>OZ026630.1:52853257-53020757 GCA_964020975.1 Hermodice carunculata | reverse complement strand
GGTGCCATGACCGAGGCGCTCAAAATCCCCAAACTGACTCGACGGGGAGTGTCAAAGTCTTTAATGATTCTGCGTCTTCTGAATTACGAAAGCCAAATGAGAGCATTTTCCAATGTAAGATAGTACAACGAATAAAGGACTTGCCCCACAAATTGACTCTGCTTTTGGGTAGAATCAGTTTGTTTTTAGACCTAACATTGCATTGATTTCTAGAGGTTACATTCAGCAATTAGTTTGCAGCGGATAGGTAAATATACGAATCTCGTTTGGCACTTTAAATATACAAGCATTTGATTTTTGTTTTGTTGTTGTTGTTGTTTTTTCTTTTTTCTTTCTTTTTTTTTTTTTTTTACGTACTGTTAAAGGTGACCAGCCACTGCTTTGCCCATTTTTGTACTTCACTTAGACGTGCTTCACTTAGATTATAGTTTAAAATTTTGGCAGAATCGTTGGAGTCAACGGGATCGTCTATTCTAATAAAAAAAGTAACATCGTCAGCGTACTGTTTGATACTAGATCTTACAATATCAGCGATATCATTGATAAAGAAGAGAAATAAAAGAGGTGCAAGAATTGATCCTCGGGCTCAAGGAACCCCTGCCGCGATACTACCCTATCTAGAAAATTCTCCTTGGAAGACGACACTTTGAGTTCTGTTCAACAATTTTTTTCAACCAGTGTGAGAGATGTCCATAAATGCCTGCATTACTTGTTTGTGGAGAAGTGCAAGGTGGTAGGCCTTATCAAACGCTTACGTAATGTCACAGTATACCACTCTGACCTCCAAACGTATACCTTTGCATTACTGAGCAGTACATATCGACACCAACCCAAGTATATAATACTTAAGCTATCTTTGCATCAAAGAAAAGTGCACTAGTGAGCTCTCTTTATGTCAAAACAGTCACTTGTAACGGTAGTTCTTAAATTCATATATTAGTGTATATTTAAGCATGTCCTTGATCTACTTGATCTTTACATTATTATTTTAAACAACACTTTGCACTTTTTCCTCCCCGTATAATGCTGGCAAAGCAAATAATTCAGCCCGTGGCTAAAGGGATAAATGGAAGGCTCCGGGGTTCTGCACAGGGTAGGATACGGATACTATTGGCCCTTTTCTATGCTTATTTGGTGTTCTTTTCTAGATTTAAAGTGCTAAATCAGAATTATAGTCTATAAATAAACATAAATAAAATATATTATGGAAATCGAGAAGGGGTTATCTTACAAACGTCTGCCATTTTGGTTTTGTTCAAAGGTCTCTGTTCAACCAGGATTGTAATCTAAAGGGTTCAACATGACTTTGTTTCATTCTATTTAATTACCAATACTCCTTAAAAAGTAGGGACAAAAATTTCAATATATGTTCTTTAAATAATTTTTCCCTACGGTCCCACCTATTGCTGCTGCACAGTTAAACTAACGATGTAAATAAGTACTTCGGTCCATGTGAACAACACATTTGGTGTTCCAGACTGGCCACCGCCCCTAAGATATTCTAAAATTAATGACTGTGCTTTTCAAATTAATTAGCATAAGTAAACCTTAGGGAATAGAGCAGTGATATCTATCTATACCCAACTTGACATTTGAAGTACTCCTAGTAAGACTGGCAGAATTATTAAATAAGTGTAACCAACATGGTGAATGCAGAGTTTTTAAGCTGTTCTTTTTGGTAGCTTTATTCATAAATAGAGGTTGTGCGTCACGATTTTCGAAGCTTTAAGTGGGGCATTTAGATTATCTTTAATGAATGTTTTTGGGCACAGAGCATATCATCTGGGTCCTCCAAAATGTCCATCCATGAAAAGAGTATTTTAGCAAAATCTTATCTGTAATTTTCAAGCTGAAAAGGTTTGTACAATCGGTGGGTAATGAATAGTCTCTGTTGTCCTCTTCATTGCGCCTTTATCAGATAAAGATGGTGGCTGCTGGGCAGATTGATAACACGGTATGCCTCCGTATCAGAACCTTCCCTGTTTCACACATGTAGCTCTCATAAACAATTATGTGCTATTCACATTGACGTCAACATCAGGCACCATAATCTGGCTTTTGTTGAGACTAAAACTGGTAACTATGTAATTGCGCTTCAACTTTATATTACCATATGTCAGCCAGACATGAATTTAGCTGCTTTGACACAGGGGGGAAATGTACCGTCAGCATTAACACATTTGCCATCCTTGACACCATCAGAGTTACAGACCAGTGAATCTGAATCTTCATGGGCAAATGGTGAGGGTAATCTTAACCGTCAGTAAAAGGTCTCACGATCGTTGGTATATTCGACTGTGTTACTGGGATGCATGCCTGCATGCTGTTTAGATGTGTGACTTTGAACTGCTGTGATGTCTCAAGAGCATTCCATATGGTGCTACAAAGTCGTATGGCATGCACCCACTGAGACACAGTGCTCTGTTGGCTCACTCAGTGCCGTCCCACGTGTCATATCATGCGTTTCTGCACTTGTGATCACCCCTGACATGCATGATTTCCTTAACCTGTGGTTAAAAAGGCGATTTTTGAAAGTTAGAACAAATGTATAACGTTTCCGTGGCTGACACCACAAAGAAAGGGACTTCATAGCTTCAATAACCCTGTCTTCAGGTATGCAATTTGGCGCTGGTTGCATGATCATAATCCAATGAAAAAGTATCGATGGTCTTACTTGTAATAGGTCCCAATAAAACGATTGTACTATACAAAAAACAGCAAATCAAAACGGGGCTATTGTTGCAGCTAATGGTTGTCACAGTAATTATGTCCATTCTCTTGAATGTTGCTGCATGTAGCCAACTTACATTCATGCTAATAAGCTAGACTACCATGGAGCTGTAGTGACTTCCATAGATTTAACACATCTTTAAGTATCAATTTTCATGCAAAAACCATAGTTTGAATGATTTATTTTGATTATATAGCAAATTATTTGAATTTTTTTTTTGGTCATTGATCCTTGCTTTGGACAATATCTTGAAATTTACAAGTGTCTCAGGGGTGAACTTTGCATAGAATTCTTCAAGATGACTTTCTGCACCTATCCTGAAAAATGTTATTTTTCTATTAAATTTTTCAAGATGCCTACCTTCCTTTTTGTGATGCGCCTGTATTTTATGTAGCAGAAGCAAAGTACGTGTATTGCAAAATTGCCAAAAGTGGTGTGTGGACACTTTGGTTTTACACATAGATGTTACTCATATGGACCTTCACAAAAATTGTACACAGGATAATAATGCAATAATTGTGCATTCTCTGACAAGGGATGTATATATAGTGTTTAGCGAAATTCTATTTTAGCTGACTCATTAAATCTGATGTATTGGCTTACATCTCTGCAATGGTGGATCATATGCCTATGGTTATGATTATAAATTAAGAGTAAAACACCTGTGGGATTTCTTTTGGTGTTATACATTTTGACATTGAGGGACTATGACAGGTCAAACTGACATATTGGCTTATATCTAGGTAATGGCAGGTCCACCATAATCACTATTAATTGTAAGTACGAAAACATTTGGTGAGGTTTGCTTGAGTGTAGCTAATTTTGACTTTTGACAAAGATAAAACTGAAATACTGGATTATTTTTGATAATATCAAAATTTTGATCAGTTAATGATAGGCAGTTATACAATACATGTAATAGAGTAGTAAAGTTTTGTTACCGTTTTTTTTTATTCTCGTTGTGTGTGAGACTCAATATTTAATAATGATAATAATTATAACAACAACAACGACAACAACAAAAACAACAACAACAATAATAATAATAATAATAATAATAATAATAATAATAATAATAATAATAATAATAATAATAATAATATCTCCAGGTGGTAGTCTGAACTTGGAAGATATATTGTTGTCGTACGTCAATACAGACTTGTGTAGTTGTCAGCTCCGGTAATCTCGCGGGGTATGGCGGCTTTTATATAATTATGTAAATTAATCACTCATATGAATACTACACACAGTCCAACTTGAGACACTGGTTTAAAAATGAATGAAGAACTGCATTCCAAACGTTGATGAATAATTTAACTCAAATCGGCTTAAATGGAAAAAGTTAATTTACTGTAACTAGGGAACTTCAAAGTTAACTTATCATTTGCTGACCACAGCAAAGACATCATATTACTACAGAACAACTTGGAAGAGGAATTGGAGTTACGAAATAACATACAGGAGAGTTCTTTTAAGTACACAGTAAGAGATTGTCAGGTACAACAATTGTCATTAAAGAAATTCTATCTTTTGCAAAAAGATTTTAATTTGTATATATATATATATATATATATATATATATATTCATATAAAAATGTTCTCATGCAGTGCCATAATGTTACATATGCCCACTGCACACATAAGGTATATATATATTCATATAAAAATGTTCTCATGCAGTGCCATAATGTTACATATGCCCACTGCACACATAAGGTTCATTGTCAAGAACAATGAACCAATAAATCATGGATTAAGAAAAAGTGAGTTTAAAATGTTTTTGGTTGTACCCATGAAATTAAATGGAAAATAGTGCCAGATGCAGCAAATAACAGAGCCATGACGTCACTGATAAAACAGAGAAACTGTGTCACTAAAGAAATCATGCCACAAAGTTGACAATGTCCAATGGACCGCATGTAATATTTCATCAAACAACTGAAGTGCATGGAATAGTCCACAATACATCATAGTAATAACATGTGTCCATGAACATCAGGTAGTCAATCCATGAGGTAGTAATAGGTATCCATAGAACACCACATAGTCATTCCATGTAGCTGTAAATGAATACATGGTCATGATGTAAGGAAAGCAGGTCCCCCATATGACCCTAGAAGTTGCAGGTCTAGGCAGCTGATTCATTCTGAGATGTGTGTTTCGTGTGTGACCAATCATGGGGAAAGTCTTGGGCCACAACATGGTATAAAGCCTGGTTTGCCCTGTTTTGCCAGATAATAACATTGAGGTGACATCACAAACTGGCTGTATAAGCAGTGTTAGCCAGTAAAGTTCAAGGAGCTGAGATTGATTCTGCAATTATCTATCTATCTATCTATCTATCTATCTATCTATCTATCTATCTATCTATCTATCTATCTATCTATCTATCTATCTATCTATCTATCTATCTATCTATCTATCTATCTATCTATCTATCTATCTATCTATCTATCTATCTATCTATCTATCTATCTATCTATCTATCTATCTATCTATCTATCTATCTATCTATGTAAGTTCATATTAGTAGACTACTGCAACATTGATTAGCCTAACACATTGGTAGGCATAATCAGTCTTAATGTTACTGTGAGTGTCAAAACATGGGTCTATTTTAGGTCAACCAGCACATTGGGGTGCGGTGAACTGTTCAGGCAATAGACCATTCAACAATGTCCATATACTTGTCCCAAGGTTGCATCAATGGGGTCTTGAATATACAGCAGGCTCAGTAGAAGATTGTGGTCTGTTGAAAAGCAGCAGTGGAGTGAGTTTTAGGAACAGGTGGCATGTCATCTTTTGTAGTGGTGTCGTCAAGTGTGGTTTTGTGGTCACCAGTATGGTTGGCACTGTTCTTGATCAGCAGATGACTGGTAATAGCATGCATTTCATTAACCAACCCATTATGAGTACCAAGATGGAGCTTGTCATAAGGACTATACTTATAATTGTCCAAGAAGTGGTGGTGTCAGTATATATTGTCATTGATTATTAATTATGTTTGGCTCGATCAAGGGCTGTTCTCAGTTCAGAAAGATATAGTGGTCCTACATCTTCCAATTTCAAGGTTGCTCACATCTAATTTCGAGGCAAGTTGATCATTAGGTATCCTGGTTAAATTCCAAATGTCTGAAAGGAGGGACGAGGCTAAGTAAGATTGGTTTCGATGGGATCAACACACTCTGTGTATTTACTGAAAAAAGTAAGGGAGCAATTTGAAATGACATGAGTAACCTGTGCTGCCAGATTTTAAAACAGCAATTTGAATGTTTTTAATTATTTCCGGGGTATAAAGGCATGGTTTTTCATTGTCATGACAAGCAATATGTAAGGTGAATCTTGCACGAGAGCCAATTGACCAGTGTCCATTTTGCAAATAATATAACAGTTACTGCTGTAACTATGTAAAAAACATTTCCATACGGAATTAGTAGTGTTTTCCGATGCTGAATAGTACCATGGTATACTTTCTCTAAAGTCACGAGGTAATTGAAAAGCTGATGGTAATTGTTTTGTTATTCTGTGCAAGGTAATCATCAATTTGAAAAGAGATATTAAATTCATAGGTAATTTCCCCATGTTAACATTTCGTATTGCAGCAGCAATGGTTTGTATTTCCCTTTGTTTTTGTCTGAGAGATAACAAACCAATATAAAAGCCATGATAAAATCTAGTCTGCAATTCATTGAAAATGACCAAGGGGTCCAAAGTCCAATAGTTTTGTTTGAATACCGTTTATAAATCAAACGAAAGCTGGTGGTCGCATTGACAAACTAGTTTATGGTACGGTTTTGGGGGTTCCTGTTGTGTGTGTTTTATTTAACAGGTTCATACTTTGCATTAATAATCTTGACAATTTCAGATTGACTGTGTTTGAGTTCTATAAGACCCTGCTTTCAGGTGTCAGGTTGTTTTAAAATTTGCTACAACAAATAAAAATTAAGACGTTATCCTATAGTAGGGATGTTTCTATATCCAGGTTCTTTGTTTGACTTTCCTTTCATTAAGGTCAGTAAGTGTGTCTATTTGGCATTCAGTCTCGAGTATTCATGCAGAATTGCTGTACTTCTGCATTGACCAATTGTTGGGTCTGATTGGCCAGTTGCTTATGCTGCTGTTTTTGGTGAGCATCAATCTTGTGTCAAGTGTCTTTGTCAATATGCCTTGAAACAAGTTTTGCCAGGTAGTCATTTCAGTCTGTGGGTCCCGTAATTGTCATTGACGAGGACTAAGTTGGATGGTAAACATAATTAGGCCGAATAAGTACCATAAACTTCATTAATTTCAGTGTAAAAGTTTGTCAAATCCATGTGGCTATAAATCTGTTGTGAATAGAGGCTAAACACTAGAAAGATGAGGATAAGTCTGTAAAGAAACAATATATATATATATATATATATATATATATATATAAAGAGTTCTTTCAGTTCATCAGCGAGGTCACAATGGGCCCACAATGTTTCCATTGTTTGCCAGATATTCCAAATAAACACATGCATTGTGCTCTTACCCTACATACTTCAATAAGGACTTTCATCTTGCCTTATAGTTCCTCATCCAATCTGTATCTTTGTAATTGCAGTATTGTGGTTTGTGAAACACTACCCATGACACCTATATGGACTTTGCACCATCAGCAATACTATGATCATATAAAACACATATGGCGTGCCTACTAACAAACCAATAGCTATGTGTGCTCCTTCAGGTAGCTTATTATCATAGAGATAGCATTTATAGGGCCAATCTCCATTGGTATAGATAAATCTAGAAATGATCTCTTTGCAGCACTTATGTTATCACTCACTGCTTCCGAACTAGGTTTTTTAGCTTGCATAATGGGTCTCTTTGTAGTTGTAATACAGAGAGAGAAATTATAACAATGGAAAGGCAGCAGCTGAAACTACCATCTTCTCTGGAGGGCTGAGGGCTTGCACGGTTCTGTGTAGAGGGCGTTGTATCGACACTAACCGTCATTTCTGTCTTTGAACTTAGGAGGCTGAACACATTGTGTTCCCTGCACCTTTTAAATAGGATAATTTGCATGCATACTCATTTAAGAGAATAGCCCATCTCTGAACTCTAGCATTCTTCATTTTAGATGCAAATAAACGTTTCAGTGGGCAGTGATCTGTATAAACTGTGAAATCAGCTCTACACAATGATGCCTTAGCTTGCCAATTGCATAAACGATTGCATGTGCTTTGCATTCAGTTACAGGTCACTTTTGTTGAGCTTCACTCAACTGATGTCACAAGTATTGAATGACACTCGCTCCTTCTTTGAATTCCTTGGTCAAAATTGCTCCAATACAAAAAAAGGCATGCATCACAGTACAACAGGTAAAGCAATTTTACATCTGGATAGGCCAATACAGCTGCTTGTGTAAGTCAACTTTGTAATAATTCAAAAGGATTTCGTTTTTGTTCACCCCAAATAAAATGTGTGTTCTTTTTGGTCAATTGAGTCAGTAGGTGGGCAATTTTGCTGTAATCTTCAATATACTTGGGATAAAAACCAGTATGCCAAGGAAGGCATGTACCTCTCTGACTTTTTTTGGAGGCTGCATTACATTTATGACTCTGACTTTCTCTGTGTCAGAGTACATGCCATTAGGGGTTATGACGTGGCCAAGGTAATTGACAGATAACTTCAGAACCTTGCATTTGCTGGGCTTTGATTTCAGGCCAGCCTGCTGAAGTCTTTTGAATACTAAAGTTATGTGATTAATATGATCATGATTTTTTGTTGAATATCTAATAATGTCATCTAAATATACTTCTGCAAATAGGCCTTTAATGCCCTGTAACACCTCGATCAGCACCGCCATGTAGACAGAAGGACTAATTCTGAAACCAAAAAGCAGAACATTTCATTAAGATAAGCTTCTGTTAGTTACTAAGAATTCTGTTTTGTGTCTGTCCAATTCTTTAAATTGCAGTTGGAGGAACCTGGCTTTCATGTGTAGGAGAGTATAATAATAACAGTAACCCATCTGTGACATTAAGTGTTCTATGTGAAGTAAGGGATAAGCATTCTTTACCACTGTTTCATTTAGTTTTTTTTCTCATATATCACTAATCTATTTCCATCATCTTTCTTTGAGACTTATATTATGGGAGCTGCATATGCACTGCTCGAAGGTCTAATTAGGCTAGCTGTCAATAAATCATGAAGTTGCCTATCAAGTTCAGGTATCAAAGTAAGTGGGGTTTCATAGGCCCTTTGCTTTATTGGTTAGCTGTCCCCTTGTCTTTCGAAGCAGATACATCAGAATATTTGTGCACTAAAGTTTCCAATCTCTCCTTTTGTTCACTTGTTATATGATCCAATTTGAATAGCATCTTGTGCTTTTGAATTTTAGTCAGCTGACTTTCAAGTTTAGCTTTGGAATTTGCCTAATTGTTCTGATGCTTACCAATTTCCCCAAATTTGATCCATTTAGTATTCATTAAAATGTTCAGCTGAAGCGGAAATTGCAGCCGGTGGAATGACCACTGGGGTATTAGTTTGGTTTATAATAGATATTTTCGTTTTGTTACAAGTAAGTGCCAAAATTAAACAATCTGGAATCAAAACATAGGGAAGCTCTGACAACACTGGCCCATTATCTAATTGTGAAATGCAGTAATTACCAGCTCTTCAAAGTCCTGGAATTCCACTTGGTACTATATCCTCTGTTTTTGGCAATATTCAAATATTGTCACTTAATTGAACCAAGTATCAATTCCTCTTGATGTCTGATTTTTGCAGTAAACGTGTATTTTTCATTTGGTTGGTAGAAGTGTAATTTTGCTTCCAATTCAAATAGCTCCGCTTTCATAGTCTAATTGCTTTATTTTCCACAAGAAAATCACTTCCAAGCAAAATTTGTCTGGTGATGCCATCAACTATTTCAAATAAGATTGAAAGTTTCAGATCATTAATTCTAAAATCACTTACAATGCACCCAAATAAACCCATCCATGTCCAAATGCACTTGGGAGGTGTGGCAATTTCGTGGGTCCTAGAGTGCCCTTGTGCTTAGCTGGGGGGTAATTGAGGCATTCCTCTGACATGATGGAAATATCAACACCAGTATCTAAAATGACCCAAGGAACCTGTTTTCCTATAGTTAATTTTACTAAAGGGGTGTGAAAAGGTCCATTTTGTGCTTTTGACAAAATGCCTAGCACAGTCATCCCCCTTTGTACATGTTCCGTGCCAGGTTTACTGGTTTCCTCTATGTGAAGTGTTGTATTTCTTACTCTATTCATCATGTCCTTTTTGTCGTACCCTGTATTTTTCCATACATGGCTTATCTTCTGACAATGGCCACATATGGATTTCCCACCTTGTGTCCATGAAAGCGGTTTGCTTTGATATGTGGGAGGAGTCCTTGTGTGAAATTTAGTGTTAGACACCTTATTTACGGTCAACACTTCAGTGTGCATTGCTTTCAACTTAGTCCGGCAGAAGTGTGGGTTTACCTGACATCATTGTCTATAGTTTTTTATGCCTGATTTATGACTACTGGGTCACACAAAGTCAGAAAATGCCGGGTGACATCTTGTCACCCTTGAGCATTTTATAATATTGATGGTTACTCATTTAGCCCTCCCCCAACCCCCATATTTGCTTTTTTAACCACACACTGACAACATATTTCAAAATAATCATTCAATTAATAATTGGATGACCTCTTACATCCAAATAGATAGCACAAAACAAAACAAAAATGTGTTCCATATTGTGACCTTGAAGTAACCTTGACCTTCACATGACCTTCACCTGTTAATTGTTCTATTACTTTGACACTATTTTTTTTTCTTCTTGATTTTATACATGTATGTGATATACATATTAAAAATGGTACATGTAGTATTATCTTGGAAATTCTCTCTGACCTTGACTTTGGTCATGACCTTGAGGCCTTCAGCCTTCAAAAAATTGGTTTCCAGGCAATTATATATCGTTGTAACATGAGAAATCATGTTTGACTTGTTTGCAGGAGAAAAGCTAGAGGCTGACAAAAAAGTTTTGTTTTTCTTATAGGTATGCATTTGCAGTAGCCAATTAAGCAATCAATAATGTAAACATGCAGCATATAGGTTTACAGTCCTGCCAAACTACTTTTTACCCTCTGCACAAAAGTGCCAGAGGGAAATGTTGTACCCTGGGTCGTCCGTCAGTCTGTCCGTCTTGTCAACGTTTCTACAATATCTCAAAAAGTATCCACAGTGACTGTACCAAATTTTGCCCAGAAGTACCTTATGATGGACGTAGTTCCTATTGAAAACCAGCTTCCTCTGATTATTTTAAACTTTTCATAACACTTTTAATGTATTTATGTGAAGGCCGTCCGAGTGGCGTCAACCCTGACGACGTTAGCGCGGTATCTAAGAAAATTACTGACTGCAGCTTTACCAAATTTTGTCAGAGATGCATCTTATGATGGACCAGGTTCCTATCTAAAACCAGCATCTTCTGATAATTTTTTACCTTTTCATGGAACTTTTAATGTTTTATTGAGAGCTATCTGAGCCGCGTCAACCCTGTAGACGTTACCGCGATGTCTCAAAAAGTATTTACCATAGCTTTGCTATATTTTTGTCAGAGATGCATCTTATGAAGGAACAGGTTCCTATTTTGACCTGCTTCCTCTTTGTATTTTTATAAACATTTTTGTGAAAGTTAAATCATTTATCTTCAAGGCCATCAGAGTGGTGCACAGGGGGAGGACGTTACCATAATATCTCAACAAGGATCCAATGCAGCTTTGCAATTTTTTTCAGAGATGCACATTATAATCGACCACATTTCTGCTGAAAACTAGCTTCCTCTTATTACTTTTAAACTTGTTATAGAAGTGTTTATTTGATGGTCGTCTGAGTGATGCACAGTACAGTGGTCTCTGTCACCAGAAATTGCCCCAAGAACACATCCAAAATTGCTCTTGCAATTCATAGACTACAATATGGAAATTGTATGTAAAGTATATTACTGCAAAGTCTCCAAAAATTGAAGAATTGAGGAAAAAGATTGTGGGCGCGTTGGGTAATCTGTTCTCTCAACGCTGTTTTCAATGAGCTAATTATGGCTTGAATTTTTGCTTGCAGGTAGGCAGGTAGCATAGTAACTGTACAGATGAGAAAGACTGGAGCCAAATCTTAATTTTTTTCCCCAATTTTACTTTTTATATTTTTTAGGATTTTTACACAAAAGAAAGATAGTATTTTCAAATATAGATATGTATTTCGGATTTTAGATCTTAGTCTCCACGAAAGTATTCTGTGACAATCTTAAAAGGGCTTTGTTAAATACTTAGAGTTGATCTTAAATAACACTCTTAGTTTTTCAGTCTATATTGTGTTTTCCATTTTACTTAAAGGTAGAGAAAAGATAACTTATTTCAGTTTAAGTTTTGATGAAATCCATTTCCACATCTAAAAAAATCTTTGCAGGGAATGTTTTAATTTTGAAAATGGATGTTCTACAGGTGGTTCTCCACCAAGTTTGATAAAGAGATGATGAAGCAATATTTTCTTATTTTTTGATAAATAATTTTACTTTATCAAAGATTTAAAAAATGAAATATCTTCTCAAAAACTGTGAAGCCAATTGATTTGATATTGCATGCAGAATCACTTGACGTTATGTAGTTCACAGTTTAAACATTATGTGGTACTGCGTGTTTTCCTATTTTGTATGAATTTTGTGTACATAAGCCAATTTTGTCTTTATCTCCAGAACGGCTATATAGAATTGTTCGAACTGTTATCATGATGTGACTAAATATGACGCAAGACGGCGAAAATAATGAGGATATGTTAATTTTTGATGAAGCTGTGGGACATCAGACTTTAAGACAATATGTCGGTGGCACTACAATTGTGCAGGCATGGTAGCAATACAGTGCATATGTTGTAATACTGTCAAAATGGTTTGTGAAATGCTTTGATTTAAAGACAGTTGTATCCTAGGTGGGCCTGTACCACATATATATATATATATGAAGATGATGGTGATGATGGTGATGATGATGATGATGATGATGATGATGATGATGATGATGATGATGATGATGATGATGATGATGATGATGATGATGATGATGCATTTTTTCTATTTGATTTTGCACATGGATGTTTCCCACTTCGTTTTGTACCAAGTTTGCGAAAAAGATAATAATGCAATAATCCATTTATATTTCTTAAATTTTAAGCGTTTTTTTGCAAAAAAAAAACAAAACAAAAAAAAACAAAAAAACAAACAAACAAACAAACAAATAAAAAAAGGCCAAAACAAGGCCATGAGATTTTTACCCCTTGGTTGTATCGGCGGACGGGATTTTTATTGTTGTCATGTCTGCGTGCGGGGATACCTTTACCCCCCTGCCCCCCCCCCCCCGTTACTCTTGCGGACCCAATAACTCTGACAGTAGAAATTGAGCTGCTGTCATGAAACCTGTAATGTAGCAGCTAATTTTTACAAAATTGAGTGAGTTTGACATTCAACGACCTTGACCAAGGTCACTAGAAGCCTCAAAGCTATATCTACTTCCTCTCTGTTTGATGCCGTTATAGAATCACTCTTGCCTAACATGGAAACCACATGTCTGTCTATTGATGAATTGATAGATGTTTTTGAAAGGAAAATGAAAAATGTTGTAGATAGTTTGGCTCCACTTAGACAAGATAATAACACTGAGGCCTGAAGCTGAATGGTACAACTCAGAGATTCGGCTGTCTAAAGAGGAACGCAGACAAGCATAAAGACTATGGCGCAAAACCAATCAGCCCAAACACAGAAATATATTAATAGAAAGGAAACATGCTACCAATAGACTGATTGATGAGGCAAAAACAAAGCACTTCACCAACTTGATAAGTGAAAACAAAGCCAACACTAAGGTACTCTTCCAAGTAGTCAACTCACTGTTTGGCAACACGACACCACATATCCTGCCCGCGTGTAATACATCAGCTGAGCTTGCCAACATATTCAGCAACTACTTCATTGAAAAGATTGATATAATCATGGAAGCAATTGGTGTCTTGATGAATCGATGGAGACAGTGAGACCATTCACTGGTACGAAATTCTGTTCCTTTGAATCGGTATCAACCGACGAGGTACCAAAATAATACCCTCTTCGAGCAAGAAGTGTGCTCTGGACCCTCTTCCAACATCACTTCTAAAGATGGTCCCGCACTTACTTGGTCCCATTATTGGAGCCATTATCAAAAAGTGTCTAACTGAAGGATGCTTCCTTGCTGCTTTTAAGTCAGCCCTTGTAACCCCACTGCTGAAAAAAAAAACATCGCTAGACCAAGATGTCTTGAAAAACTATCGTCCTGTGTCTAACCTTCCATTCATTTCTAAATTACTGGAGAAGGTGGTTGCAAAACAGCTCAATGCTCATTTTCTCAGAAACAACTTATTTGAACCTTTTCAGTCAGCATAGAGACACGGTCACAGCACAGAGACTGCACTTGTGCGCGACCAAAACGACATACTGTGTGCTATGGGTGAGCAGAAAGCTGTACTGCTGGCCTTGTTGGATTTGTCAGCGGCTTTCGGCACAGTAAATCATAAATGCCTCCTTAACGCACTGAAATCTCTTGGCATACACGGTACTGTTCTGAACTGGTTCTCCTCTTACCTT
Source organism: Hermodice carunculata (assembly GCA_964020975.1). Classification (NCBI taxonomy): domain Eukaryota; kingdom Metazoa; phylum Annelida; class Polychaeta; order Eunicida; family Amphinomidae; genus Hermodice; species Hermodice carunculata. Next base: position 53,006,377 of record OZ026630.1, on the reverse strand, counting down.
GAAGGCCGTCATGGGAGAGTGTGTATCAAGGGTGTTCTGTCTGAACCGCAGCTAGTATACTGTACCTCAAGGTTCAGTCCTTGGGCCTATTTTGCTCACCCTGTACACCTCATCATTTGGTCAACTTCTACGCAAGTATAACATCAGCTATCAATTTTATGCAGATGACAGCCAGCTATACATCACCTTCAAAATTCAGGAGGCAGCAATTGTTGTACATCGGATGGAAGTAATTGATGCAGTCGTCAAGACATGGTTGTGTAGTCATTATCTTAAAATGAATAATGATAAGACTGAGTTTCTGTTGATATCGTCAAAGCCCATGTCAAGAAGATTCTCAGTTCCATTTCTACAGATTGGAGACCACCAGATAAGTCCAACATCAACAGCAAGAAATATTGGCGTCATCATGGAGTCACACGTATCCATGGTAGCATATCTGTCATCTGTGTGCCTAAAAGCCTACATTCAAGTTTTTAATATAAGTACAATTAAGGAATATCTTGACCATGAATATTTGGAAACAATACTCCATGCCTTTATTACATCCAGGCTGGATTACTGCAACTCTTTGTTGTGTGGGCTGCTATCAACACTTATCTCTCGCCTCCAACGTATACAAGAACGTAGCTGCCTGACTGCTCAGAGGTCACTCGAGAAGTGAACATATTACACCAGTGCTCCATTCCCTCCACTGGCTTCCAATAGAGCAGAGGAGCAATTACAAAGTACTGACTCTGGTGTATAAAGCAAAAAACGGTCTTGGTCCACAGTATCTTGAGGAACTCATTAGCCACTATGCCCCCAGTAGGAAGCTGCGATCTGGAGATCAGTTCCTGCTGTGTGTTCCTCATATTAAATCCACCCTTGCTCAGAGCCGTGCTTTCAGTATAGCTGGTCCTAAACTATGGAATGCACTTCCACTGAAAATAAAGACCTGGCCTAGCTTAACTATTTTTAAGAAGCACCTGAGGACCTACCTTTCTACATTTTATTTTATCTAGAAGAACAAAATCATTTACTGTGATGAACAATTACGACGGGTGCTTCTTTCCAGTATTTGTGCTTTTAAAAGTTTTTATGCTTATCTGTTTTTATCAATCTTAATCGTAAAAGGTAATCTTATGGACTGACCGACCTTTGCACTTACAGCATTCTAGAGCATGGTTACCATGGATTTTACGCTATACAAATAATTTATTATTATTATTATTATTATTATTATTATTATTATTGTTATTATTATTATTATTATTATTATTATTATTAATAATAATAATAATAGGGGCATGAGATTTGTTCAATTGTGGACAGAATAACTTGTACGAAATGGAGCTACCAACAGAAAACTTGTACTGTTGGAGCATCTCATTAGAATGTTGATAGGGTTTGACATTCAGTGATAATGACTTATTATTAAGGTCACCAGGGGTCAAATTCAGTCACGATATTGTAAAAGCTGGTGTGTGGAACGCTTTACTTTAAGGCACATAGATGTTGATTGAGCTAACATTCATCAGATGTGTGAAGGGATGGCCAAGCAAAACTCTGTATCTTTTGACAGTGAATGTTTGGTAGAGTTCAGGCCTTTTTTTCCTCCTGACTCTACAATTTTCATATATTGGCCGATATCTTGGTCAGTGTGGATCTTAGGCCCGTGACTTCTTCTAATCACTACTAGAAATGAACATAATGATGTTGTTGATTTTGATCTTTAGTGACCTTGGAAGGTTAAACTGACACAGTGGCTTATATCTTTGTAATGGTAGATCCTCGGCCCACCATTATTCTTGAACATTACTAGGAATATTTCTACGGGTTTTCTTTTGGTGTTCATTATTTTGATTTTGAATCACCATTAGAGCTCACACTGACATATTGGCCTATATCGTGGTAATGCTTAAACCTTCAGTCAAGTATTGATAAGTACTAGTATAGTTCATGTAATTATTAGTTAAGTCTACACTTTCGGAAGCAGTTTTTAGTCAACAGAGCACAGAATCATCATGATCTCCCTGTTGTATGTTTCAACTCCAATTTGAATTTTTAAAGTTGTAAATAACCATCTAGACTCTAGCCTAGACTAGACTAGTTTTGTAACACATTTAGATATTTTTTGACAAGTTGAGATCAGTCGGTTGTGTAGTGTTGGCGCATGTATAGTTTATTTGGGTTGACAATCAGTGTGCCCAGTGTCGGAACATGTATTCCGTGACCTTGGGGTCATGTGATGGTCCAGATCACTTCAGGTACAGATGGTTAAATAGATACCACATGCCCAATACTGTAGTTCTGTGTTTTGTGGTATATTGTTGTCCGGCGCAAGCTTACATATTTTCTGGTTTTGTATTTGATTTAAGTGTGTGTGTGTGTGTGTGGGGGGGGGGGGGTAAACCAGGCAAAATATTGAAAGGCTCAAGGGCAACAGGATGTCACCCGGCATTTTTCGGAAGTATATGCCAAAGTCTCTAAAAATCAGTACCAAAAAAGTTATAGACAACAAATGCAGATTTTGCCTAAATCTTGCATTTGTCTGCCGGACCAATTCCTCCATTTCATATGAGGAACTTTTTACCTCTGCAATTTCCATAGGTCCTTCTTTTCTTTGCAAATGAAAAGTGCGGTTGGTTAAATGTTCCTGTACTGCTATATTCAGGGCTCCCTCAAATGTTACACGTCTTTGACTGATGATTCTACATGCGACAGCATCATCATTGATAGCATTCAGGAAAATATCTTTCAGCTGTTGCTGTATAAGGAGGAGGGGGGCACTGAAATCAATTGTATTGAAAGCCTCTTTGGGAACATCAATTATTCTTTCAGCAAAGTTCTGGACATTATCCTGGGTACTTTGTTTTTATTTACTTATTTATTTATTTATTTATTTATTTATTTATTTATTTATTTATTTATTTATTTATTTATTTTTTATTATTTTTTTTATATGTTTGCTGGGAAATTTAATGTCAGTAAGGTCACTGAACCTGTCCTCCAGTGCAATGATTACAGCAGGCAAGGCAATATTAGGGGCGTTTCTAAGCAATCTTGAATAAAACTCAGTTCCTGGCCTTTTCAAAGATTGCATTGCAAGCACGTTCAATTTTTATTCATTGTTGCCTACTGTTAATCCAATTTTGGCAATGTCCCACATCCAAGTGCACAGATTTCTGGCACCTTCACAAGAAAGTGGCTTTACTTGACTTGCCAAATGATTTATGCACAGTTCAAATTGAACAGATTGAAAGCTTTGTGAAATTGCAGTAAACGAGTTCATATCTGGCTCTTGTGCTGCAGCTTGGGGGGAGTCAATTGCTACTGTTGTGGCTGGGCAAGGAAAGTATCTCGTAATGGTATTTGATGTTCTAAATGTGTCATTTTTGCTTGGTTATGTAGACTTACAATGTTTATAGCACATAATAAGTATAGGAATCACCACTTTTTGGTTGATTATTTTGTACAATTTCTTTTATTGGTTGAGTGATCTTCGTCACAGTTGTATGAACAGGAAAGTTTGTCATTTAAGATAAAGAAGAATATAGGTTTTTCTTGAGGGTAATCGACCTGTTAATACCGAGTTGTACCGAACTTTTCCGGACCGTAACTAATAATGCACTCCATTGTTGGCCAGATTGTCCAACCAGCAAGTAGTCGAGTCGAGCCCACGCCGTCATATGTTTACAACGGATGCCACGGCCAACGCTAGTGATTACAGCATGGATTGTGCAAATCGTTTACCTAAAATGTCACATCAGTGGTGAAACGTGCATTTATAGTTTGCTGATGATTTGGTTTTTCGTTAAATCCAAGCACAACTTGCGTTTTACTGTCTTATTCTTTCACGTGTAATCCGGCAAGCGTGGTTGAGCACAAAATGTAAACAAATCAGGTGCACTTCCCGAAGTGAACCGAATAAACCCGAGTCCTATGAACTGGTCTATTACAATATTTTCTTCTGAAACTGATTGCTTTTATGTTAAGGTATGTCAAGAATGTTACTTTTGGTATTTTTTTTCAATTGAAATTTTGTTGCATAGATGAACTGAGCACAGACAGAGTATCCTAATTTGGCGCTTCTCTCTTTATTCCTGGGTTTTATTTTTTTCAATTTTTCAAGAAGTTTACCCATGTAGGTTTAGACACAGGGGAAGCTGCAGGCAATACCATTTAGGAGAGGAAAGAAGCTCATATGGTCATGCATGGGTTTACTACAAAAGTTGCTGGTAAAATATTCTCCATCTATATTTAAAACCATAGTGATATTCATGTGGGGCATGGAATAGTGAACACCATCTTCTTCAAACTCTCTTTGCTTATCGAGAATAACAAATGATCTGGGAAGAACAAAGGAGTCAGAATGAAAAACAGGCTACTTACCTGCTTCCCTTGCTTGATCTTGACAAGGAGCACTGTGCACAAATAAATTCTGACTTCCCCCTCTTTTTCAGTCCACAAATAAAATTTCAAAAGTTCAAAATCCTGCCAAGTGGCACCAGTGGTAACCGGGTTTGGTTATTATCGTTGTGTGTGCGACTCAATATTTCATAATGAAATATGATAATAATAGTAGTAACTCCAGGTGGCAGTCTGAACTTGGGAGATATATTGTTGTTATACATCTATACAGAACCGTGTAGATCTCAGCTCTAGCAATCCCGAGGGTTGTGGCAGCTTTAATATATTCATGTGAATTAGCTACTCTTATGAATATTAAAAACAGTCCAACCTGAGATGCTGGTCTAAAACTAAATGGACAAATACATTTCAAACGTTGACGGATGTGCTTTAACTCAAATCGACTTAAATGGGAAAAGGCAATCTATTGTAACTAGGGAACGTCAAAGTAAACTGATTATTTGGCAACCACAGCAAAGATATCATAAACTTCAAAACAATTTGGAATAGAAATTGGAGTTACGAAATAACATACCGGGGAGTTCTTTCAAGTATACAGTATGAGATTGTCAGGTACAACAATTGTCATGAGGGAAATTCTATCTTTAACAACATTACTATTGATATTTATATATTTATTCATTTTAAAAAATATACCCCACGCAGTGCCATTATGCAACAGTTTGCTCATGTACTCAGAAGATTCCAGTAAGCACAGCACAGGATCATCATTATCCTGTTGTTTCTATTCATAGGCCTCAAATATACATATGTCCCAGAATGTGTCTCACGTGTCATATACAGTATTTGTACAAAAATTCAAATGAAGATTATATGGGTTTGAGTATGTTCTTTTAACAAAAATGTGTATAGTATACGTTAAAAACATGTGGATTATGCACTTAAAATTTCATCAAAATTCCTGTGTTCTGGGTTATACTACCTGAACTGTTGTTACAAAATGAACGATATAAAACATTTACAACTAGGGATAAAGCCAGTTTCAGAAACATCTCTATGGACAAATCAACGAAACATATAAAATGAATCTGACCAAAGCGTTATGCCCTTGTGGAATGTTCACAAGATTTTCCTTGTTTTACATGATAATTTTCGCAATATTTTCACCTTTCGGGGGGGGGGGGTATTTGCAGTACATTATTCATCACCTGTCCTGTTTCATCAGCTCTTTCGTTAGATGAACTTTAGAATTTTAGTACATTTTTATAAGCATATAATACAATGTAAAATATATCAACAGAAAGTTTGAATCGGAAGCACTGCAAGATGCACTCACTTTGTCGCAAATTGTTTCTGAATCTCATACATAAATGTTTTGCTTTCAGTATTAGTGGCTATGTTTTGAAATGGATCTGGTCTTATCTTTCTCAGAGACGACAAGAAATGGCAATAAATGGAGAGACCTAACCATCGGAATTTGTTAATGCTGTTGTGGCCTAAGGACCAATCTTAGGTCCATCGTTGTTCTTAATGTATAAAAGCGATGTCGCTAGTCTTGTTGAGTCCAACATTAGCTTTTTTGCAGATGATACAACATGAAGTCTGTTTCTTGATAAAGGTATGTCTGAGCTATCCACACTTATCCTCCCTTTATTCTACAGTTGTGTCTTAGCTAACCACAATGTATTTAAGTGGTGTTCTAGATCACGTCTCCATGGGCAAATAAATTATGTAACTTTAAATGAAAACAGAACTGACTAAATGGTACGTACTCGCAGACAACATTATGAACAAGGAATGTAGCCTTTAAGGATAAACCAGCTGGTCAATCACATTGTCAGAAACATCTACAGATCACTCTACCTTATAATTGTACCTGGAACAGACACATCAAAATGTATGTCCACTAAAGCGATGGAACATATAGTTCGTCTCAGAGACATGAAATTTATATTAGATCGAAAATAGCTGGAAACAAATATACTTTACTTTGGTAGACCTTTGCTCTAATATTCTGATATATGATGGAATAACGTTTCAAAACCATGCAAAGATGGATTGGCAGTGGTGAACTTTACTGCAGTTCACCGTAACTAGAGTAACGCAAAGTACTAACAGTAAACAAAACGTGTATCAGGAAAAAAAATGAATCTGTCAGCCAGAGGCGAGAAAACACAAATTCATTTACCTGTTTGATAAAAAAATAAAACAAAAACAAAAACAAATAAAAACAGAAAATGCAGAATCCAGTTTGATAAAGAATATGTGCAACACTTACTTGTAACTACAACAATAACAGGGCAGAGAAAGGTATATGTTATATACCAGTATATACCTGTCATAACCAGCTGGAGCAAACTGATTTTAAATTATAAATTACATTATAACCACAAAAGAAAGTATATCTTTAGCTGGTTAGAAAAGGAACTGACTTGTACATTGAGCGGGTTAAAATGTAATTTTGGCAGAAGATATAGATTTTCCCAAATTCATCACGCTAGAACTCGCAAGGACTGTGTCACTCCTAATGTCTGTTTTGTTTTGCTTGGGGTACATCACTTGCCAAAATGTGCATGTAACGCCCCCCAGCGAAAGCGTCCACCATAGAAGCGATCATTAGAATACACCTCTTGTTGGTACTATACAAAAATTATTTTTTACTATGGAACAATCTAATTTTCGAGATTTCCTCTACTAAAAGTAAATGCCAATTTAACTCACTTTCATTTTCTAAACACACTATTGATTTGCCATTTTGTTAAAAATGTCTTTAATATGCTAAGCTTTTATTTGTTTGCACGTTTTTTGACACGATGTGAACCACTACATATTATATAAAGGAAGGAATTTTTTGCTACTAATACTTTCAAAGACTAGGAATCCCTAGGTATGTTTTACCCAAATTCGCGGTAACATGTAGTTTATTTTACATTTCAGTATGTTTGCTGGATGTTTCTTTATGATGTGTCGTCCATGCTTGCCCTTAAATATTTTTCAACTTTCAATATTTAGAAAAAAAAAAACTTCAAAACATCTGCTTTTAGAAGACGACAATTTTGTATTTCTTGCCGAGAGTATGTGGTGACCTTTGTAACGGCAATGATTTACAATGCCCATATATATATATATATATATATATATATATATATATATATATATATATATATATATATATATATATATATATATATATATATATGTATATATATACATATATATATGTATATATATATATGTATATATATATATATATATATACATACATATATATATGTATATATATATATATATGTGTGTGTGTGTGTGTGTATGAGATGGCTAGGTTTTCACCTAGCTACTGAGAAGAAATTCAGTATGCTTATTGTAGAAACGTCTGATATGTAAAATTTAGAATTATTGCCAGCTGAGTCGTATAAGAAGCAGTCTAAATCTTTTACATCAGCAAATATGGCTAATATGCCATGGGCCCATTGTCTGCCACAGGTTCTTTAAAAAGGCTTCCTGTGTAATCCGGAAAGTGGGCATGAAACAAAATCTAATACGTAGCTGTTTTCAGACGAAAGTTGGTAGTCAGCGTGGAAGAAATCTGATGGTCTTTTTTTTAAGGTACAGCCAGGTGAAACATGATATACATGAGATAGGTTATTGAAGATGCGTATTTAGCCTTGTGAAGCCGCCCTTGAAAGTTCTTATTTTTTCTGCAAAGAACATGTAAAAAGCGACATCTTATATCGATTTTGTTTTACATTACGCATCACTTGATTAGATACATCGATAACGACAATTTGAAATGTTTCCAAGGCAGACAGTTGGATTAATTTCGAAGCCAGCTGAACTCATATTGGCACTGCCAAGATTCAACCACAAGTGATATTCCAGAGTGTAAGCATATCCGCATAAGTAAATATGTGGGCGTTTCCACATTGTGCTCCTCGTCAAATGCGAATCCCTTGGAAAGTCGTTTCTGTATGTGTGCGTGATAAAGGCACTTCAGATGTACACTTTCATATCAACTGAATACCTGTTATAACTTTGATAACACACTGTATCATGTACATGTTACGTTTGTTTGATATTAAGCATATATGATCTATAGCTAGAACTTGAGAAAGAATTTCACTTTTCTTTAAAACAAAAATATTGCCACACATGCAGCAACACTGGCGACAACACATTTTCAAAGAGATTTGATTTACAGATTCTGTCAAACCTGCTGTCATGCCCAATTTGTTAACCTGCTATTTTAAGAAAGCACCCTACGTACATGATTCGTATCAAGGAAAAAGACGAAAATGACCAATTGATGGCAGATATACTGCACCCATCGTGTGTATATAGAAAAAAATGGAAAGCCTTTACATTACATGAAGTAAAAATTAACAGTGTGGAGCCAAACATTTGGGCATGTGCAGTATGTAAAGGCTGAAATGGGAAACGCACATATCCACTCGACCAAATCCCCATTCTTAAAAAGAATGGTTCAACGGAGGAAGTGTCATATCAACACGGTCATGCAGTACATGTACTGAGTCGGCATTTATTTCCAGAATCGGAGACTTAAATCCACCAGCATCAAGGAAATGCCAAAATGTATATATTTTCGGAACGACCAAGACTCGAACCTGCAACCTTTGGCACCAGTCGCCTAGCTGAAATGGGAAACGCACATATCCACTCGACCAAATCCCCATTCTTAAAAAGAGTGGTCCAATGGAGGTAGTCATGTGGTAGTGCCATATTGATAAGGTTATGCAGTATATATATATATATATATATATATATATATATATATATATATATATATATTGGAAATAATTGCTGTCACTCAGATTGCGTGCGGAGGTTAAGTCATTTGTTTTCTTCTACTGCTGACAAGGGAGGGCAGCAATCCAAGCAACAAGAAGATGCTATAACATTTTCCCCCCTGTGGTTCACAAGGAGACATAATAGAGCATGTCGCCTATATATGGCGCTACAGGTCACTTCTCCTCCTGTCCATCTGTTGCACGTGTTGGTTCCTGAGGGGTAAACAAACAAAACGTACTTCGTTCATTGGTTGAACATACAGTATAACTCAGGAAGCAGGTGCTGCCGTTCTGCAGAATACTGCCTATCTGACATGCTGCATAAAAAATGTAGGATCAGCTGGTGTATCCAGCACCAAATCTAGCACATAGATTCACCTTTAAAACTCCGTACACGTTCAAACGGCAGCATAGCACACTGATGTTCTGCACCTGAAGATGTTTATGTGTTGGGGTTTTTTGTTCATTGACAGGTGAGCAAATGGGTCATTTTTCAAAACTTAAAGATAGGTTTTTTGCAAATTTCGGTGAAGTGCCGGTACTTTTGCTTAACCTTCTCTTGCGGTGTTATATTGTCCTAATGTAGTATTTCGGGAAAACAGCAAATAGCGGAATATTATAATTGTTAAGGTATTGGCTTAGTCTTCTTTGCCCTGACTAAATACACAAACCACGCACAGCCAAGCGCTTACGCTCATAACTATTGGTAGTCTCTACTCGGACCCCAGCACGGCTGCAAGTTGGTGTGAGTAGAGTTCAATATCAGACGCACATGTGAGCAAGGTGTGTCTAAAGTTGTCACCATTATGTCTGTGGGCAGTCACGGTGACTAGTTTTCACTCGGATCCCAGCAAAGGTAAGGGTCGATGCGAAAAAAGTTGTTGCTCACACTTTGGTACATGCGAGGGAGGATTGGGCATGCGTGCAGTTGTAATTCACAACTTAGCATAAATACAGGTGAGTATGTGATGAATGTTTCACTCATACGCAACCACATGTGCAAATAGGTATGGTTAAAATCCGGGAGTTAAAATCATACACAGAATTATACATATCTTCGTATGCGCAATACGTATTTCTTTCATTGATTTTTTCATTTTGTTCTCAGTTTCATAAACGCTTTGCAATAATCGTAGCTAATGACAGATGCGACCGTGCAATATGTTACATGGTGCATATTATATGCCCATCTTTTCCAGGTTAGTACTGGAAAAATATGATTGTATAATGTAGACGGAAGCCACTCATTATAATTCAATTTTTGTTTATACTGCAAACAGACCACGGTTTCTAAAATTTAAACGGACGTTTATTCTTTCATGGCAAACATATTCACCAGCATCATAATGGTACATTGCAGTTACACGTTATTGGACACATTCAACTGACTAATCCCAATTTGACCTGAAGAGACCTGGCAATACATATGGGCACGCGGCCGAGGAGAACTGCGTCAAATTGTCATGAAAAGCAAAAAATTGTAGAAGTTGTCAAGGCAAGGCAGACATTGTTCAGTTCATGATCAGGCGTTCTGAGAAAATATTATGCCAGTAAATACCCCTTCATTACTGTGAGGATCAGCATTAAAATTTGATAGGCGAATTTTACACAAAGAATGACACGTCTGCCAATTGACGTGTTATTCTTCGGGTTAGTTAATCCATGATCTGGTAACTTCGAGTTTCAACGACGTTGTAAACTTCACTGTCGATGCTTTTCGACTGATACCGGGTCAAAATTCCCATGTCTTTGTTGAATGTCGCGTTATGGCAAGTTGAAAAGTTAGTCCTATACAGTGTCAAGTTTGAGATTAACCATGGCAAATCATTGGCTAATCAGACCTTGGTCTATAGAAGCTAAACATAAATCAACAACAGACATGGGCATTGCATGACATGTACAATGATCAATTTTGCTAAAAGAATAGTTTTTTTGCGATACATTTCTCTCTGTCCCTCTATTTTCATTCTACGTATCATAAATAAGTAGTTTGCGATTTATATAAAATTCCAGTAGCACTGCAGTAATACATGCAGAGTTGTGGCATCATAGGTCTTATTGTCTGAAGTCCCTGGTGGCACATGGAACTATAAACCAGTATGTGCTGCAGCCGATGCCAGACCACTCTGCAGTGACGGGCTGGCGTCGTTAGTCCCTGGTGGCGCAAAGAGCCACATGCCAGTATATGCTTCAGCCAATGCCCGGGCCACTGTGCAGTGAGGGGTAGCGTAGGTTTGTGGCGCCCGCCGTTTCCTGTACCCACATTTAAGTTTCATATCACTTGTTACCTCCTCAAGCCATGTTTCCATAGCATCCAGGCTCCGAAACAGTATGCACAAATAATTCACTATCCGTAATATACAAACAGCCGCATGCAAGTGTATCCCGGGTTGTATCATATGCAAAATATTGATTTTACTTCAATGCGTATGCTTTTCATGCCAAGTTTGTGATGGCTTTTGGAAAGATCAAGTTATCTTCAAAATATGCTCCTTCGACCGCCACCACAAAACTGTACAATACTGTATTTTTTCCATTGCACAGTTGGCTCAAACTTGCGTTGACAATTGTATTTATTATATGTTTCTATTCATTTTCACATTGTAGTGTCGTCCCTGAGATGCACAAGGAAATTCGACAGAAGAGTCATCTCGTGAGGTTGTTCCTTCTGGCAGTGTAGTCAGATTCACTACATGGAGCGGACTTCCCGACACATAAATACTATTCATCGCTGCGCCCTTGGAAGTCACATTTCACCCGTATCTCAATACATGGGTCATTGGTATACATGGCACGCCAGGGCATGAGTTCAATACCGTGCCCCATCTGTCGATAACTTGTTGAACTAAAATATTCAACCCTTTGCTACTTATCCCGATAAAAATCCACATCACATTTATCAATTCTCCCCGTGAAACACTTACCATCATGTTCACGTGTTGGAGCCAGTTCGGTGAGAGTACGCAGGGCACTATATATTTCACAAATTGCTCATCATTTTGAGGTCAAACCGTTACCTGAAGAGTGATATTCCTCCTCCTGAAACAGAAATGATATGCGTCATCAAGAACTACTCAATTAAATAGACAAGGAAGCTAACTGGCTGTATTCGTGCCATTTGGAACAATAGGAAAGTTACAGAAGAGTAGTTTTTATTTGTCTTTGGTCTTAGTGCCGTGCGTTCATGCGTAACAATTTTGCACTTTTTAAAATATTATCATCACTTTCATAATCATTATTATAGCCCGTACTTTGCAACTCCGGTGTAATAAGGGAACGCATAAATATTCTGGGCATCAATCATCAAAATAGCCGATATTTAGCTCCTCTAGAAACACGCATTGCTATATTGAATTCACGTTATGTTATCAAATTGCATGATAATCTGTTACTGAAAAGTCAATGCCTGAACCAAACATGGTAGTTAAATATAGTGTGCCTCATTGAAATAATATCATTTGTTGGTGGTTACTGAACACAAACTGGATGTCACTCGCACAGCAGTAACAAGTTGCAATTGCGCATGCGTGCTTTTCAAATAGCGACACATGCTTTGCTTACCTAACTTTACACAATAATCTGGCCATTTGGTTGATCTGTTCACATTAGTTGCACACATGAATAGCTACTTCTATTAGCTCTTTTTCTATAAATTTACCATTGCAATAGCATAGTCATCAAGCGTTCTGTCAAGTGACAAGTGTCGTTTACATTGAGCTATCAGCCTCGCGTCAAAAGTGACAACAAAATGTACAGCACAAAGCTCAATGTATAGATTTTAAGAATAAAACAACACGTTTTTTTCGTATTTTTTTTCTCAGTCATATTTGGAAAAAAAGTTAATATATAAGACTTTGGTATATTCACTTAGGAAACATTTTTACGATACATTGTCGCTGTCATCTTGTCATGTAGAATGGTACTCATATACGACATTATACCGGATAGCCCATTATGAAATTAATAGCCACATCTCTGGTCGTGAGAACTGTATTTGAGGGCCAGCCTGCAGAATACAGGGAGATGCTATATTTGGAATTACACATTGTGACTGTCATATCTGGACTACATAAGATCAATATTTAATCATTATCTCAATAACAGCCACCCAAAAGATTGGATTTCATTGAAGGAAATAATTCACTTTATCCTGGCAATAATCCAGCGAGGGAACTCGATGAAGCACCAGCCCCAGAGACAGACACTTCAAGGTATCTGATAGGGCCAATGGCGTTAGAAAGGAAAAGGATCAAAATGTCACATAAAGGCCAGTTTCTTTCATTGTTTTTCTTCCTGTACCATTTTCAAGACCCACACATAGCAACAGACCGATTGTGCCTGGTGGTCAGCAAAGCAATGGCATGACTTAAAAAAGAAAGGTTGCCCGTAAACAACAGTTATCCAGCTTTATCGAATACATACACATAAGACCGCACGGTTTGTGCATTTGCCGATCTTCTCGTACAGTTTTCTCACGGCATCAAAGCTCTCGGATTGTTCCTCGATCGATGTAGATTTGCCTGGGTACAGCAGAAGTCACTTTCCTTGAAGTGTCTTCACAAGGAAAAAGGGGTCGTGCCCACAACCCTGCTGTTCAGCGGGTCATCCTCTCTTCTATCACATGGAAGACACAGATTTAAAACGCCCTTATACAAATTTTACTGAATCAAATAGGAAGATACTTGTGTATATCTGTTTTGCCGACATCTTAAGCTCAGAGACAGGCTTCTGCTGAGGGGACCCTTGCGTGTCCATACGCTTTCAACTCGTAACACTTCTCAGCTATTTTTCACGGGATACAAGGCACTTAAGTTTAAAGTACTTGGTTGAGTTAGTTGCATAGTGGACTCCGTAACAGGAGTATGATGTAACATAGAATGCACCAGTGAGTGCAGCCCAAATGCCCCGCATGGTTTCCTGCAGCTGGGGATTCCAAAGGAAAACTAGTTCCAGTTTTTTCCTGTTTGCTGTGGTGATACACCTCCTGATATGATATTGTCCTGTTTTCCGATGGCTTTGGGTTACTTCTTGGAACTTTTTTCTCATCGTAACATCTTACTAAAATACACAAAATAAAGGTGCATGAGAAGCGAATAATTAGCAAAAATTGAATCTTGACGTGCAATGTTTGTTGAGAATGTACCTATTAAAAACGGAAACAATACAAAAAGAATTAAACTTGTTGAATTTTTAAGGGATCGTCCAGATTCTACGTGTCACACAATTGATATCAAACGTAGAATCAGGGGAAAAAGATAGAACACGCCAGCTCTAATACACGAACCACGAGCACCATCCATTGGTATATATGCAATGAATATAAAGGCACTGGATTTTATTTGACGTGTGTGTGTGTGTGTATGGTTTACAAGACTAGTGATCACGACTGTCCATTTTGCCCCTCCTTGGCTTAAAAAATGAACAGCTTTTGTGGCAAATGTTAGACACCAATAATCCCTCATACAGAGAAGCTTTCCATGTATAGCTTGTCAGCCTGAATGGAGTTTCCTGCAATTCCCTTTCCCAATGATATGCATTCATGCGAAATTTAAGCATGAACATTGAAGTTGAAGAAATTTGATATGCAAATGCTTCCAGGTGGTTTAGATGGCAAAAAAATATAAAAATAATAAATGATCCGGAATATAAAAAAGAGAACAGAACTTTCAATCTTTACAAATTGTATAACTGTAGGAAAGTCTAAGTCGCAATAAATTGTAAACAATGAAATTTTAGACAGCAATAAAGCCGTCTGAATTCACGTGAAATATATGAACACGACATCCCTCACGATCCGCCGACATGTGATCACAACTTGCTGTTGGTGTACCACAAAATAGATGTACGTGGTTTGGGGCTTTTTAAAGAAAATGTTACAAATTGCAAAATTTCTTGCGAAGATACGAAAAATTCCATGCCAGAAGAAAAGTTGGCATGAAGCGCGGCAAAGTCAAAGGAGCAACAAAAGATTCACCGCGCAAGTCCACTGGAAATTATGAAGAAACATAGCCTGTCTCAGTAGGGGGGGGGGGGGAATTCCTCTTTTTCCTCACAAAGCTTTTTTTAAACTTTCAGACGACAGAAGATTCTAGGTTAATCTGCTCCAGTGATACTAATGGAAGCTACCAGTAATTGAGAAGCATGAAAAAACTGGGCCTATGTATGGGCGAACTACATGAAGAACTTACACTGCTGAATACTATAAGAATGCGAAGGCATTATCATATTCATGTAAAGAACATTTGGTCATTCTTAGGAAGACCACCTTTTGTCCTTGAGCTTGGCAGGTGAAAATATTGTACATGGTGTCTTGGGATCGCGTGTTCCACGTTGAATTCTCTTTTAAATAGCTCTGCAAGATCAAATGGGCTCAGACCTATTTCTTTTGTTTTGAAGAAACCTAGCAAAAGAAATCCGGGCACTTTGAATAACTAGAGGGCTGCGTGAACATCCCATGCTGAGCTGACCTAAGCTTGTCCCACAAAATCAAGGTTGCAACTGATGAAGCCCTGCGTTGAGATTTTGGCTGAGTGCATATGAAGTTTGGAAGTATCTGTTAGACGAACAACCTCCTAAAAGCACAGCCTGACTAGCAAATAAGCTGAAATAAAAATTGCAGCGCCACCTAGTGCACTAAGTAAAAACTAACAGACCCAAGGAGTCTTCCTGTGTGATATCAAAGCGATTAAGTGAGTGGTTTCGGAGAAGAGGACTTTTTAAGATTTGCTCAAAAAAAACTGAAATAAAATAAAACAAAACAAAAACAAAACAAACAAAAAAATCATAAAAAGTCCAAAAATCGCTGAAGCATGTCCATTTGATTTTTGTAGATTTCCACCCAAAGTACATTGTCACAAACTTTGAAGTCAATGCGAATGACGGTTTCAGAGAAGCATTTGAAAATGTAAATTAAGTAAAACTTAAATAAATACACAAAATGGAAGATAATCGCTTAAAATCAGGTGTCGCCTAGTGAACAACTATGTTTGACCCTTTCACAAGGAATGTATTCACCAAGTTTTCAGCTTAATCCGGACGACGGTTCTCGAGAAGAAGTCAAAAGTAGCAAAAACACAAACAAAAATCATAACAAAATAGAAACAAAAATGCAGGGCCACCTGGTGAACTAATTGAAAACTAAGGGTCCCTAGGAGTGTTCCTGTGTGATATCAATGGGTATGGGTGAGCGGTTTCGGAGAAAAAAATATGATTTGCTCCCCCCCCCCAAAAAAAATCATAAAAAAAATCCAAAATCGCTGCAGCGTGACTATTTTAACAAACTTGGTAGAGACCGACTCAGGGTACCTTGCTACCAAGTTTAAAGTGAATATGGCCCACGTTTGGGAGAAATCGAAAATGTAATTGTGAGCGGACGGACGGCCTACTCAGTCCTCCTAAAAGATGTAAAACCGAATTTTTTTCTGAAGGAAAACTTCATCAACTGACTCAAAATGTGATGTAGTTCCAATCCAGTAGGAATGGCTCTATATCTGAGACATCGTTTCCCGGCCAGAAAAGTTTCGCAGCAGACCACCAGGTCAGCGCGTCATACAGAATTATGTTGTAACTGAAAGTATTGGGGACACTATTTCTATCGATACGATCAACTGGATTCTAGGTTTGAGACTCGGAATCCTTTCTACTGTACATGCATCAGGGAGCCAGATTTAATTGACGCTAATTTGTTTTTGTTCTATCTTATTGTAAGAGCAAAATAAGTTGATTGTCTAGCTTGCGAAATTTAAGAAACACTGAAATGTAACACTGAGACTGGTGCCAGTTTGTCTGTTCTTCTACCATATTATGCTGCAATATATGTATGTGTTCTCTCTAATCGATGCGTAATAACATTCCTGTCTGGATGTATGACACGGAAAAGTAGATTTGTTTACATTATAAATACTATCTTAGGGAAAATAAGGGTTTTAATGTTTTCGCTTTATTGCTTTTTCTATTTTCAGGGGAAGTATGTGTAGTGTAAATTGGACCTTAGTGGTCTTTTTGCGAAATTAGCCTACAATACGGTCTAAAATCATTCTCATTCTGTATGGTTATGTTACTGAAATACTCCTACCAGTTACAACAAACAATGTATATAATACATAGCTTTTTCACTGTAACAATGCAATAGATGCATCGGCTGTGGTATTGTCACGTGCACCTCATAATCTATATAATTTATGCATGTTTTGGTTTCATCGTGTGTTGTATGTAATCACACATCGGTAAAACCTGGGATTTCTTATTGGAATATTGGGAATGTTTATTTTCACCTCAACATAAAGTGAAAATATTCTCACATGCGCATCTCCATATAGGAAGAATAGTTGTAATTTTACTGCTGAGACATATACCAACTGGTATTTCTATACTAAATTATATTATTCGTATGCTATGCTTCACTCTCTGCAAGGGTTGTGAACAACTTTTCATATTTGGCGCCGAATTATGTCTGGATTTGTTTCCGGAAATATTGGTAAATACATTAGTGTAGTTAGTGCTCTCCACATATATATTTAATGGGGCAAGTTTGATCAGCGTTTCACTTATTGTAAGTGTGAAGCACGATACCAAATCAAGTAAGGACATGACCTTTAAGCAAATATTTATTGTTATGTAGTATTACAAGTTTATAGGACATACTATGGATGGTTTTGCAACCACGAACTTTATACTTTTACTGTTGCCAGGGGATGTGCATCTAAATTCGGGCCCCACTGATTCGTTTGGAAACTTGAATATGTGCAAATATTTGAAGTCTCTCGCAAGATAAAATATATTATGTATTAAATCCTCTTAGCGCTATCATTTGATCTAATAACTCGTCTTAACATTTCTGTCACTATTTAAGGCTACTAGCGATCTTTACATCCCAGCCTTCCATCTAATAATGAGACGGGGCCGTACTAGCGACCGTGGTGGAGGTGTTGCACTATATATGCATCATACGCTCTTGTTGTTAAAAGGCGCACTGACCTTGAGGGTCGAGCCCTTGTGGGCAGAAGTTCGTCTCTATAACAATATATTTCTGTTAGCAGTTGTTTATAGGCCTCCTAGTTCTGATACATCGTTTTGGGACTACCTCCATGTTAACCTAGACCATGCTTATAATTCTGGCGTCGCGAACATTGTAATTACGGGCGATTTAAATGCCGATGCCAGAACATATCATTGAAAAATATTAACTTTGGTCTGTATAACAACTTTACGATACACATCAGTGAGCCTACAATGATAACGTAACAATCGAACATGTTTAGATAAAATGTTGAGTAATGTATCATGTGCGATATGTATCCTCCAATTGCACTAAGTGATCACTGCACAGTGTCGAATAGCGTATTTTTTAAGTTGAAAAGAACAAGTCATACGAAAGACTTAATTAGCAATATTCCCAGGCATATTTTAACCATTCTAGAGAGAAACTAAACGGAGTATATTGTGACACTTGTTTTGACAATTCTGTTTGCCTTGCCTGGACTACCACATTTTTGGACCCAGCTCGACTATGTATGCCTAATAAGAAAGTTCTAATCGGGCTAAACGACTTTCCCTGGTACGCAGCTAAACTATGATCGCAGAAGCGCAAGGTAAACAGAATTCATGAGAAGGCGAAAGCCTCAGACGAAAATCCACATATTTGTAGATACTTTCGTAAAATTAAGAAATATCTATATTAGCAACTCAAGAAAGGCAGAGCAGGAGTATCATGATAAACAGTGTGATATTGTAAATAAGGGTCAGTTTAAAAGCATAAAATGGTGGAAAATGGTAAAATATTTCATGCCAGGGAGCTCAAATGAGTCGATACCTTTTATTATATCCAACGATGCGGTTATATCTTGGAGTAAATCTAAAATTGATGCTTTCGATGAATTTTTCCTTATACAGATTAATATTGATACTTCGACATTGACTCTATCTAATGAAATTCAACTTTCGCACAACCTTAAAGAAAATATCCTTTTACACGTAAAAAGCATATGTGATATTTTGAAAAGTTTGAACATTGATAAAGCATCTGGTCAAGATAGTATCTGTCCCAGACTGTTTGAGGAGGCAGCACCCTGCATTGCTCCATTTTTTATCAAGTTATTGAACTAATCTCTTCAGAAATGCAAATTTCCATCACAATGGAAAAAAAACCATGTAACCACTATTCTAAAAAGTGGTGCTCCAAAATTTGTAACAATTACAGACTAATTTCTTGGCTAAGGTTTGTAGGCCAGGTCTTTGAGCGAGCAGTGTGCAAGCATACTTTAACTTTTACGAGATGATTATGTACTTTCTAAAAAACTGTGAGGTTTTTTGCCGCGATTTGGCAAAGTAAATCAGCTGATTTACCTTTATCATGAGTTTGCGACAGCTGCTGACCTTCAGGAAGAGGTTCGGGTGGTATTTTGCAATATCTCAATGGCCTTCGATAGTGTGCATCATCTGGGTCTGATACCAAAATTAAAGAACGCAGGAATTCGAGGTACCTTGCTCTTTCTTGATGCGCGCCCACAAAAGGGGGTTTTCAGCTCAGATATTAAATTATGATCTTGATTCAAAAAGTCGATGGTCCAACCACTGGCTTGTCTCATTGAACCCGCAAAAAATCAAAACACTGATAGTCAGCAATAAAAATTATCCTGACCATGATTATTTAAAATTTAACAAAAACAACCTTAAAAATGTAAATTTGCATAAACATTTAGGTCATCGGTTTTCTATAGATCTTTTTTGGTCACACCACATAAACCAAATTGTTGCAGAATCCAAAATGTTAGTTGGTATACTAAAATTTTTGCAGTACAGGTTGAACAGACGAGCCTTAGAATCCTTATACTTCTCCTTTGTACTTCCCAGCTTAGAGTATGCTAGTGTGGTCTGGGATGGATGCGCACAAACTGATAAAGACAAACTTGGTTCTGTTCAGCTGGCCATAGCACGGGTTGTAACAGGTAACAGGAGGGCTTGCTAAAACAAGTCTTCAGCAAATTTGTATTGAGACGGGATGGGAGACTGGCTGAATCTAGGATAAAATAGAAATTAGTACTTACGTTTGAAATAATAAATACACTTGGCCCTGGTTATCTCAATAAACTATTACCCGAAAGAGTTTCGTCACGGACAAACCAATTAAGTACTATTCATACACACAGAAATGTATTTTGTAATTTATTCTTTCCATCAACTTACGAGAATGGAATCTCATACCTCGGTCAGTGAGGAATCAGGAACATTAAAATTACTTTAAAAGGGAACTTAACAAGAAGAAAAAATGTAACTAGTGGTGTAATTACGGTGATAGGAAAATTGCTGTTATCCATGCCAGGATAAGAATGGTTGAAGCCTACTTCATGACAATCTTTTTAGAATTGGCGTTGTTGAATCTGCATCATGCGCATGTGGAGCACAATTAGAGAACTTACATTATTTTTTCTTCGAATGTAGTAGATGTACGGAACTGAGAAATGGATTACAGACCAAAATAATACCTTATGCGAGTTTTAACCCCCATACGTTACTATTTGTTACTAATTGGATTTCAGGAAAAAATAAATATAAATGAGGCAAATTTTCAAGCAGTGCACCATTATATTAAGAACTTAGGGATGTTTAAGATCTGAATTTTGGAACCTACTTTTCGGCTGATAAAAGTAATTATAATCTTTACAAACATCACACATGCCCCCTCCCCCACCTGTTCTGAAATTGTGGTCCCGTATGTCAGCTATCAATGTTGTATTGTGTTATATGTACAAGAGGCCGTAATATAGGCTGGTGAGCCTGTCGGCCAATTGTTTTGAATTAAATATGTTTAAACCAACACTGACAGATGTGACATGAAGCTCTTTTCCCGTAGTTGCTTGCACTTTCGGGACCCATGCCTTCAACCATAAGCTTGCATCAATGGTGCTTGACACAAGGAACGAGGCTCTGTACCAACTTTATTCAATTTCAAGTCGGAGTGCACAACTCATGCTTAACGGTAATTTAGGCAGAAAATCGGCTGCAAGATTTACACATTGGAGATGCAAACAGGTTGGATTCTTCTTGTGTAAGTCAGGGGGATTCCATGGTTCAAAACCTTCATAACAGCATGCATGGTAAGAATCACTGTTTATCTTTACAGGGGGCATAGGTGTGTTGACAGAGTGAATTCAACTGTTAACTAAACTGATGTTTCCCCGTGAAGTTAAAGAAGCACGTAGGTGCTGACTCACACGCTTTGCTGATATTTGTGTCATGGATAATAAACAAGTGGTGCCGTTCCCACAAATTCATGGCGCCGCCTTACTGTGCAGGATTATTAATCCTCATAAAATCATCTCAATGCGGGACCCATACTTTACGGGCCAATAAAAGTCCGCTGGAAAACTAAAATATCGCCGGATAAGCTCTTGCGATTTGATTGACGCAAAAAAGTCGAAAATGTGAACTGTTAAGGTATAGCAACAAGAACCAATTTTGCAGAATGTGCGATTCAGAGAGCTGAAAAGGGTGCTTTTCAAATACCCCAAATCCCAGAAGAGCATCTCACAATGATCAATGTGCGGGCTAATACAATGAGGCCCCCTTTTCCGATATACTTCCTGCCCGCAAAGCGGCTACATGGACAGGCAAAATGAACCTTTTAACGAACGTTGCTTTTTTCACGCTTTCCTGTGTTACACTCTCAGTAAGATCTCTGATAGAGTCTGCTGTAGTGATACATAGAGCGCACTCATTTCGAATGATGGGGAAGAAGAGAGCAGCACCCACGGGAAGAAAGAAAACTCCAGCCTTCTGTAATTATGAAGAACAGTCACCTACGCTTTACGCCCAAGTAACTGACTTGTTTGTTTTAAAATAAGAACATATTTTTTGGGGGGGTATCGTTTTTTTTTTTTTTTATGTTTTTGTTTTATGTCTTTTGTTTTTCTGTTTTGTTGTTTAAGTTTTCATCTTCGCACATGATATACACATCAAATTATGTGTGACGTAACATTAATTTCTATCTGCGTAAGATTTAATAAATAACTGCTCTGTTTCCCATGGAAGCATATTTAGTTTCCATTATTCGTAATTTAGTCTCCCGTTTCAATTTTATTGGACATGTTAATTTCCTGTTATTTGTCACATTATAGCATTGTTATAAAATTTAATAAGTGTGACCAGTGATCGTATGACCCTTGTGAGCCTCTGCCTCTGTGATCAGAAAAATGAGCATACCAATTCCGACTGCATGCGGAGCGCTGTAATTAGTTCCTGCAGCTTTTATATCCGTAAAATCGTGATACACAACAAAAAGATGACATTTTAAGGTAGAGGGTAACGCGCAGTGTATGCCAGATATGTTTACGCGCTGCATTGATATTTGAATACAGTTTTGTTTCACAAATAATTACCAGTATATTTTAGAGAAGAGTATCTTTCATAGCTTTGGAAGAAAGCCACAAGCATAATATGCCTGAAAAAATAATTTCGTTTACCATGACATATCCAATTTATTATGAAAGTAACAATAAATACAGGTATAATCCAATTAAAAAATATAATTAAAAAACGATAGATTCATCGTCTGTATCACGGATTACAAGATTAGTCATACTTGAGACAAATTTAAAGGGGCTCATGGATACGGGGCATTTGCCAAGGAGGAAACAATAGCAGATAGATTCGTGGGTTGTTTTTATTATTGTGTGGAGGCCACAAAAGCTCAATACTACTCGCAGGGTGGGATCACTCACCGGGGTTTGCTGTGAATGTATATTTACTTGCATCTGTTAGTATGAAGGGAGCTCCAAGGTTACATTTTCTATCGACTTGAAACGTCACGAGTTCCCCTTTCCGCTGGAAGCTCTGCAACATAGAACATTACTCCAAGAAGTAAGTCTTGATCTGTGAGCAAACTGGGTAAGGTCACCAATTGATCGTAGAATAAATCATCAGCCAACCGCTAGGATTGTTCCAGTATGATTTTAAGATTGCCTCCCTGAGTATTTCTGGGGGTAATGCTTTAAAGCTCGAACAGCAGAGATTGATCTGGTATATGTTGCATGTCACCTCGGTAGTATGCCAGCCGCAGTGCTGCACAGAGAGGCTTAGTACTGGTGCTCCGCAGGCTGGAATCACGTCAAAGGACTTGGGGGATTGTCCGATGCACATTCACAGAACACTGATATGATTTATTTGACACGTACATAACACAGATACATAAGAATCGCATACCTTTCTCATGAAGTGTGGATTCTGTATTGCCTGGCTTGTATCACTGTCGATTAATTGGTGAATATAAACCTGGTAGAAGTTCTAAGCGCTTTTGTGTTCATAGAAATGCACTATGTTGCTAAGCTCAAGAACGATTTAGACTATTCGAAAATTTTGCTTCTTGATTGTCATCAGTTTAAAGTTCATCGCAGAAAAATGTTAATGTACCCGTACTATCTCCAAGTCTCCGCATTTGCACAAGACTGATGGACTTCACGTGAATAGATGTAAAACAATAGGATGATTAAAACCAAGCTCCATGAGAAGGTTAGAAACTCTTGTGTAACTACTTAGTCTCATTCTATTAGTACCCCATAAAACATATTAATAAAAGCCACGACCGAGAGAAAAAGGAATTACTGTCAATGTCCCTATATATGGCTTCTCTGACCTTCAGCTCTACAAACACTGATGAGAAAGTTACCTTAACAGACTGGTGTAATGGTTGCCAGTATTAATGATTTACAAAATGCAACTTCCCTATTTGTGCATGGCATACTTACAAAACAATTGGACACGGGATTAGGTCTGTCAATTCTCTTGGCAATCACAAACTCTTTTCTGTTTTCCTTCCACGTCTGCATACATTCCAACCGGAATACTTGAAGCGGAAAAAAATTAGCACGTAAAGCCTGAAGACATTAAGCAGTTTTATGCCCTTGTCTCAGCATTTAACAAGATTCCCGAGACGGGTTCTACAAAATGATGCCATTTAGCCGAAGTAGCTAATATCAGACGCCATTTACCTTGAAGAATCAAATTAGATCATGTCTGAATGAAATAACGCTGTCCATTTACTCTGATAAATTTTATTATAGCTTCTTATAAGCGTATCGTACCTGGAGTACGGCCTTTATTGTTTTTACAACGACCGGTCATTCCCTGGCCTTTTATCATGCGCAGTGATTTGACTAACCGTCGTAAAACTAAAATATGGAGACTTTGGAGTAGCTGTAAGAGTGCATTAAAGGTAGAAGGAAGAAATAAGCGCTTTCCACTTCACCCTAAGGTGTTACACTCTACGTTGCAGTAACTAAAATATTCAATGTCGGTCGAACGAATTATTGTAGATTCGGGACTTTATATATCTAATGACAGAGCCCGTGGCGATATAAAATAAACATTTGCCTTTCAGAATGATACAAATTGAATATTGCATTTATTGCAAAAATGTGTATAGCCCAGGTTCCAGAACGAATAGTTTTCTTCAGTTTTATCTTAATTGTAAACTTTAATTTAAAACGATTAGTTTTTTTTTATTTCCTTGTCTAGAATCAGTTGAAATTGTTTTTACATAATATTCATTGTATGTTTATGTTGATCAACAAAAAGTGTAGTTTGTGGCAAATTTTCCCACCAGATCAGGTATATTTACATGAAGCACACAAAACTGCCTTGAAAAAAAATATATTAAAAATATCACACGACACAAAAGAGAAAATAAACATCAGCTGTAATTCATTTTAAATCAGAGAAACGTTACGCATACCGAATTTTAAAATTATGTTTTATTATCAGAAGCAACAACAATGCCCGATTGTATATGTAATAACTAAGCATTACATTGAACTCAATCCCCTTGCTTTGGTGGAGTCGATATCCTCTTAGACTAATTTACAGGAAATATAATACCAAACCTGGGAATGTCACAAGGAAAAATATTTCAAGTGAAAGGTCTCGCTGAAGGGAATCGCAGGTCAAATGTATCATGTAACCAAGAAGGCTTCTTCAACATGGTATTCCTGGCTTCACTTTGCCTTATATTTTGATCAAATAGTCACTTATTCAATATAAACGGTATCCAGACCAGACAAAGATATTTACTAATTGGTAGAACAGATACCTTGCAAGTGGAAATTGAATGTATCAATTAGTTTGCACTGATTGTATACATGTATTATACCAAGCAGAAAGACACGGTGCTTCTTTCAGATACATAACGTCTTTTTTCAATGTAAAAGCGGGCGTAGTCGCCACAATTTTAACCCGTTGGTCGCTAAACTCGAAAACTGTCATGTTAATTTGATATAAGATCCAAATGTCTCATAAAAGGGCTTTTCATTCAAGCACCACATGTCTAGTTTACCATTTTTTTTTAATTCTCAAAGCACACTGGGGACCGCCATAGCCTCACCACAAGCTGGCATTTCAGGGTTTGGCAACATAGAAACTTGTCTGTGCTGGGGCATTTATTACCACTAAAATCTCTGTAAATAGATATTACGTGTAAAGAGTTTGATTAAAATTGCCTTGATAGAACATCTGTTCCGCTCCCAAATACAGAATGTAATGATGTTTATACCTGGTTGAACGACACAGGTCGTCACAATGTCCATTTTACTGGCTTCATCGCAGCCGCTTCGGAAGTCCGTCCTGCAGTCTGCCGTCACGGGATCAATGTGGAAGCGCCCAGTGTATGGACATGCCACTGGGTCCTTGATACTGGTATCAGCTATGGTCAGACAAATATAATCTGCTGAGGCTTTACTTATCGATCTGGAGCCACAAGAGCATCAACAATTTCCCGATTAACGTAAGACGGAGTCAACAGCTTTCCCTCTGGCGGTTAACGCCTAACCTGCACCCGGGAGACATGTTGACTCGAGGTACGACATTTTGATAGGTCTCATAAACAATTTTCGTTCAAAAAATTTTCAATCAAAGAGTCTTTTAAGTGAAAACATTAAAGCAGATGACAAACTTTCCCCCTTTTAAGCACTCACTTTCTTACTGTGCATTTCGGAAATTCGAGACTTAACACGGGTTTGATTTGGAAACTTATATCACAAGGACAGCCACCAGATTTTAACCACATGTACATGTCTCCAGTCGCAAGCGATCGCGGAGAGAAAGACTCCACTACGCCCGCGCACCCATTATGTTTCGATGGCCATTCAGCAAATGATTCTTCTCGTCATTATGAAGAGCGGCAACAGTAAGAAAACGCTGACAGGTGATGTATTCCTTTTAACAAAGATCACATGATCTTCAATTTCATTTTTAAAATAATGTTAATTATATGAATGCGTGCTTTAAAGCAGACTGTCTACTGAACTCCGCATCTTTGAAATTGATCGATTAGTTACCAAGTAATTGTCAAAAACGTGTTAAGTAGGTCATCACCAGAGACATAGACTAATACAAAACATCTTAAACCACGTCCGTGCAAATACACTATTCTGATGTATTTACATCTTGGTACATTTGCCCATATTTGAGATCATGCACCCTAAATATTTGTCTGCATGAAGGTGCAGATTGATGCAGATAAATATGAACATGGCAAATGATGAATTAGTTGAATACATGAAGTTTAGCTGATAAATTCAGAGCTTCACTATGAAAGAAGAATACCTGTCAAACAAAACATAATAACTTAATTTGTACAGTGCACGTTCAGATAAGAACAATTTAGCTTACCCCTGAACCAGTATGTACCCTTTCTAGCTGGATATCTTATCCTAATTAAACCACCTGCCAGTGTATAACTGACGTAGAAACAAACTGGGGCATTATATTTAGTCCCAGTTATTGTAAAATAAACAGTTGCAGCTAGACCAGCAGTACATACCCAGAGAAACCCTAACAAGGACTGTAACGATGGACATCCTGCACCAGAAATGTAAAACAAACTCCATGATGACACATACTTCTCACTTTGAAAGTTTCCAAACAATTAAGCTCCGTTTCACTGCCAAACCTGAGTCAATGTTTCGACATGATGTGTCAGGTTTGTGACATTTGAGAAAAATGCAGTCAATTTTGAGTATTTTTTAATATTGAGTAAATGTGCATTTAGGCATGTAAGAAAAGAATGAAAGTCATTAGCATTTATGCCAAAAACATGTTATCAAAACAATTTTTCTAAAACAATTTTTCTTAACACGGTATCAGAAAGATGCCAAAAGATTAAATTAAGTAGCAAAACAGACAACTCTAAAAACTCTAAAATTATTGCATACAAACTTTCTAATCATATTTGGATATTAAATCCATAATATAGGGCAAGTCAGAAAAGAGTGAAAGTCATTTGCATTTAAGTCAAGAGAATCCAATGAAAATATGATGTTCCTCAGCCAGATATCAAATACAATTAGGCAAGCTTGTAACTGTCGTAGGTTGCCTCTTGCTACCAATAGGCCCTGGGGGGTTAACCTAACAGAGACAAGCTGGCCTAAAATGTCTGAAAGGTGAAAATTAAAACAGAATGATGCCAAAAGATAAATTTAAGAAGCAAAAGTGGCGTTTAAAGACAGAGTAATCCTAGTATGGGACAACTGATTGGACTTGAGGGTTCCTCCACCTTACGTCCATAGTCATACTATCAATAGAGGTCAACAATGCTCAAACCGGTCGAATTTCTTTTCATTATGGCAAAAAATGTACTTGTAAATGGTGTCATGATTGAAACTGTCAGTTATCATTAATTTAATAATAGGTGCATACCGTCACCAACAACCACACTTTGTAGTGCAGGAAACCACAGGCACCCTTGAGGCATTCAAAATAAAGACAAAACAAAACAAACTGAAAATTCTGTTTTCCATAATATATACAGAAAAAAATCCCCCTGCAAAATATGCTTACAAAGTCAAGCTTTTAATGAGTGGTCTGAGCGGCACTGCTATCTTCAAACTTTTAAAGAGCTTTTTAAGCTGTGAAATGATCAATAAAGGGTTAATACAGTAAATAAATCTCCGTCCACTTTTAACCAAACAATTGGCTTTTTCCTGTTCAAACTTACAAAGGAAGAACCATGGGGTATACTGTAGTAAGTATACACCACAGACATGTACAGAAGGAGAGAGAGAGAGAGAGAGAGAGAGAGAGAGAGAGAGAGAGAGAGAGACAGAGAGAGAGAGAGCGAGAGAGAGAGAGAGAGAGAGAGAGAGAGAGAGAGAGAGAGAGAGAGAGAGAGCGTGTGCAAGGTCAGTGGAACACAGGGCTATCGTAGTCCTTTTGTTTGCTTCCGCCTAGTTGTTATTTTGTACGGTGTAAAATTCAAATGAACGTGCGCCTTCTGTGATCCACGTAATTTCTCAAGTTCTTCAGCCCAGCTTCCGTAATTAAAATGAACAAACCAGAGAGACTTAGCGAAGATAAGTGATTTCCTTATGAGGAATGTGGGAGCAAAGTGCAGATAGGTAGCAGATTGACTTGGCATGTATTCGTACAGGACATCTGGAGGTGACGGAATACCTTAAGTAATTAACGCCTTTGTATAATTGGACGTCACTACACACAATATGCTGGCAAGGCTTTAGGTGCATTGATATTGGATTTGGTGCTTGTGTCAGACTAAACAGATCGACCAGCGTAGCTTTGTGCTTCTTATACCGTCGTAATTCATGCAAGCAAGTGGAGATAGTGACTTGTATATTGAAATTTATTGATGTGTATACAGATAATATTTCAGTTTACATCAAGGGTCTTTTGGGACACGATACCTGCAATCATAGAGTAAAAGTATGCACGCACTTCAAACATGTGGATTAAATCAAGGGAACCGGAAGCGCTTTTTTTGTTTACTCCTTGACTGAATATAAAGAAAATCAGCAGGGTTTTGTTTCAGGTCTTTTATATCTTTCAAATTTCGAATTCAACATCTTCTCCGTTTAGGGAGGAGTTGCTGAAAAGGTTTGTGCTGCACACAAATCATCCCATAAAGGCACGCTTTATTCAATACTGCACCGGCGAATGCCATCTATACTTACGTATAATGAGACGTTCCGTGGCATTTGTGAAATCGTGAGCGTAACAGCGACGAGGGTCTCTTGGATGTGTTTGTCCTATGGATAGCAAAAAGATTCCATTCAGTCTGTGCACAATCTTAAAATGTTCATGAAAAAAGGGGAATTATATATATATATATATATATATATATATATATATATATATATATATATATATATATATATATATATATATATATATATATATATATATATGTATATATATATATATATATATATATAATGACAATTTTAATCAATCGAGTTAATTCAGCAAAAATTCAAGAAAAAAAAGTCAATTTGGATATTTTCAATATGCATATACATGTTTATATATATATATATATGTGTGTGTGTGTGTGTGTGTGTGTGTGTGTGTATGTATGTGTGTGCATATTCGCTAAAAAGAATGAATTTTGTAGACTTTGCACGTTAGTTCATTAAAGATTATGAGCTTCGGTTTGCAGCAATGATGATTATTTGATGACATTTAAGGGCAGCTATACTCTTCTTGGGATACTTATTATTAGGAATGTGAGGATAAACACTCATTAGCATGCTGACCTGTATGTAGTTCCAATGCCTTGCGGTCTCTTCTTATTATCTTTATACACTGGAAGCTCGACTTACTGTAAGAGTGAATGCGTGAAAAATGCCATAATCCTTATGCATACTATCAATTTGCACTTTTGCTCAACAGACAATATTCGTCTAAGATTCGACCACGTTACATGAGATAGGATTGCAACAATGTCCCCGAGAGGTAACTGTAATCTTAAAGTCCAGCGTTGCCTGTAAAACTATATTCTTTTTTGGTTCACTTTACCTTTAAATGCTTTGCATCATCATCGTCGTCGTCGTCAATCATCATCATCATCATCATCATCATCATCATCATCATCATCATCATCATCATCATCATCATAATCATCATCATCTACTTAGCAACCTTTCTTATTATGTTGGACCAGAAAACTGCCACAGTTGTCTGCACCAGCATAAGACAAGTTGCTAAAGTAGATGATAATGATGATGATGATGATGATGATAATTTATATCTGTCTGCCTTCTATCTATTGTTTAGAATGTACTCATCAAGTCCTATTGCAACCAAATGGCAATTACTATCAGGAAGCATTCTGCCTAATGATCAACCTTTCTCAGAGAAAGAGAGAGAGAGAGAGAGAGAGAGAGAGAAAAGAGAGAGATTAGAGCTTTGTCATATATTGGAGCTGGAGGATTCTTGTTGTGATTCATGTACTCTGCAAGTATGCGCATAAATCATTTAAACTTAATTAGGTAGTTGGCATTAAGAGGTTTAAACTGGAATAAAAAATTCGTGATTTTAAACACCAAAATCTGTTTTGAATGAAAAGACATACCCGAATGACCTTCTTGAGTAAAAATTGCTATACTTAAAATGGCAATGAAGGGCGGAGTTATGAATCGAACCAAGATAAAATATTAACTGGGTGTTCCACAAGTGTTGCAAACTATGTATTATTACATAGCCAGACACATACCCTGGCACTGATGAAAAAGCAACAAATTGACCTGTAGCATTTTTACTTTTGACGGCGCTGCCAATGTGAGATTGCCTATTCAAAATTTTCGCTAACATTTACATGCATAATGCTCACCATCCTTCAGAAGCAAAGGTCAAACCTACAAACTGCTTGGCAGTAGTATTAGCACTCATTATCTCCAGACAGCGGAATGAACCCTGAGGATTTAAGTAACCGTCATGGCGACGTCTGCGGTAATGCTGCAGACTTCGGCCCCTGTTGTCTGTCCGAAATACATGGTTGCTTGTCAAATCTCGCCAGCTAAATTCCGTGATCCACGCGGGGAACTCACACGCCACCTGGGGCCAACCAAATGTGTCTGCAATGCATAACGGTATAGGTAAATTCCAATCATGACATGATGAGGCTATTACAGCAGTTCTGTGTCCCTTGTTCCCTAAATGTGTCATCCCGCCTTCTCCCACAGCCCAGATATCATGCGCTTTGTGGCTAAAAAAATTCAGTCTTATTGATATTCCGTGAAAACTTCAGAGAAATAACATAATTTCCCAGACTATATTCCCTCAAACTCCAGGGAATACTTCCTGGTCCATTCAACAGCTAAAAACAAGTAAATATTACCTAATTAATAGCGTAGAGAACACACGGTAATAGGTCTGTTTAACTGGCATCTGGATAACTGCCGCAGAAGCCTTACATTGTTTTGGCTCCTAGGTACAATACAGGGGCTTTAAAGCCTGAAGAGCGAGCAACTACAACTCAACACTAAACTAATTTCAACCAGGCCCCGAGTTGTAATTTTTACATGCATTAATTTAAACATTCATTGGAATGACACGTGTTGTGCCTTCAAAGCTTAAACCAAAGTGCAAGTGAATCTGCTGTTTACATAGACGAAGGGCTTTCCCGTCATTTTATCTGGATTTTCCTCCTATTTATATGGTGGTATATTTACGGTGTTTTTATGTGGTTGAATGAATATATCAGTTTCCTTAAACATTGATTATCAGACAAGCCGGACTGCCTTCATCTTACTAATGATGGTATTAAACGCTGTCGATGGCTCTGTAAACAATTTGTCGATGGAGCACTGGGCTTTTGAGAAATCAAGAGCACAGAATCGGTTCACTGAAAAAGACATTAATTCAACCAAATTCACACATCCGTCTTTCCTATGAAGTTTAAAGTATAACAATTCGTCAATGGCTCAGAAAGGTGCCACACTTTCAGTTGGTGGGACTAATGTAGTTTCAAACAGATATTGATCATGTTCCCGGAGCTAGAATACCAGACCATAGGGCATAGGAATTGGACAGGAGTTCCAAACAGCTTTTGTGGCTGAGTGAATAAAGATTTGATTAAATCTGCGACTGAGATTACCACAATAAACACTACGATCGAATCAGCCAAATATATATATATATCTGTTAAGTGTGAGTGTACAGATGTAAAGCCCATGTGAGCGATTTAAGGTCCAAGTGTACTTTGCAGGTAGACTATTTACTTTTTTGTGGTACCAGGACAGCAAGATGTCTCTATCATTATTTCACAGGTAAACACCTTTCAGGTAATTAATGCCACGTGGATGACTACATCTGTCGTCTTGGAATTCGAGGACACAGAGTTGTTACATGTGCATTTCAACCAAGTACAACTTGACCTGTCAAGGAACGGACCAATGAAATGCCACGTCCCTGCAAGTGTTGCCATGTGTAGGTAAACAACGGAAAACTATCACAGTACATGTATGTACAGTGAGCCACTACGGTAAAAAGCGTTCATAAGTACAAAGACCTATTCTCTAAATAATTCCTCCATGTTGGCTTTCCTATCAATCCAGACACTTCCTTCATCACAATAACTGTAGATGGTAACTTCCTTTAACAGGTAACTGCGCACAAGAGACAAGGAATCGGTACTGTGCTGAAGATGCGTGCAAATTGGCCAACAGTTCATTGAATGACGATCAAATTGATATTTCAGGTACATTTTCCTGACTGTACCTTGAAAGAAATCTTACTTACCCTGAGTGAGCTCCATCACCAATGGTCCGTCTCTGGCCGTACGCAGGCCACGGCAAGTGGCATCGGCTGACATAGACAAGTACACCACCGTTCCAAGAATTTGGTACATCTATGAAATGTACAAATACGTTACAGGACTCGATGCATTTGCAGTCAAAAGACTGAGAAATCAACCGACTAGTTTAAGTTCGGAAATAATAATTACTATATTTTAAGTACCGTAGCCGTGAACGGGTCTTTTTTGCCGAATAACATGTTAAACAAGTATAATCTGGCCATAAATCCATCACAGAAAAAATAATGGTTATTATATTTCAGATCAGCATGAGAATTTTTCAGAATTCCGGTTTGAACAAGCAGCGCCAAGCACTCAGAACATCTTTATGGGCTACTGTGGATTATGCATTAAGTCTGGGCAGACATATTTAAAGCAATGTTAGAGGATACAGCAAATCTCACACTAAGCGTGTGCAAACATTATTCTTCTCCCTGCCAAACTAATAT
This sequence comes from Hermodice carunculata, assembly GCA_964020975.1. NCBI lineage: Eukaryota > Metazoa > Annelida > Polychaeta > Eunicida > Amphinomidae > Hermodice > Hermodice carunculata. The sequence goes on along the minus strand of OZ026630.1, from coordinate 52,973,195 downwards.
TGAATGGAACTCTATTCTCTTCGTGTCGCAATTCAAATAGTGCACCAGCGAGAAAGCTGATAACGAGGAGCGCATTCTCTGGTTAGTCTCCGATGCATTTCCCGTTTGAAATATTTTCTCGCAGCAGAAAAACGAACTTTAAATAAAAAATGGATAAAAACATCTTTGAAATCTGAGCGACATTTTTGCTGGTCTTTAGATGAACGGGTAAAGAGCATTGTTAGCATTGTATACGTACGACGCAACGGTAATAGTGGTCTTTAGTTGGAAAATCAGGCCCTGTCAACTTGCCATACATGTACGTTTTTCCTTCATCTTTCCAAGTGGCCAGACAGTCGTAATCTACATCTGAAATATAAACATGAATTTCAATCTTCCGTGGTCATACTAGGGCAAGTAGTTTGCTTTAGTGCGGATTAGGAGTCACCCCCCCCCCCCCAAGAAAAGCTGTTGACCTGCAGCGTTTACTGCTGGGTGGTGTCATCGGCAATTCTCTGATAATAATGGTTTTCTGTTGACAAGAGAACTAAGTAAAATAACGAAAACAGATTCCATGTAGCATCCGGTTACCCGTGGACAAAGAGAGTTAAATCGCAAGCACCGGGACTGCTGAAAAGCTAATTCATGTTAAAGTAATCGTGATCTCTACTCCCGCGATACTTCTACCTTCGGAGCTCCCTCGAAATTCACAAATTCACCTTTCGGTTTGCTGCTTCAAACTTCCATAAGGCATGGTCTGACCACATTCGTGAGTTTTCTCTGTTGACGAGTCATTCCAAGTTAGTTAAGTGAAAAATATCTCGGTTTGTCGATAGATTTGACCCGCTACGTTAACCCTTGTAATTGACAGAGCAATAGGTGTCACGGGGGATTACCAGTGCTGATCGATTCACAATGCCAGTCTAAAATGTGGGATAACGTCCGTTTCCTCCAAGCTTACCCTCAATCGCTCGTCTCCCATTTTGTCCTCCATTAAACCTAATGGAGCCAACTAAGTAAGCGATACTGGGTGAATATTGGGAAAAGGCGATGCTCATTTTACTGAAAATGTCCGGTAAGTTCATTGGCTTAACCGACAGCTGCTGAAAACAACACATTCAAAACGAGTCTTTACGAATTGTTTTTAGCTTAACAGTTTTATACATTTTATAACAGTTACAATTAAATCTAGAGTTATCTCATTCAAGCAAAACCGAATATAATGAAGAATATTCAAGGGAATTAGGTATGTTTGGGAATTTGTGGTTAGATACTGTGTTTAATTTAGATACAAACAACAGAAGTATATCTTTACTTGAAGCAAAAACTCGTCCCAACGCTCCAACTATTTGAGGGGTGTTTTTGGTGCCACGCGTTTGAGTGTTGCAGCATGCATGCTGTTTCCATTTCAATGGAGGAGTGCTCCGATTGTGTATATTCTGCATGTAGATGTAATATAATAGACATTTTACCAACAGTGTGGCCTCCATTTGATTCATAAAAAGTGGCTCGTTCTACACATGATCGCAGTGTATGGTGTTAGGGTCCCACTTATAAATTGCACGAAGATGACCTGTGGTTCCATGATAAGTCGCAAAGACTTGCTGTTAAGATTAGACAATAAACAATGTTGGTGCAGTGGCACATTGAATATTCGCCATTGCGATACTGAATGGACGGGAAATCATCGCGCAGATGTCTGCAATACCGAACTAGCAGGGGTGAGGTAGACCCTTATGGAATCCTCCATGTCGACGACGCCTCTATATGTTGAAGCCAAAACGCCCCGCTGCCAAGGAGGAGGGTGGAAGTACAGGTCACCAATACGTGTTGCAAGGCTTCAATTAGATCATATACCATTTCTTTGACCCACGAGTAAGCCACAGGCATACCAAATGTAGCTTTGGCTTCCATGTCTGTATTGGGTCAATGACATTCTGCACGCAACCTATCTACCAGTCGCCTCTGCTATTTATAAGGATCGTTCTGGCCAATTCCCTGGGCAATTCCAGAATAATTACACTAGAGGTAGAATGGTAGCACTATTCGTGCGGTTACTAAAATGGCCTAGGGAAAACCTAATGTGTCATGGCGTCAAAGATTTGTTGCTGTAAGGAAACATCTACAAGCAGCTTTCCAATACTTCAATTGAAGAGAGGTAAAAGTTCAAAACTTGTTCTTCTGCATCGCTGCTCGAATTTACACACTGCCGGAACGGGTATAGTATGCAGCATAATTTGCCTACATGTATTTGATGTGATGTGCATACACATGAACGGATTCTACAGGACAGCACTTTCATCTTTGAGATTCTTTTGTTCATCCCATCGGTGAAAATAATCTAAAGCAAGGAGATTTAAGCGCAGGTACATATGTCCAGAGGCCGTCTGACAACACAACCACGTTATTCACCAGAGGCACAAGGGACCTGCCGGTAATAACCTCTTTTTATCAATTCCGCAGAGAATTGAGGGGCAGGCATGCAGTAAATTTAAAGATTGATATCAAGTGGAGGCCAACATCTTGAAATTTCAGCTTTAACCAACAGTGAATACAATAAAAGATGTGAATTTGGATCAGCCTCGTTAAGGTGACGGTTTGGAAAGACCGACGTGCCAAATGCCAAAATTACAGCTGTATCGGCACAATTTTATCAAAATGGTCAGCACTGGTGCAACATGAATTTCATCAAGGCTGGAAAAATTAGAAGTTTCTACTTCCGCCTGGATGCCTCCTTCATCAATGACTTACGCCCACTGAGTCTTGTCCTTATACAATGCACATAGTAAAAGGGGGTTAGCAGAGCGTCTCTAATGACAACTAACTTGGTAAGGCTCCACTAGAAGTCCTGTACAGCTGCTGAGGAGAATTATAAGGATACTTTCGCATTCAATATTCGACAATGAATGACGGCGAAACCGGCATACTGTCTGACTGACTGACTGACTGGAGTTGCCTCAAGGGAAAGCACGAATACTAGATAAAGAGTCAATTTCTGTGTTGTATCAAGATATAATATTCTTATCCTTCCTGACAAGCAATACATACTGTTTGAACTGCTCAAATGTCGTTTCATTGAACCATTGGCGATCGAGTTTATTGAATCAAGGGTATATACAATAATATACATGACGTATATGGAACAAAAAAGATGATCTTCATACGAAATGTCTTCAGAATATTTCAAGTGTGTCGAAAGTATCATCGATAACGATGCAAGAATATAGAGGCTCTACTCTCTGAGAAACACGAGTATCAAGGCATTCAAATAAACTCATCTGGTATTGATTTTAGCCACAAGCCAATCGGCTGAAAAAAAGTTAAAAGCCTGGATGAAAATTCATGTGGGTTCGAAGCAAATAACTGTTGTATTCTTGTGGGTTTTTTGTTTTTGTTTTTTGAATTTTTGCGCCAAGAAAAACCGTACTGTTGTGTTGCTTAACGCGTCTTATGTTTGTGCCTTCTATCTCTGCACTGTTAAAGTTCGCCAGCAAATTAACAAAAACCCAATATAATTACAAAATAGTTTGGTTGTTAATGTCATACAAGTTTGGGGTCTTTCTGGTGGATGAGTGGGAGTCAAGCAAAAGGGCCATGGTCAGTTTGTTCCTAAGAATCCGACAGAACGGCCCCCAATACAATAATCCTCTGCAGTCCATGTTAATCACCTACAATGTTGCAGCAGTACGAATGTGATTGATCAGGAGCTTAAAACTGGGTATTAAAAATAAAGAGAAACATGTTCGAAGGGATCGCCTGACTATCATTTTAAGCATCGATGTTTTATGGCTCCTCTGACATTTCGGTTATGTCCCAGAATGTGAGTGGTCCGGAGTAAAATTATATACCTGCATGGAGAACTGCAAAATATATATTTCGTACCTTAGAGGAATTACCGTTCATGCAGAATATGCCTTTTACGTAAATGATACAGATATATGTATCTTCGAGCTGTACATATGAATGGATAGATTAAGGCAGCACTATCTGTCCTTTTGGCATACATTGTTTCAGACACACTCATTTTGCACATAAAGGATCAAGAGAAGAAAAAGGCTAGTGACATGGAGTCAATATGGTCAAATTTTAGGCAATGTTTGTTACAAGTTCCCCTGAAACGTAACAAGATGATGTCACACGTACGTATTAAAGCCTATGAGGTCTGTACCAGTTGATGCTAACTTTTTGTTTGTGATAACGTATGAGGTACGAAGCCAAAATCTGCTTTCTAGCCGTACAAGTAGCTGCACATCCTGATTGCCCCGGATCATAAATTAAGATATAATAAACAATTTTTAAAGAGAGAAGCCTTGGTAGGTAAAAAGTGCAGTTTTGCTTTATGCAATTTAATTTTTGGAAGCAATGGGAACTCGCACAAATGTAATATCGCTCAAAAGGCTACTTGTACATTGTATACAATCCTGGACGCAAAGGACATCAACTCTTAACACTCAAATTGCCCCTTGAGTCTTTGCCTTGGAAGCAGACAGTTCTTCGAAAAGAAATCATTACCAGTATTATAATTATCATTATCATTATTCCAAATAATATCATTATTAATTACATCAATTGTTATCATTATTATCATCATTATTAAAACCACTCAACACTTTTGGCTCTCGCAAAACTGTATGTCTGTTATCAGGGGCAGCGCACTTACCTTATCCCTGTGTCTTGAACAGGCTGGTAGCGACTCCTAAAAACTCATAAAATTGATTTCTTAGTGATAATTTTTATACGGGGGGGGGGGGGTAAGATACTTTAGCGATCGCATCAAGTCAGCGTGCATGGTTTGCACGCATCAGCATCCTCAGAGACTACTTTGTCGGCATGCATCGGAGTAAGATCAGTCACGTTGGATTTCTGGGAACTTTGTGACACCGATTGTTCTTGCGTTGCTGCCACATAATTTACATGTAGTCATTTTCACACCCATGTTTCCGATTTAATACTGCGCCAGAGGTATTTCATTTCCACTTACAAGACCGTTTGCTCCCAAATAATCATAGCCAAAGTAGACAATTTTCACTCTTAATGCTATCCGAGTTTATAATTCTCCAAATAAAGCGAATTTATGCGAAATGGAAAAAGATCGATTTGTCACGTAGTTTTTGGCGCGACACATTCAATACTCTATATTGTCAATACGAAAACTCACTTTCGTTGAGACCCAAGGGATCGAGATTTGCGGATGGGGGGAGGGGGATATCATTAAGTTGAAGACAATCCCTAAAAGTTAAAGTTACGCAACGTCGGGTGTTGAAATACTATAAAATCCTCGACAACACTACCAGTATTGCCTTGCTCCTCACAGAGGCACCGTCAAACACCTCATGTCCGTATTATTTGAAGTAATTTGTAGAGAGATGCATTGCCTTAAAAGCACTTTATGAAATATCTCGGTATTCTTCCTATATTTCTACTTCGATTCAGGCTTAATTGTGGGCGGCATTATGTACAATCATGAAACAGATGTACTGTTCTGCTTAAATCAGGTTTACCTTCTTCTATTTCATGATGGGAATAAGGTTCTGCCAATTACATTCTTTGTTTGGAATTAAGCCTCAAGTAGTAAGATGCACCAAGGGAACTGGTTTTGGCAAGCTTCAGTTGCTAAACACACAAAAAGTGCGTCAACAGCCCTTTTAAAAATATATCGGGTGGTAAAAAACACAATTAATGAACGCTATTGAGAGTTGCTGAACAACAGGACATCAATTTGCTGACATATGCACAGCTGCTCTTCATTTTTGCAACAGGCAGATTTGAATTTTGAGCAGATAGATTGAGCGAATACGCCATACCGGTTTGCAACAGCAAGGGTTAATAATCAAATCAGAAAAAACACGCTTTTTTGAGGCAAACAATTTTCAGCTGTTAATCTTAGCTATCGTGGCGTAAAACGTCGCATGGAAAACAAATTTTGGTATTTATCTTGAAGAACGTGCACTATTTTCAAGATAAAGATCCTGGTTGTGAATATCACTTCACGACACGCAGTCTTGTTTACTTATTGTAACTGACAGTGAATGCAACCCACATTAAGCTTATCGTGGAGGCCAGGGCAGCGCATGTGTAGAATAGAATGGCGCATTATGGCTTCAACTGTAATATTTATTTAAGAGTGCCTAAACTTACTGTGGACGCATCATCAAAGGCTGCGATCGGTGTCTTGCTGTTTCTATAAACGTACTTATCCACAACTGTTGGAAAATAGCTTTTCCCAGCAGGTGAGACACTTAACCGACATTTAAAATTGGCAGACTAACAGAACCATTAGAATAATCATGAATTGGGTCAATTTCATTAAATAACCATGTTTTAAATTTGTAGCTTGTATTTTTGTTTCATGTGTGCTGCCGGGTTTTGGATAAAGCTCCATAAATACAGTGCGTCATTACCTTTGATGTCAAGACAGGCAGGCATACAATCGTATATTGTGCAAAAGGATTCTTTGCCACAATGATTGGTATATAAATCTATTGTTACTACTTTGTAGCTGATAGGATCACATATTGTATATATATATAGTGTATATATATATATATGTATGTATATATATATATATATATATATATATATATATATATATATATATATATATATATATATATATATATATATATATATGCTCGCCCATTTTAAACACAGATACTCTTTACATTACCAAAACAGAAAATCAAACGTAGACCTGAGACAAAACCATATGCAGTCATAAGGAGGATGCCCTTTCGCGAAGTACAGAAAATATGCTTTAAAATGGATTAAATTTGTACGTCTAACATTGCACACTTTGCCAATAACAGTTGGCGAAATTAATGCAATATGAGAAACTCGCATGTTTTCCTTTGGGTTTCCTAATGCAAAGTGTGTTCATCGAAAAAACTGTCGGAGGCAGCCAAAAGCGAATGCATACAGATGCTTCAAATCGGGCCAAAAATGAAGCTGTGTTCTGTCGTGAGTGGGTGGGAAGCGAGCAAAGATGGCAACAAATAATTCAGATTTAGAATACAGGTGAAAGATTACAAATGACAAAAAACGAAACATACAGTTTTTTTAATAGGTGTCGGCTGCCCCCCCCCCCTCCCGCCCCGTGTGTTATGTGTAGGAATTTGGGGTGTTTGTTCTGCCCACCAGAAGTGTCAACTATAGTTATAAATATGGTGCTAGCAAAAAAAATCCATAACCATAAATGGATAGCCACTTTAAAATTCATCTACCTACTGATCAAAAAACCCTATGATGTCTGTATACACCCGTTGCAAACATTATGGTAGGTGCATATGGTTAGCGTCCTTAAAGTTTACAGGCGTGGACCATTCTCTGAGACCACTAATCTCCATAAAGACGATGAATATGTATGAAGAGTAAAATCAAACCGCAATGCCACACAGAATGTGTTTAAAGCACAGTGAAATTATCCGCTGAGAGCACTGAGACGACTTTAATAGCCGCGGTGTATTAATTGCCCCTTTCAAGCTTTGCTAGCTGTTAGAACAGAAAGCCAGGAGACAGGGAGCCAACACACAAAAGCCATCAGGAGAATACTGCGTGCATAAAGTAGGAACAGAGGTGTTCTCTCCTGACCAGCTGGTTAAACAATTAAATCCGCAAGTTTAATGAATCGCCACCATTTGTTGACAGAGCTTCCCGATTCAAAGGGTTCTCTGTAGCTACGTGGTTCCTTACTTATTTTGAAATTGAGACAAACTAATATTCACAATAAGTGCACCCGCCATGTGATGTTTCTGGTTGCTTGCTCTGTTTGTTGTGCTGGTAAAATGGGCTTTGATACGAAACCCGTCTAACGGATATGTATTTGCAATATCTCCCACATTATAACAATGGCCACTCAAACCAGTCAAATGTTTCCGTGTATACCTATCGTAATATCAAGTAAACTGTATGAGCCTACATCCTCAGGGATTCAATTTTCATTTTCGTCTCAATTGAAACGTCGATACGTGGTTCTCCAAGATATGGCACGCTTTGCATTTCCTTTGTTCCCTTTTGTGGCCACAAGTGAAGACCATTTACTCCTTCTCCTGTCTGAGAGCCCACTCTGCACCTCTCAAACTGCACCGTATTATGCTGCTTCGTTTGTATGATAGTATAAAAACTTGAGTCGGCATCCACACGTTGTGCAGTAAATGTCAATTTTCATGCGTTGAGTGATAATATGAGAAACTGTGGCAAAATATACTAAGCATGCGAGACCTGCAGCAGACAAGGGAGGCCTGATGAGAATAAAACCTGTGTCACATCGATATGTACACTGCGGTGTTAAAATGAGATTGTGCTTTGATTGATCATCTGCATGTCTGTGCTCCCAAACACTAAATGTAATTTATACAAAGATCGCCTTAACTTAACAGTGACCGACACACATGTGGCTGGAAGATAATAAGGCTTTTCTCTATAATTGCTGGCATGTTTGTATTACAGTGGAGATGATGAGTCATTGTATTTCTGACAAATCGTTTTGCATCAAAGAACACCATCAGAATTTGTGCGCTGAATATAAAATGTGATGGCACGTTATAACAAGCTCGGTGGCTTCTTTAGATCCTTCTCGCAAATCCACTTGATCAGACAGACAAACTCGTTTTGACAGGGTGAAGATGCAGTAGTTAATACCTTTCCTCTTACGCCGGTCGAGAACGCCCGACAAGTGCCCTCTGTCCCTCTCTTTTTTTTCTTCTTTTTTATTCCTGTTTTTTCTTTCTTTTATGTTGCTCTTAATGAAATTAAGTTCTAAGTGAAAAATGAAAATTTGTCAGGTTAATTTGCCCTTAGACAGTTTATGACATGCCCATTCATAATTAGTGAATGCCAAACACACAGTAAAAAGCTAGCGTCATAATTGCATCTCGATTGGAGTCTGTGGGCACAGTTGGTTTGGGGTGTAGTTGGGGCATTGGATAAATGATCATGTCCTTAAATATTGAATAAAAATCCTTTTCCGCTTATCTTTATCTCACTCCTGTGTATTTTTGCATAATATAAGGACATGCTGTCACGCAGAATCATCTCAGTATTGCTTGCTTTTCTACGACAATATCAAGCTGATGCATGCTTACAGCCGACAACAATCCGGCACGCGTCTGTATCGAGGCCGTCCCTCACAAGATACTAATTCTATTTCAAAATCAAGCTTTGACATTCACAGCACATCAGCTTTGTTTATCAAATCATATCATCAAATGAATTCCCCGGCTTCTGGATAGATTAGCTTTACTGAACGAATATATGCAAAGAAAGGGGCACCAATGATGCACAAAATATTTCCGTCACTTTTTGTTCATGCTGAACTCTGTCGACTTGACGAAGCAAATGTAATAATAGATCATCACGGAGAGTTGATAATCTGGTCCTCCTCTCTGGACAAGCTGCAAGTGCCTTCTCCGTGACCCTTCTCTTGCTTTAGGGCCACACAGCAATCAGGGACATCTTCAATTTAAACTAATTTCACAATCCATTTTTGACTAAGGGCTTACCTCACTTGAAGCATGCGCCAAATATCCACCTGCGATTCATTTTGTTATGTTCCCACTGCAACCATCTAATATTTAAAGTAATAGTCGGTTGCAGGGGTACAGTGAGTTACAATCCCACGGCACACTTTTGTAATATTTTCTTGCCTGTACGTGATGGTTCAGTTGCTACCCTGCGTAAACCAAAATCCAAATTAAGTAAATATCACATGAAAGAAAAATTTTGTGGCATAAATAAGTAAAATGCCTACCTCTGTCATAAGTATAGGCGGGACCAGTACAGTGGCGAAACCGGAAGTGGTATTTGGATCCCCCCGCACAGGGCTGTACATAAGAAGGTGGTTCCCGGCACAAGCCTCCAGTGTTGTTGTTATAATTGAAATGGAATGCTTCTTGGAACGGACACGTGATAGGATGACTCGGCTCTGAAAAAAGTCCAATAAAATTCTAATTATACATCAAATCGGTAGAGTGTCTGAGAAGTTGATAGGGAGACATGAAGAGTAGGGTCTTGTGCCTAAAAACATAATTCTATTGTTCCTACTGCTAATATATTCTTCTAGCAGGTCTCTTTTTATTTTTGGCAGAAGTAATGAAATTTGTGTTTTTGGTGGTTAGGCCTATACATTTTGGAAATGAACTAGTGTCTGCAGTTAATGATGAATATTTCTAAGGTTGAGAGCACCGGTTTAAAACCACCAGTTGCCTTTTATGGGTCACTGCCTGTCTCAAGTCAGGAGTGAAATTTGATTCTTCACATTGGTATTAGAAAAGAAATGTTGATGCTTTGGCAAGTCTGGAATCTCTTTGCTGTCATTGTTGGGTTTCGAATTAATGAATATGGACCATGTTTTTCTGTACTATTTGAAAATTACTTCATTGACTATGTTGTGCTGTTGGCTTTGTTCTCCGACTCATAGTTATAGTGGAGGTAGAGTGTGTTTGTAATGTTCCAGATTCATAAATATCACAAAAACGATGTACGTCTACTTTACTTTTTTGCTGTAAACTTAGGTGTCTGACAAGTCGGGAGAACTAAAAGGTGATAGGCCTAGCAGGTCTCTTTTTATTTTTGGCAGAAGTAATGAAATTTGTGTTTTTGGTGGTTAGGCCTATACATTTTGGAAATGAACTAGTGTCTGCAGTTAATGATGAATATTTCTAAGGTTGAGAGCACCGGTTTAAAACCACCAGTTGCCTTTTATGGGTCACTGCCTGTCTAAAGTCAGGAGTGAAATTTGATTCTTCACATTGGTATTAGAAAAGAAATGTTGATGCTTTTGCAAGTCTGGAATCTCTTTGCTGTCATTGTTGGGTTTGGAATTAATGAATATAGACCATGTTTTTCTGTACTATTCCATTATCTTTTTTAAAACCTGCTTCTTGTTTTCTTTAGACTTTAGAACCTAGATGGCTCAGGACAGTGTGTATGTATGTGTGTGTGTGTGGGGGGGGGGGGCTGTCTCTTGACCATTGCACCATTGGGTCCATTCAGACTGAACGACCATTTTTCGGTGTTTTGATCGAACTACTGGTGCATGCATGGGGAAACTATTACGAAAAGAGTACATAGGAGGTGAGAAAGTAGATTCCAATGTCTTGAAGATCATTTAACAAAATGAAATTCAAAGTGCGAAAAAATGTTACTGTCCTAAAATTACATAACAAGAGGCCCATAGGCCTAATACTCTGATTTCCACCAGCACCAAAAATCATTTCCTAAAATGTATTACCTCCACAAGCTTGAAAAATTAATCAAGGTCATATATATTATGCAATATCAAACTTCCACGGGATACCTATTTCTGGTACATTTGGCATCAGTCACCTTATTTTTTATCAATGTATTGAATAAAATGTCCGTCTCCTAAGTAATTAATGACCTTAAAAATAGGTCAAGGTCACACAACCATCCCACAACCATTGGGCAGCGTGACCCAAGCAGTAGGTGACGAAAGACAGTTTTATATACAAAGTACTCAAGTGCAGATTTGATCTGGATGCTCAATTCGCTTTGCTATTGATGTCCAGACTACACCCTGCCATTACAAAATCACCTCTTCCAACTTAACAGGTCAGATGACCTAACAAAAAAGGTCAGGGTCACTTATCATATGTGACGTATTAGCATCAGTCATCATCTATATATCCTCTTTAAATTTGGCATTTCTAATTCAGTACTTTTAGATATGGAATTTTGTGTCTTTCAAAATTGTTGAGTGCACAGCATGCATTCACAAGATGACCCCTATATTCCACCTGGCCATATGACCTTGACCTTCTACTGGATTTTTAAAAATTGCCATGTTTAAAATGTGTACCCCGCATTCAGCCTTCCATACATGGTCTGTTTGTTTAAATCGGGTAACAAAATTCCGAATCATTGTAGAAAAACAATCATTTGGACAAGCACCAAACTCCATAATCTTTGAATCACGGTAACTAGAAAAGTGGATCACCACGTAGTTTTATGTACAATGTACTTTAGTGCAACTTTGATCTGAATGCTTAATTCTCTTTTCCATTGCCGTTTGAGCAACACCCTGCCATCACAAAATCACCTCTTTCAACTTTACAGTGCAGGTGACCCTGCAATGATAGTTGAAGGTCATTGATATTACATACCGTTCAAGCATCGGGAATCGTCTATACCCCCCCCCCCCCCATTCAAAAGTCCCTGCCATATTTGGAACACTACTAGCCTCCGGTGGCAGAAACTAGAATGAGGCTGGGATGGAGAACAAATAAAGTCCCCATTCTCTTTCATGTTAAATTTGCCTACTTTTCTAGCTCATAACTGTCATTTAAAAACACTTTTGCCTACATCCATCGTGTTATCCTGTTAGGACAACTCTAGGACTACAACATTGAGGGAAAAAACAGGTCTTCAGTGTTTGATCCATTGTTGCAAAAGTAACTGTGATGTAGTCTGTTAATGCGAGATACGTTTTCATGGCAACATGTTTTATATCATCTTATTACAAACCATAATCTGTTGGATTCATATTCCATAACCAGTCATTCATTTGGGTGTGTAATTTGTACAACCTGGGACATCAAAATATGAAAAAAATGGTCCAGTACTCATGTTTCATCGGTTTTTTTTAGTCCTGATTAGAAAATTCGGTCTGCACTGATCAATGTGCTCCATTGACAAGTCAACTTTTTTTTAGAATAAATATACTAGTCTTGTGATAGCTAAGTATATATCCTTAAAAACCATATTTTATCAAACTGGTGCTGCTGGAAATTCCTAGCATGTATAGAGAGTAAACTCCGTTATTCTGCATTGGGTCCAACTGTACATGGTATCAAAGTTGCAGTTGTCAAACCACTGAAGATTTCCCCCTTTGGTTGCAGTCCTAGAGTTTTCCTAACAGAATTACACAATGGTTATATTCAAAAGTGGTTTTAATAATGGATTTGAGCTAGCAAAATAAGTAAATTTAGCATTTACGTGAATGGTGAATATGGATTGGTGTCCACCAGCCTCATTCTGGGTTCTGTCACCAGAGGTCAGTAGTGTTCCAAATATGGCAGGGACTTTTGAATAAGGTGTGTACATAATATTAATTTGGCAAGTCTAATTTAATAAATTTTTGAGATGTGGAATTTTAAATTTTTATTTAAATTTTGGCTGATAATCTCCGTCAGATTATAGAAGACACCAATAGTATCATGTGCAACTGAGATTTTGACCTTCTCCACAATCCCACTGAATTTCATGAGTGAAGATCTATCAAACATTAAGGATGCTAGAGTGGTCGCAATAATTTCACATTTTGACCCATACATTACATATACTGCAGGTGCGCCACCAATATCGAACTCTACCTAGATTTCTACACACTTGATCTGAAGGTTATAAGGGGCTATCTTGAAAACTGTGGACTTTATTGCGCTCACAAGCAAAAAGTGTATGGACGGACGGGCATGAGTGATCGCATAAGCTCTGCGACTTAATCTGAGCAGAGCTGAAAACACTGTGGTTTGAAGAAGGAAACACCACTTGCAGTTGTATGTTAGAATGAATAAAAAACCAGTCCGGGCTTTGCGCGTCGTGTGCTTTATTCCTTCTGACCCAAGACCCACCCCACCTAGTGGGGTTTCTTTTTTAGGCTCAATTCATAGCCAAACTAAATCATGGAGGAATACACCTCTGGTAAGAACAATAGAAGCATATTCTAATGGTCAGCTAATAAACATTTTTCACTTTCACAGCACGACATGAATGCAACGACATAAACATGGTCCCCGATTATTTATCTTAAAATACATCATTACATGAACAACCGTAAAGTTTGTGGTTCAATCACCTACCTCGAATTAAAGTAAAAAGAATGGATTCCACGCGGATTTGAGCACATACACTATCCAAAGTTCCTCGCCCTGCAACACAATAACCTACAAAAGAAAATTTAAGTCTGGACAGGTAGACAGAAAATTACATTTGACAAGAAGCTTCTTTGATTATTCACACTAATTATTCGGCATGCTTGGTATAGTAAAAGTATTTGTAAAACGATATTCTGCACATAAATGGAGTCTTTTTGTGATGCATCAAGTTTTCGGAAGAGACAACCAAGTATATGCTTCCAGTGTTTATCATTTTTGCTAATATCTAGCATTCGATTTTTCAGGTATTACCACTGGGCGTATATCATCACAGCGGATCGGAACTGAAAAGTGTATAAAGCACGGTTTTTCGACAAATCTAGGACGATTCATGTTTGATCTGCACCAACAGTAATTAATGTCACATAACCATAAAATGATCTAGGTTGTCCTGCACAGAAGTCGAGATCTCCACCATATTAACCCTAATAGCCCATGAACTAAGACAGCAACTTATTACTTACCACGATCTCGACTAGCGTCCAGAGTGCACGTGGTGAAGCTAATGACTCCAAGCATATTAAAACTCAGGGCTTCTTTTCTTACTTTCATTCACATTTTTATTAGCGTTCAACATTAAAGGGAAAGGACACAGCACATTCAAACCGCATTGAATGTCATCGGTGTTTCTCGTGCGGTTTGCGGGGGAAACTATAAACTACCTTAGATGTGCTGCGCAGCTGTTGATTTGTTACGGTACTGTGGTATTGACTAGCGGCTAATCTTGTGACTCGGGAGCCACTAATGACCATGATTTTGCATAGAGGAACAAACTCTACAAATCAGGTTTTCGATCATACAAGTTTAATTTTACATTTACTGCAAAGTAACACCCTGTGTTTCGTGGGTTTTTTTTTATTTCGAAGTTATTAATCTTTAGGAAAGATGAACACGGGTAATTTACTTTAATTATTGAACAATGGCAAAGCATTGCACACCAATGCTTATGAGGAGCTCATTTGGTGTAAATATCGCCTCATCAACTTGCAAATCCTCATGCTTCGATGTGATTTACAGTAATCTGCATTGGGTATGTTCTCTCACTGTCAAATGCAACGTTAAGCTGGGTGATTGTGAATAATGTGGATTCAATAATTGATCCAATTATTTGTTATGCGCAGCGATGCATGTCCCCGCCTTATACTGGCTCGGGTGTATGATATTCACAAATTAGATGCTTGATAAGCAAATCTATTCGTCATCATAACCGTATCCAAGTTTGAAAACCTGCTGTAGACAGACCACAAGTGCGATATGTCTGCTTTTAACCAAATGCATAAGCTACTTTTTCTTAGTCTAGGAAAGAAAGCCACTTTTGAGTATAACCCACTATAAACATTTTGATATTCACATGGGGCCAGCCATATACTTACTTTCTCTATACTGTATAAGGTTACGATGTCTTCGCATCATCAGCAAACATTGAAAACAATCTTCACTCCTACAAAGATGTAATAACTCAACATTTAATACATGTTAACTGTACAGATCTAGCAGCTCTTTTGAGTACAGATTGGTTGTGCTCCTGACTATAGCGTTTCACAATTGCTGTTTATGTGTCTGTAAGTATGTGCATATAATTTGTTTTATGGAATTATCTTACCTCTGCTTGTGTTTAATTTCATTTCATTTGCATGCGAGTGAGCCGAGGTTTTCCGATTACTATTTGGATGTACACACATACACAACACACACGCACAGACACACACGCACGCACACACACACACACACATATATATATATATATATATATATATATATATATATATATATATATATATATATACTGGAATCGCCCTTCTAGACCACCTGAGGGACTGGAAACTGTGGTTTTAACAGGGGGGTGGTCTTAAATTGGGTATAATTTAATTAAAGATAAACAAAAATGGGTCTGTTAATTGGTGGTCTTAATGTGAATGTAACATCCGGAGGCCTGGATGGGCAAAGTCTTATCTACTGGCAATAAATGGTTGGCTGTTACCAGCAGTGAAAATGTACTTTGCTGAAAACTTCCTGTTACATTTTCCCTTTTTGTGAAAGAAATTAAATTATGACAAGTTCAACGTTACTGTAGCGTGCTTGTATAGAAGAAAGCAAAAATATTCAATTTGCTCAGGCCTTTCATAAGACGTACAAATTCATCTGAGCAGCATGGACAAGTATGATGTGAGTGACATCACAGATATTTCGGACACCGGGATCGCGGACAAGCCTTGTAACGCTCATCCTACTGATTGTCCTGATGCAGGTATGTCAGCGGTATACCAAAAATAGAGGACAGGCTGTCTTATACTCATCCCGTTGAGCTAGCTCCTTGATGCAAAGTTGGTCAATCAAGGACAAGCATGGTATAACTGGTAACAGACAGGTTAATATTTATTTGGAATGGGTCCCCAGCGGGTCCTGTTTACCTGTAGCGAGTCACGTGTCCGTGAATCCGATGTGTGACTGGACCAACAGAATGTGTTTTTTTCTTTTTTTTTTTCTTTTTTTTTTTTTTATTTTTTTTTTTTTTCTTTTTTTTATGTTTGTTTGTTTGTTTTTGTTTTTGTTTTTGTTTCTGATTTTGTTTTTGTGTTTTTGGGGGGGTTTATTTTGGCTCAGTCGTGACGATATAATCTTAGCCTGCCTAATGTTCCGGTAAAAATTGGTTGATGTTCTTGTATCGAATCAAACTTAAGATAAAATAATTCTATCTTACAGTTTTATCACCTGTACATTCACATGCATTTGGTTCTTTTTGCTGCAAAAATCGAATATTCTACTCTTTGGCTTCTGCTGCTATCGGCCCTGCCTGTTTGCTCTGCTATCACTGCGTGCAAAGTAGCACTTGTTCGATGTTTGTGTGTTATCGAAGCACTCCGCTTGTCGAGTGCCAGGTGAATAGCTTAATATCCACAAGGTACAAAGTCTATACTGCTGTAGTAGATTACAGAGTTACGATCACAGAGTACTACTTCCTTACAACTCGAACTGGTCATTGACGCACGTAAGATCACGGAGCAGTTGCCACTATGTATTGAACAACAAGGCCATGGCAGGTAGATCACGAAGGCAATACAGAGACAATAAAAAAGAAATGTTCGGAAACGTTATTCTTTAAATTGTATTTCGGAGATTTCGATTTGATGCGGGAATTGAGATATCGTCTTGTATTACCATGATTTGTGCAGCTTCCTATTGAATAAAAAACAATCAACGGCTCAAAGTGTTTCATCATGTTGCCATACGCGTTAAGTGCACCCAATCACAGGCCCTCTTGTTTTTCATTCCCTACCTCAGTCTTAAATTTGGCCCACTAAGTAGGAATGCCCAAGGCAGACCGGACACCCTGGTGTAGGCATCACTATAATGAATACCTTTAAAATCATTCTAAGTGGGTGGATTCATAGAACTTCAATGGTGATGTCAGATTTATTTTTTAATCCTTTCAATTAACATGAAAAAGCGTAACGATTTTCATTAAAACGCCAATCACACCGGAAATTACGTCAGTGATAAATCAAGCTAGACAAGCCACAGACTTGAGAAACGAAAAATCACAACACAAGCTTTTGAGTCGTGCAGTATCAATGGACTCGAAGACTGCTATTACTCAAGAATAACACAGGGACAGCTTGTAAAGCTCGCGTACAATTAAAATGGAGGAATATTATGCATCATTTCAGCAACCACCTGCGTTCTAATGAAGTGCGCCAATGCTGTACGAGAGACGGGGTGTGACCGGGGTCCTTGTCACAGGTCACAAAAGAAACACAACTAGTCTCACCGCTTACAATTAATTCAGAAACCGAGTCATATCTCACGAACATACCCTTACAAGGATAAAGATAAATATTTACTCAAAGTCACAGATTACAAGTTATATTTTTTTACCCAGTAACGAGCTGAAAATACACTTTGCCTCCCTCCGGGAAAGCCAGACAAGCCGTGCTACTATTACCAGCCAAGCAAGACAAATACGACCAGGCAGGGCTCCATCTACAAATCACTATAAACAGGTTCCTCGTCTCCTTGTGCTGGTCTCGTTATCATTGTCGGTTACCTTTCCTTTTAATAAAAACTCATCGTACATCAATTTTAATCTTTTGCCGAATTTGTCCTGGTTTAGGTATAGAGCTGTTTGGACAGGGTAAACAGCACTTTTATTAAGTGATAGGAAAAATAGGAGTGAGCCAGTTTGGCGATAGTTTTAACTTCTTAATTTTGTTCTCTGGCATGCCTGTCTGATGTGCTTTTAACCATTCAATCCATGTACCAATTTGAAGAGGACGTGCTGAGTGTCAGCTGTGATAAGCTAACCTTCTCATCGTTACATATCTTTTCACAGACGCCGTCTCTTCCTATGTCATACTGATATATTCTTTATGGACATTTTTTCCGATATATATGCCTCTAGATAATCAAATAATTGACAGTGATGACGCATCAATCATGAAAAAAGAAACATTTCAGTGTGGGTTTGATACTTCATTCCACATACTTTCTGACTTTTAAAACCGTTTTATAAGTATGTGTACAGATGTTAAAGTACAAACTCCGCTGATACTGCAACACACACAGACACACAAACATTTTACTACATTGTTAGAATTCATGATGTACATGCACTCCTTTTCTTCGCGCTCTTGTTATGATATAAATTAGCATGTGCTGCATTTATTGTTTCCATCACTTATGTGATCTGTGCAGTTTTTATTGACTCATAAACAAGTAGGTGTACGATGACCTAACGGTATAAATGTGTATGACTTCCAACAATATGTGTTTACCATTCTTTAGACAGTGAAAACCTTATGCAGAGATCGGACCCAAAGACAAGTTTGTCAACATTTTGTCGGCCATTTCATTTATATCTTGTTTGAATAATCGTTGCGTGTTAGATTACCCAGTGATGTGGGGTTTCTTTTTTTTTTTTTTTTTTTTTTTTGGATCACTGTATAAAGGGCAGCTAATGAGAAAAGAGTGTTCCATTCTTATTCTCTAAAATTTGACCTCCTTTCAGCAGACTGATCATATCCCTCAGTCAACGCATACGTAGCCCCCTACTTTGAGATATGTCGCATCCGAGCTATATTTATGAGCAAAGAAAATGACCTATTTCCCTAAAATTCAGCTCATGAACTAGTTAGCTAAATGTTTAGCAAGCATTTCCTATTACTAAACTACTTAGCCACCCTTTCTCTAGACTTATTTTATGTACTGTATCTAACCTTCCCCTTTCTTCTCAATCAGGTGATTAACCATATGGGCTCCTTCATTTCTCAGATGATAATTCTACTTACTGCATCGAGCAAGTTAATATGGAGCTTATGGTCGGACACTTAAGGTAACAACTTCCATTTTGTTAAAAGTGTTAAAAACAAAGCAATTTTGAACACTTAATAAACATGAATTTTTTTTTTTATAAAACCATGGGTGTGATTTTAAGTTCCAATGTTGTCAATGCGTTCATATAAATGCGCTAACATTATCGCCCTCACTATTAAACAGCGTTGATTGAAATATTAGATTTATAGTATTTTAACATCAGATATTTGCAATATTCACCAATATTCTGGGAAGGGCTGGCAGGTCTCAAATGCTTTCTTTTCTTTTCGTTTTTTTTCTTTCTCTCTCTCTCTCTCTCTCTCTCTCTCTCTCTCTCTCTCTCTCTCTCTCTCTCTCTCTCGTTCTTTCATGGAAAGGGGGGTTAGTTTAAAAAATCTGAGCAAACGTGTCTTGTGTGTGCATGTGTTAGGCCAATGCTGAACGATGTGACGATATGTGGTCATGACAGCAAATTCTTCAATTGTTGTGTAAACATTGCTATACAATACATAAGAGTCAAATATACGAAATTCTCTGTTTGAAAGCTGTCAGAAAATATGTTACTTTGTGACACTATGCTTTCAAAGTTATTTTTGACATTTACAGGAAGAACACTATATCGAGGCGTCACTAACGCAGTGTTTTAAGAGAACTGGTATTGCAAGCACCAAGATTGACTGATTGGTTGGTTTCAATCACCATTATGAAAAAATCCCCTTCCAAAAGCACACGAGGTCTTAAAATACGTCATCATTCACCGTTGGGCTATTTTGTTTGGACGTTTCCATCAAATCCAGATAAATTAGTGTGCATTTTATGTGCACAATACAAATCCTTTCAATATGACCTTGTCATCGTTGCCCGCCGAGTGGATGGCAAAAAGGCGTCCCGATGCATCGGTATCTTTTCCCTGAGGAGCAAGAAAAGTTCAACAGACAACTCCTATCACTGATAGGCATTAATTTGAAATAAACATAATAAAATTTAATGACCAAAAGCCAGTTAAACAAAGCATGTTGGTAAAACAGCTCTGTCAATTGGATAAGATACCACAATCCAGGTGCCCAGACTGAGAGAAAGGTTTGTGAGCCAGTCGGTAGGTGTTCCTTTAAAATCATTATAAATGTGGAGACCCCCGAATATCACGAAAAAATGAAAGCCGGTTTCAAAATTATGATAGACATGTTAAAAGGGTGAGTGAGTGTATATATATATATATATATATATATATACATATTTTTTTATTTATACAGCATCATTTGACAGAAGCCATAATTTCCGTTTGCTTCCCGTTGCTAAATACACGATGTCCAAAGTGACACATATTTAGGTATAAGTGCCGCACTTTCATACTTATAGAACAAAAAAAAAAAGGGAGTATCAAAATTCCCTTTACATCTCATTTTATGCAAAACAATGTGCTCATTTGATACGCTATAAAATCGTGAACATTATGGTTTCCCAAAGTCCAAAAGTATTATTCCAGTACACGAGACCTCCAAATGAAATAACTGAAGCCAGGCACCATATTTGTTTTTAATTTCAACGCATTTCTTCTCATCGTAAATTAGTGTGGTCTTGTATATGGTAACATAATACTGTGATGTGATATCATTTTTGCAGGAGAATGCTGCCCCTTGCAAATACACTCAAAGTTAATTCTCCGTAAGGAGTGGACAAACAAGTTGATTGCTACATGCGCTTCTGTAACAGGTGAGCTACTCGAGATTGAATTGTAGACATTCGGACAGATACATTCATCAGTTTCGGTAGTGTGCTTGGGCAAGAGCGCCCATGTTTAACGTCACTGATGAATGTTCTGCATTATTGGCCAACATTGGTGCTCCCCATACCAGGCCTCTTTTTAATGGTTTTAGTTATTATTAATATATTGACAATTGGAGGAAATAAAAGTAAATAAACGGACTCAGAAAACAATGATGCCACGCATGGAAGACTTAAAAGCATTGCACAGTGTTCATGGGATTGACAAAGTAGTTGGGGCTGAAATAAGGAGATCGAAGGGATAGATGAATCCTATTCACTGCCTTGGATTAAAGATATGTGCTCTTACACCCTCTTATATACTCCCACACAGGGAACAAATCACCAGTGACCAACACTTTTTGTCACGATACATGATAGGCCTAGTGCTGGTTCGATTAAACTCACAATAAACTGAAAACGCTGACAAAAGTTCCAATCACCACCATGAGCTTTAAAATCATGTCAGACTTTACTGTTGAGACATACCTGTCAATGTTCCGTTCACACATAGTTTTTGTACCGACCTTAAGCAGCTTGAGGCATATTTTCGCTGGAGAAGGCGGGGGCGATTTGAATCGTGTCGGGTTGCAAGAGCAACAGGTTGCCAATTGCATCTATCTATCTATCTATCTATCTATCTATCTATCTATCTATCTATCTATCTATCTATCTATCTATCTATCTATCTATCTATCTATCTATCTATCTATCTATCTATCTATCTATCTATCTATCTATCTATCTATCTATCTATCTATCTATCTATCTATCTATCTATCTATCTATCTATCTATCTATCTATCTATCTATCTATCTATCTATCCACCTGTATGTCTGTCTGTCTGCAGGTACGTACGTGTGTGTATCTGCTTGCCTGCCACTTTGCGGGAGGGGAGGGGGACACATACTCAACATCAGGGTGGGTGTGTGCCTCGGACATTTTTATGCAATACCCTATTTTAATCCTACACCAAAAGTAAAGAGGTACCCTTTCTTAACCCTGTAATGTGTTGAAATGAGTGCTGCATAAAGTGCATTTTGGAGACCAAAATTCCAATTTTAAACACGTTTTAGCATATTCTTACTTTCCACAAAAAATCCCCCGAAATAACTTACTAAATACATCCTATATCTCCAGCCTATATCCAAGATTTATACATTTGTTTGAAAAGAATAAGACATTCAGTTCGTTCTAACAATTGTTACCCGTATCTTAATCCAGCTGTGTACATTTTGGGGGGCTTCTCTTATCCTGTGAGTACTAAAAACGGGCATTTCCCGCAGCACAAACCCAATACAATCCTACATGGATGTGCCCCCCCCCCCCCCGGCTCTTTACCCACCAACCTAACCCATCCAAAATAGCCATTATTTACCTATTTTCTTCTTATGGTTATTCATTTACGCACTGATTCACTTTTTTTTATTAATTTTTCTTTGCAATATGTAATTGTGGGATAGATAATCAGTTAGACCTAAGAGGAGATCAAATACTGAAGATGTGTGAGTGTTACTCCTTATGCTAAAAGGATATATTAACATTGCATCCTTGCATGACTCGAACATTTGTGATTGTACCATATATGCAGCGGCACATAAATATAACAAATTTGTGAGAATATGTGACGAATGTTGCCGAACTCAGACACATAAGAATGTTCTTTTATGTACACACACACACACACACACAAACACACAGACACATACACAGACATATATATATATATATATATATATATATATATATATATATATATATATATATATATATATATATACATACATAAAATCGAAAACAGAATGGGAACTACTTGCCCACAGAAAAAGCAGATTGACATGTTATATGTGGAAAGTAGTTCATGTATTTCCTCCCTGATATATGAGTAATACAATACTGTACTCGTCCAAATGTCTGTCAAACTCCTCTTTACAACTATTCATGAATTTAATATATCCCCGTTTTCTATCAAAAAGTACGAACATTGAGACAAAATCTAAAAAATATAAAGAAATAAAACGTAGCCTGAACATAATTTTTTGGGGTAACAGAAGTATTGGCATGTTTCACACTAGGCCAATCCAGTGCTGTTTCAAGTTAAACAATACTTTTTTTCAAGAGGAAATAGTTTTTTCTCTTGTGGTGCCTTATGACTTTCGAACTTATTAAAAAAGTACAATCATGAGTCTGTATTTGTTTCTGCATTCACCTCGAACCCGAAGGTCTCTCAAATGCAGTTTGAAGCGAAAGACGATGCTTTTGATATATCTATATTGGGAAATCCAATAGTTTTCCACTGCACGTTGACAGCGGCTCATGAAATCACCGTCGGTTTGCAGAGTATCATTCTGCTGGACATGTCTGTTTGAATTCTCGTGCAATTGCTCACGAAAAACTTCTAATGGCCAAAATAATATAATCACAACACACACACACACACACACACACACACACACACACACACACACACACACACACACATATATATATATATACATATATATATATATATATATATATATATATATATATATATATATATATATATATATGCGCCCAAAGCCCGCAAGAGAAAGCCTTTGGCTCAGTCCAAAATGTGGCACTGAACGAGTTACCAGAATACTTCCACAGTTGGTAAATGTCAAGCCAATTAACAGTGCAAAGCTCTTTAAGAATGGGCACATCTCTTGATAACACTAAAGATATATATATATATATATATATATATATATATATATATATATATATATATATATATATATATATAAAGGATGACGATAGCAATTCTAAACCCTTCTCTTCGAGCCAAGAATTTTTTTCTCATGTGCGCTGTTGACTTTCAAAATAAAGCAGGATAAGACACCTGATGTGGGTAATTCGTTCCAGATCTACGGGCCAGGAATTTGCTTTGAAATAACGAGGTACCTGAAGGGTAAACTAAATAATATAAATAATGCATATTATGCTTTTATCATGTGCGTCTATGACAAAAGTGCATTTTCTGTACATCATATAGATAGAAGTGCAGGATATGTTGCCATATGTTAAACTACTCAGGTAGCAGAAAGGGTTATTTACCTGCTCTCTACCAAGTAGTAGTTGTCCTTTTTCTGTCGACAGACGCCTTTCTTGCCGATGCTGCTCTCTCGTATAACTACCTCCTTCAAGTCCCCTTGATACCAGCGCCCTCGCCACTCCCGGGGAAATCTGCACTTTGCTGCCACTGTCGAATAAACTCAAATTAAGATGACTGATATAATTAATACCCTAATTGGACTACTCAAAATAAAATTGTCAATGACTCCAAAACTATTTGCTTTTATATATCCATACTCATCACTTTTCGAATGAATTTTAAATCTAGCCTCGTGCCTTTTGGATCAAATTTACCAATCACTCTATTTTTTGCACAAATGAAATGCCTTGGCCTTAATTATGGGGACACAAACACAAAATCAGGAGATGTGACCCAGTATGCATACAGAATTGGATTTGCATTGTCCTTCCTCACCCCAATCTTGCCTTGTCGTCCATAAACATCCGATTGTAACATTTTGATCGCTTTCAATGCTGATAAGATGCAGCCTAATGTAATATTGAACGCATGGACGTATTTTTCAGACTAACTCTTCCTATTTATGCTTTCACGGACCGATGCCTTCCATTCTGATTAGATGCAATCAATAACATAGACAATTTAAAACTCGCAACTAGTCCCCAAATTACGTATAATGTTCCCATCATTTCATGTATAATAAAGCATAATTCTTTCCCAGGGATGTATCAGTTTAATGTGATGCTTAAAGGAAACGTACACTTCGAGGACTACCATGCATGATATGCGTTCATCTCTTTCTGCAAACATAAAAATTACCAATGCGATTCTATGCTAAACGGCCTATCTATATCACTAGAGATCACGCAATAAATGACGACTATTATTGAAATCGTCGTATTCTATTCACCGTTTGTCCAGCAATGAGATCAGTATCAGCATAATGGGTAGGTATGTTTGGCTTGAGCATTTGGCAATCTTGTCCAATTCGTCCTTGTAAAATTTACGTGCTTGTAATTGTAGCTACTCAAAAGATGCGGAACGCATATGGTGGTTTATTATGTTCTTGAAGCTTGCATTTATGTATTTGGAATGCTTATACCTAGTAGAAGACAACGTATCCCCAGAAAATCCATATTTTTACTCGCCAGTTGACTACAATTTAGAAATCACAAAGGCGATAGTTGCCAAAGGTTGCTGGTTTAAGACCTGCCCATTCCGTGGTCAAAATATATAAATTCCGTTATCTCTTCATGCTGATTGACTTTTATTCCATGATCCTGGGGAAATGGTGTATAGAGTGCTTTGTACTATGAGCTGGCCCATATGCCATCAACCGTGTTGATTATGGCATTTGCACATAGCTTCCCCCAATGAACTAGTCCTTTTTTTAAGAGAGGGGAGATGGTCATGGGCATATTTCAGTTTTCCATTTTCGGCTAAGGGATAAGTGGCTAAGGTTGCGTGTCTAAGACCAGGTTTTTGATAGTCAAAACATACAAATATACAGTTCAGCTGAACATATGTCCCTGATTATGGGACCATGCCGTATACGGTACTTTGTACTGGCTTATTTGCTGTCAACCGTGTTGATCATGACATGCACATTTCGACCAGACCATAAGTGCAGAAGGTTGCTGACATAAGACCCAGTCTTTCTGCAGTCAAAACAATAAGCATACAATGTGTTTTCTTGATATCCCGTAATGCTGCTGGACTTTACACCCAATTCTGGGACAATATCGTATTCACTACTTTGCAGTGGCCCTTTTGTAGCTAATCTTGTTGATTGTGGTGCTTGAACATAGTTATATCCACTGAACTATTCGGCCAGGCGATAGGTGCCAAAAGTTGCTGGTTTAAGACCCCACCTTTCCTTTATTTAAAAAAAAGGGGGAAAAGGGGGAAAAGGGGAAATAACACATCTGGCTTCCCTTTATAATGCTTGACTTTAGACCTCAATTCCGGGATAATGCCGTATGCAGTACTTTGCACTGGCTGTTTTGAAGTCAGTCGTGTTTGTCAAGGCATTTACACATAGGTATATCAATGAACTATTCGGCCAGGCGATAGGTGCTGAAGGTTGCTGGCTTAAGATCCGCCCCTTCCGTGGTCAAATTAAAAAAAAAATCTGGTATCCCTGAATGCTGCCGGATTTGAGTCCCCGATTTGGGGAAAATGCCGCAGTATTTTTCGCTGGCCCGTATGCAGTCAATCGTGTTGATCGTGGCATTTGCGCATAGCTACCCCCACTGAAATATCAGGTCAGGCGATAGATGCCGGACGTTGTTGGTTGTAGACCCACCCTTTTGGTGGTTAAAAAAGCCGCTGGGAATGCCACCGAACTTCTTTATACTTGACACTTAGCATTGAGACACTTGGATCCTAATTAGTGAATACAATTTAAAGTATGAGACTAATAGCATAAAAAATAAAGATGTCTGGGAATGCATTGTTTATAGCCAGCTGACCCACGAACTCGACCTTCCTGGCCAACATTATTCTTCACTTTATCACTTTTACTAACTTGATTTGTTTGGTTTTTTGTTTGTTTGTTTGTTTGTTTGTTTGTTTTTCGCAAAAATTCATCAGAACGTAGCTTAATCGTCACCTGACCATATATTTGTCATTCAAAATTGGTAACTTACTCTTCCCACAAAATATTGAATGCAAAATGTAGTCACAAAATTGTTTTAAAACAAATGTGCACGCTACTGGCACAATGTACAATGGAAAAGCCAAGAGGCCGTTATTCAGTACATACAGAATCTCATTGCATCACCAACACAATATAACATTCCGATTTGCAGAGCATCATCGGTTTTTACCTCCAAAATTGGAACCGTCCGTTTGAATTCCTCAAAAACTAGTATTGGTTTATAATGTCCTAAACACAATAATATTGTGATTTTATGAAGTTTACTGAAACAAACAAAATATCCAGAAGATAGTTCCAGATGAGTTTATAAATAGCTTTTATCACAGAGAACTTATTGTGCAAGAGTTTACAAAGACGTTTGTGTTGACAGCTCTGACGGTGTAAAAGCCATTTGAAAAATACCCGTTTCTCTGATTTTTCTATGTATAGGTAAAATTATATATGTCCCAATTTATGTATCTATAATTCGGCATTTCCTATCTTAATACAATACGAGCGACCCATAGAATACTTTCCAAAGTAGGATTGAACCAAATTATCTAATGTCAACTAGTGATAAGCTAGAAGACTTCATTTGGTATATAGCTATATCGTTTATATTAGATTTTTTGGCTACTAAAAACTAATAAATTTCTATATTTTTGCGGATGAAAAACCATCACGTATTTTATAAATGGACGCACAAGGAAAACACAAACTATAATAAAAGACTTGCATTTTTGGAACAACATCAACACACGAAGCAACTTTGCAATTTACTTCGTCACCTAGTGGCTGTAAACAAAAGAAATTTAAGATGATCCGTTATATCTGTTTAGTTTTATTTTCATCGAATAAAATAAACAAAAATTTATCACAAAATGTTCTTTATACATAAAACAAGTACGTGCTTAATGGACACATTTTTTCAATTTTATAAATGTGACAACAATTTATCATGAAGACTTAACGAGAATAATTTCTGCTTTTAATACATTACGTATCGACCCTCCGGTCACCACGTGATAAATGAATTTGTTACATGTATGAATGATATTGCTGATTATGAGTGATATTATCTTTTCTCCTAAAGATTAAGTACGGGGGAAATGTTTTGTAAATCCTCACGTCCTGTTTTATGTGCACAAAAGGGAATAAAAATATGTCCGGAGAGAGTAATGAAAGTTCTCCTTTGTATTCGTACAAACCCACGTATGACCAAAAAAAGGACTTAGCTTACCATGGCAAAATAAAGTTCTGTTGATAGCTTAGGAGCTTTTCTGTGATCAAGAAAGGTGAAAGAGAAAAAACAAATAGAATTTGTTCCGGAAGAATTCACACAAAACGCAACTTCGTCAGTTGATCTTTTAACACATTTCCTTTAAGGTATCGTCTGTTGAATCATTCTTCTCGCATTTAACTTTTCTTTATGGAATTACTTGAAAAAAATGTTAGAGGAAACATTATTGTAAAACATATTATGAATGGCTGACTGCCTAACCCCACCTATCCACTCCCCCAGTGTGCCAAGAAAGCTGTTGACGCAGTTTCATATTCAAGGCAAATCGAGCGGACCAGTTAATTTGGAAAACTCTGCTAACTCTCCAAGGGTAATACAACATCATGAAATAAATATTATTGTACGCTGTTTGCGAACAAGAAGTCAATGTGTCTACTCATTAATATATTATTTCTGTTGTTATTTGAGTATAGTATTGCATGTATATACATGTAGGTCTTTTTCGCCCCATTAAAGCCTGTATAAATAATAAAAGTAGCCTATTATTACAACACAGTCAGCCACCGTTTTGCACAGCAAGGACTTAACTTCCACACGTGCATAAGAAATGCACGTTTAACAATGGTGGAGGCAAGTACAAATATTTTTGACGGTACAAATTAAAAAAACGGCTTTCAAACATACCATAATGGCTTCAGTTTTACGAGGATACGTTTCAAATATAAAAACACGTCACACTCTGTATATGTATACTTCAGCGCTCCGTGTTGCTGGTATATGCACACAAACCTAATAATAGATATAAAAGTTATTCCTGTAATCAAGTATTAGCCTAGTGCTACTGGTGCACTATGCGTTTTACCAAATGCAATAGCTTAACCTCGTACTGTGAAATCTACGGTGCATTTTGTCTTGTGTCCCCTGGTATAACAAACACATTGTTATTTCAGTTGAACAAAAACGAGAATTGAATAATGTATAGCTCGTATGTTGCCCATGAAAAATGAATGACGCCATTGTAAACTATCCAACCAAACCCTTGAAAAGATTGATGTACTCTTTATTACCGCAGCAACGACATCGCCATATATCCCAAGCCTAGGTCCTGTCTCTCAAAACCCGCGATCAGCGGCTATTCCTTTGCCTGTGGTCTTAAGTCATTTCAGAATTATTACCTGGCTTGTTAAGTTTTTTTAAGCTAAAGGAAGGATGCAAGATGGAAAGCCGTCGGTGGTGATGGACGGGGCTTACGTGGCTGCATCCTGCATGGAGCTTTGGCTCTACTTCATATCCCTCCATTGAACAGCTGGTGTCAATGCTAAGATCCTTTCAGAGCAAATACCGACGCATATCGACACCCAGACGGTGCATTACTGAAAACCCTTTCCAGCCAATGTTTTTCCTGCCCAAGATGATCAGACACGTCTTCTCTTTTAAGCCCCAAAGGAAGATCAATGAGTTTACCTGGAGAGGAAAGGTCACTCGAAGCAGGGAGCTGCCATAGGATTCAAAAGCAGCTCCCAGCTCAAAGAAATGGCTCAAAAAGTCATATCACGGGTGGCAAGACCGTACAGCCCATCCAAATCCAATGCTTTCTATGGTTCAAATCTATATATAGAGATATTATAGATAGATGGACAGACAGGCAGACTGTGTAAAATGCCGACTGCTTCAATATGCCGATGACAGTGTCCTTATTGCTCCCGTAAAGACCCATCCAAAAATTCAAAAATCCTGAGTGATGATTGAACAATTGTGACACATGGTTGATAGAAAACATAGTATCCCAACAAATAGGGAAAACCGAACTCATTATTTTGGTTCTAAGCGAAAATTGAAAATAATTTGAAAGATCACTATCACACACAGGGGCATTATCATTAAATCATCAGCCACGGTGAACTACCTGGTTTTCAAAATTTGATCAATTTTCAAGTGGCCAAGATATCGCTATGGATATCATCATTAAGTCTAATTCTAGACTTAAGTATTTATACCGACAAGCTGACAACCTGAATAAACAGACCAAGAAAAAAATGTGCACGGTTTTGATAGGCAGTAGTTTGGAGTATTTCATATATTCCTGGTACCACGGAACATCTGGTCCCTTAAAAAATGCAAATAGCCCAAAATAAAATGCTAAGGTATATAAAGGACTGGGGTTCTATGGTCCATGTCGACCCAACACAACTAGCTACAGAAGGCCTCTTCAACATAGAGACAATTGGCGCTAAATCTTATGTATAAGATTTATAATAACGCAAGTCCTTCTAATTTGTTGACCAGTTTCACGAGGATATCGCAGATTCATGAACATAATACACGTCAGATTAACAATAACTTTTTCACCCCTATAGTAAATAATGATGCATCTAAATCTTTTTACTTTTCGGGCATAAGATTTTGGAATTCCCTCCCTAACAGTATCAAATTAACACCAACTTTAGAATCCTTCAAATATGGAGTAAAAAATACCCCCTGCAAAACGGTATTTCTTCCGATTAATCCACCTTCAATATTGAATACTTGCCATATCTTCAAGAGACTGGTGCAACCTGGCTTAAAAATTTGTTTTTACTGTTTCTGCTTCTTGATTTCCCTGCTTTTTAAAGATTTTATCTATTCTTTACAAATGTATATATATATATATATATATATATATATATATATATATATATATATATATATATATATATATATATATATATATATATATATATATATATATATATATATAGTCTTTAGAGGGCCCCTTCGGAAATAAGCCATTTGGCTCTATAGGATACCCCTGCAAAATCAGTATATGTTTTAGTTGTATATAATTATATTCTAACTTTTTTTTACCCTGTGTACTTATTTTGCGACCAAAAACCAATCAATCGACCAACCGACAGACACCCTGACAGACAGATAGATAGATAGATAGATAGATAGATAGATAGATAGATAGATAGATAGATAGATAGATAGATAGATAGATAAATAGATAGATAGATAGATAGATAGACATATTTAAAATATCGTTGTCTATCTCTGTATTTTGTGTGAGCACCACTAAGAAAATGTTTCAATGTGATTGTTCAAACGCAGAATAAAGATAAAACCAACAGCAACACCAGCCTTAGTCAAACAGACGGACCTTCTGCCAACGCGCATTACCCGCGCCTTCAGCTTGATAGTATCTAATTGACCAAAGGTCCAACTTTACGATCTTTTCCTCTGGTACGGAAGTAATTTTTGCAACATGAAGCGAAACCCATCGATGTTTTTTTTTTTTTTTTTGCAGTGTCACGTAACTTTGGTGAATGTTTGCGGTAAAGATTCAGAGACGATATGACATATACCTGTGACAGCCTAACTTCAACTGTTTGGAGTGAAATGAAATGAAGTGAGCTTTATTGACTACACTGTAAAACAACAAATATTACGGCATTCTGCCAAGATCCAATGCAAAAAAAAAAAAAAAAAAACGAAAACAAAAACAAAACACACACACACACACACACACACACACACATACAAATACAATGTGATCCGTAATATGGCGATTGCCGAACCAACCCGATAGTGCATGTGCGTGAAATGCATGAGTGAATACGTAGAGCAATAGAAAGTCTGGCAAACTTTGATAAATTTGAATAAAATGTATATTCAACCATTCATTGAGCATTTCAGAATTAAAGTATGTAAAGCACTAAGCGTGACTGAAAAACTTTCTTTTCAACATTATTCATACAAAATGTATCCCTAGTATCTGTGGGCAATTTCTAGGGAAAATGTACATCTTCCTAGTGCATTTCTTTGTAAAATACCCACAGCCTTGCAGGACATCAGGCAAGACCACTGGGGCGTGACTTGTGTATTCAGTTATTAACAGGCCAATTAAACTATTGTTCTTGTATACATGGGCTATTATGATAGTGTATAGAGTGAAAAATGATCTGCCCGGGAGAATCAACGTGTGATTTCTAGAGACTATCATGTCAATACATAATTATGTTGCTTTGTCTCCATACTTTTCCCAAGAATGCTTGTGTTAGTGAAGCTAAAGTGGCTTCAAAGGTACATTACATACGTCCAAAGGGCAAGTTTTGCAAAATAAAAGTGAATTTGCATTGTAACAAACGTTTTTGAGCAATGATATATAAAATTACAATGATAGAATGGTCACAGCGTGCTGAACAAGAATCAAATAACCTTTATTCATGTTTTCACCAATGTTTTATTTGAGACTCAAGCGCAGTAAGGCAAAAATGATTATACATGTAACTGGTTGCTTTTGTAGGGCCATAAGTATACAACAAAGTCTGACTTAGAGGGATGTTTGAGCGCGCAAAGGTAAAAGCGTACGCCACTCTATAGTTTTGTTTTGATCATGAGAGTTCACTGCCAATTTTCTGAAAACAAAGCTCTCGGTTCTCATGGCATTGGTAAGAAGGCGAGCGTAAAGTACCACAAAATCAGCTGGGCAGAGATATCGTATCCTTCGTACGGAGCCTCGGAGGGGACATGAGAGAAAAATATCGTTAATATTAATATATTCTTGTGTTCCCTCGAAATAATATTTCGTTCCCTGGCAACGCGGAAAAAAATACTTGTGTCCCTTGGCTGACCAAATGTTCCCTCGCAATAATTATTTTGCTCCCTCGCAATATTATTTCGTTCCCTAGAAATAAATGTTTCGTTTCCTCGCAATGTCGTATCGTTCCCTCGTAAAAACATTTCGTCCCCTCGCAGTGATATCGTTCCCCCGAAATAATATTGAGGGAACGAAATAACAAAATTTCTTTTATGTCCCATCTAGGCTTGAGAGGTACCTGTTTTTGTGTGCTTTAAAAAGTCGTTCCCTAGCAATAATATTGCGAGGGAATAAAACAAATATTGCCCTGGAACTAAGTAGGTTTCCCTCGCATGTCCCCTCTGGGGCTCCGTACCTTTTGCAATTAATGGAAAAGCGGTTCAGACAAGGAAGTTTCTGCACATTCTTTTTAAAAAGGCATAACCTATTGGTATTGTAACCGAACCTCAAGGCCCGGAGGATAACATTTTTTTTTTGTGTGTGTATATATATATATATATATATATATATATATGTGTGTGTGTGTGTGTGTGTGTGTGTGTGTGTGTGTGTGTGTGTGTGTGTGTGTGTGTGTATACATGTATGTGTCTGATGACCCGATTTTATAAAGGCTGATAATGCCTAAAACTTTCTTCTAAATTTCAAATTTTATGAATATGATTTGTTCCTTTTATAAATTAATTTGCTATTATGATTTAGAACTATGCAGTTTTTTCAGTGAATGGTACGGAATAGGACTTTGCTCTTAGAACATCGGACTTGATAGTGTTCAAACGGTACATGGGCTTACAGAATTAGGTTTGTTAAGTTTCTCTTTGTATTAAATATACATATGAAATATACGTGTGTGTTAAAATAAGCAAGGTGATGTTTCCATACCCTCTGCAGGCAGACATTTTCACACGTGTGTCTGTTCATATATTCACCGAGACACTTGTTTCCTGGCGGCACTTACATAAAAATACACGAAATTCAATTCAAGTAGCATAAAAATATTGTTCTTTTGATGTCTGAAATTCATAAAAAGCAGATAGGTAGCCGAAACTAGGATTTATATCCAGTTCTTTTTATACTGTGTGGCAGCGAGCCCATCTTCTTTTACGTGTGAGCTTGTAAAACATGCATTTAGGCTGAAACATATGTCCCTTCGCTATCTAAAGCGCAGAGCAAAGACGACAGCTTTGAATTACAGCTTATTTCGCTAAGGGGAGTATAATATCAGTTTTTGAAAACGTCTGCATTGCCTTTTGAATCATACCACCTACCCGTAAAAGAAACCTTCGCATTGTCTCTGCTTTCGCAGGATAGAGTGTATGGCACTTTGATTTTGTACAAATCCTGAGAAAGTTGCCACAGCGTACGATGTTGGCATTGACTAGTTACTGTCTACCGTATGTCTGTCCGTTGCTAATGTTGTTAGCGGTGTCCGTGCTCGGTGCGCTCGATGCCAAAGGAACACATATAATGTAATAGAGCCGTGGGCCAGAGCGCTCTGTCTGTGCAGAGTAACAAGTATCAAGTCATCGCGTGCAGGTGCCCAATAAATAGGAATCATTAAAGAAAACAGAGACAGCTATTGTAGCTACACATGTGTGTCATTATTGGGAAAATTGCGGCCGAAAATTGAAAATTGTTGGACAAAGAGACCCAAACAGAAGATGTCGTATCCCAACATGGAACGTGCTTTAGCGATAATTCAAATGACCTGGCCACTGTGCTCTACCACAGGGTTGTCTCTCTTCGCGTTTCGTCTCTTTGGAGGACATTCAGAGGATATGTAAGGCAGGGCATGGAAGGTCAGGGCAGGTCAGGAAACGGCAGGGCAGCATCTGTGACGAGGATAATTATGTATTAAGAATAAAACTCACATGACATTGATTGCACAATTTATATTTGTGGGTCGAAATTACCGGAAAAGCCATATATTTTCTGAAATTAATTCGCCGCATGAGAAACTTCATTCAGCATGAACGTTCACTGCAGACAGCATCAATGAATTAAGATGAAAGCAGCTGATGAAACAAATAGATTTAACTTGATCATCCTGTATTTCTTCCAAGAAATACAGCAAACAAAATCCAAAGTCTTCAAAATGTTGATAGGTTGAGAGAGCAACCAATTAGAGATTATGCTCTATCCGTATATAGCTTCAGCCGATTTACCAAAGGCCGAATAGCTACATACGGCCAAAATATTAGTTAAATCTTATACCAAACATGTTTTTGTGATCTTTATTAACTGCGGGAGCCTAATGAAATTTCAAATTACCAGAAATAGCAAAAAGCGTAACAGTGATTCGTGACATTTACTTGACACAAAGAGTGCATTGTGTTGACGAATCGTGGTTGTTTGTCACATTTACGGTTAAAGGTCAAATGCCATTCTAGTTTTCTTGTTCTATTGACGCGTGACCTACACGAGTTGCTGACCACGATGGTCTTGTGCCTTCACAAAGAGTTTCTTGCTGCGAATTTATCTTTGGAGATATACAATACCAAACTCTTAGAAATGGCTATTGTTTTTTCGGTTTGGAAATCTGAATTATACCCTCCAGCAACCCTCTTTTATTCAGATTTAACTTGATTATTTATTTGAACGTATTTATTTATTTTGGATCACTTAGTATTATAGAGTGAAAAGATATCCAATACAAAGTTTAAAGCGTGTAGTTTATAAAAACGCACAGTATATTACAATATTGATTACAAATTATTACAAATACAAATATTCCAGATATTTCAATAACATTTGTCAGCTACCATAAGAGGAAAATCGGTAAATAGACGTACCCACAAATTTACACGAAATACATATAGCATCCAGATATACACATACATATGAATAATGAAATAAATACTAAACAGATATGGTCAACCACATATTATAAGATAACTAATGAATAGTCAAGTGACGTTGGAAGTCCCGGTAGCTGAAAATTACTTTACAATTCGAATCTGCGATTTACGTGTATGACATATACATATGACATAGGAATTTGCTCTTAGAATATCGGACTTGATAGTGTTAAAACGGTACATGGGCTTACAGAATACGCAGTATGCATATTAATTTCCCGCCACAAAGCACGGGTTTGACGCCTGGTGATCACGGGGGACGTGCGGGTCGCATCACTGTCACACACAGGTCATATGCTCATTTCTTAAAAAATTAGCTTTTTTTGTTTTTTTTGAGATATTTAAGTTCACAAATTCCAAACTGGTATTCTTCTAGAACTTCCCGAGCCATATACAAGAAAAACGTCCATATACCTTTAATAAGTATGCTGTATTTCCAAAATATTAGTAATATCCCGCTTGTCTCCACAGGTACCGACCCGTATCTCGCCACATCTCACGAAGTGAGACTAGGCAACCAGGTATGCAGTTTGGGCGGGAACTTAATATGCATATCTCCCATTAGGTTTGTTAATTTTCTCTTTGTATTTAATACACGTTATTCTTTTCACAATGTAACTCCTCCTTGATCCTATGTTGCTTGATTTCGGTTCTATTGATGCTGGGACTCCCTGCCTTTCCACTTTTGCCGTTATCAGTGAGCTTGTTTTTGTCCAAGAGTCGTATTTCTCAAAGGCTCCTCCGGATTCTTGTTTTGAGACTCTGAATGGGTGCTGGTAGCCTGTGAATTACATGTTGAACGTCTCAGGTTTTCTACCAAGCTTCCTTACATTTTTAAAGTAATTTTGCCGACAAGCTGATCCGACTAAATGATATCTGAATTTCCAATGCTGCAACTGAAACACTGTAATATAATTTCTGAGGCAATCATGACAAAGGCATGAGAACGCTTTCAATTATCTAAAAACTGCGAGATAATGACACATGGTAAAAATTATCATTTTAATATGGCAAAATTAAACATCTAACCCACAGCTGTGCCACTAAGCGTATGATGTAAACAAATAAATTGTAAATATGTTACACAAATATATCTATCGATTTGGCAGTCATTAATCTCCTATGTACTATTGTGCATTTTAACCCTTTCTGTGCTAAGTTGCGGTTCAGCCAACAGCTTTTCTTCTGCTTTAAACGCCCAGCGGAAAGATGTTGACCTGAACCATTTTTTTCTCGGGAACCACTGTACCTGCTGGTACTTGAATCAAAGGTCTCTGTACGTGGAATTTGAATCTGGAATCAATTTTATTATATTTCGGATGAATACTATTTTTGCTGTAATTAGTAAAACATCTTGTCACAACTGTTTCTTGATAAGCGGGCCACATGCCATGTATTTTGGCATGGCAATGAATCCGTCCAATTTACCTGCTACTCAAGAGTGCCGAGGCACATAAAGTATTTGTTCAAATAATCCTTTAGCATATACGTGTAATGCCGAACGGTAATGAGTTTAAACGGGGAGATATTGGACATTTAAATATCCTATGTAGCGACATCCCACGAGTAGCATTTCTGGGTACTAGTTCGCTCAATTTTGTAATAATTGTCATGTTTCAATATTGTTGATAGGCCATCCGCGAACGTATTACACAGTAGCATTAAAAAACAATCGTGTTGGCTTGTTTTTGGTTCCTGTTATTATCATCGTCTTTCAAGACAGGACACAAAGTCATTGATGACATGTTATTCTTACGCTGAGAAATGGTTCAATAGCAAAATAATTAGGGATAGCAATGGGATGATTTCAAAGAGGTGAATGACAAATTGACTTCAATACATGAAGAGTCCGACAAGATGGGCTGCACTGGACGGGCGCCGGGATGCGCGTGACCTTACATTACGTTTGACAAGTTATATAACAAACGCTTTTAACAAAATATGATAATTTGTCCGAATGCTTCTTCAGCTAATTTGGTGTTAAATATTGACAAAATGCAATCTAATCCATCTACTTCGTACAAATGGGTTTCACTGCAAGGGCCACAGCTTCAAACTTACAAAATTTTATCTCTGTGTGAATTCTCGTTTTGCATATGGTAAAATACATCCAACTTGTGGCATGTATTTTGGGATTTCAAAAAGGCAAGGGAGACAGATAGAGATGTAAATGCGTAGATTTGGGTGCAAATGTGGGTACATGTGTGACATTTACATGCCAATTTAGATGTAGGTCTAAATGAATGTAAATGAAATCTAGATCTACATGTGTATGTAAATAAGCATATATGAATATACACAGAGACAGACAGACACACTCATATATATATATATATATATATATATATATATATATATATATATATATATTATATATATATATATATTATATATATATATATATATAAATATCGGGAGAGAGAGAGAGAGAGAGAGAGCGATGAGAGTAGCTGGAGTGATACAGTAAGATGCAGACAGGGACAAAGACATGGGCAAAGGCACAGATAGAGGCACAGACAAGTGTGTACCAATATACATAACACGTAAAGATAGAACTTAGGATATCATTATTACTCATGAACACCAGGTCACTTTAAAGTTATTGCTTGTACACTGATCATGACGTTGAAAAGGGAATGCAAATGTTTCAAAAGTTACTTAGTAAACCTGCCTGTAACTTAAGAAAACGTCTGTAATTTTTACAAAAACAATTTGTCTGACCGCAGAGTCCCCAGAAAATGTCTGTTAATTCAACAGGGTCCGTGAAAGGTGATTTCTGTGTATTTAACAGAAACCTGTCAAATGAACAGATTTTTTCGTACTACACAAAATTATATCTGTGTTTTACAAACCCTCTCTGTACAATTAAAGGAGTTTGGATGGAGTGGCTTCTTTAGTTTTAACAAAAAGTAATTGTAATTTTATTGGCATAAAAGACAATGTCCTAAACCATACAGTCAATGTATTCACCAGGTCTGGTCAAAAAGTCCATTAGGAACCCAAGTGACAGCACGCACGGGTAGACGCTGACATTCTGTTATTTGCCTTTCTTCTTTTTAACCTTTGATTTCCTTGTTGCGTTGATCTGCACCGACAACCTGCAACAAAATTTGTAGACATGTTACTTTTTGCTACCTTTGTGATAAGGCTATTAAATGGTGTGGGTCACAGCATCAGAAAATGTTACAACATGGATCTAATTCTTATCAGTGAAACACCATGCACTGCAACTTATTAGCGTGTATAATTCACTAAAAGTGTACATTTTTTTCAAACATTTTGAATATTCACTCAGTTTCTGTTGTTTCACGCTCAACTACCTATGATAAATTAATTGTCGTATCTTGATAAAAACGGCCAAAGGAGAGAAAGTCTATATCTTTTTATAAATGTTGGGAAAACGAAAATAAAGACAGACGACAGAGTATTTATAAACATATCCGTCTCTTATTAAAGTTCAGGACGCTAGACATCCATATTTGTTTCTTTAATAACAAAATGAGTCAGTGTAAATGGACTTCACATGACAATTTATTGGCCTATCCTACTAGCATTCTTGGGGTGGAGGGGCAGGTTGTTACGGCAGAGAAATTAGTCTTCGGGTTTTTCAGGTGTCGCATTTGTGTCTCTTCACAATCCATGGATCACAGCTTTTATACACGATGCGTACTTTTCCAAACACTTCCCGGTAATCTGATGGTCGAAGGCTCTAGCCATACGTTATTTCTTCGTTTCCATAGGTACACATTTGCGCCATCATGATTTGACCCATGTGCAAATATGCCAAACAGCTCAATTTTCCTGACAAAATGTATTGTAATGAATCCCTGAAATTTGTTGGTTGATAAAAGGTAAAATATGGTATTACTTACCACTTTGAAATTGGGTGATTCCTGAAATGTCCATCTTGTTTTGTCTCGCAGAACTCACTGGTGTTTTGGTCAATAACGGTTGCGGCACTGAACTGTTGAACCCTTACTGCCAAATTGTGAGAAATGACTAACTTGCGATTTACATATGGTTATACAGTTTTCTCTGAGCAAATTCCAGACAATCTCTGCAATATATCGGATGGATCCAGACATTTAACTTTGATATAAGGCGATCAGGGATCAAAAGTGTTGAGTCGGACTTGTATATCCCATATTTTCAGATATTTTGCGAACATAAATATTATCAAGTTTTCAAGATGGACATCTTTTCCAAGCTTGTGGACACATATTTATGAATCTCTGTCTGACATGGAGGGCAAGCGATTGGTGTTACGTGAAGTTTTAGACTAACCTGTCGCAGAGTGCAAAGCCTTTAATTTGTAATGTCAGCTGTTTACAAAGTTTTATAGAAGGTGCTGTTCATAATAAATGTTTCTGGGATTTGAATCATTTCAAATATTTCGGCACCAATTACTTCGTAGACAGACCGTTCATACAAGCACCAACATATCTGTATTTACAGATAATACAAAAATGGCCGAGACCAACAGCTTCCTTCGTACGCCGATGCATTGATTCAGTCCCAACTTAGCCAAGAAAGGGTTAATATATTCATATGAATGAGCAATGAAACTGTGGCCTTTCTTGGCACAAGGTAGGAATAACAACAATTGGTCTCTCATGTTTGACTTTCATGCAACTACTGATTCGGTGAATAGAAAAATTACACCATGTCAATTTTTAAATGAAATACTATTATTCCCCCCCCCCCCAAAAAAAATGCAGTGTTTTCAATTTTGTTGAGTATTACTTCCCAAGATTAAACCTGCTCATTTTCTATTTGCAAAATTACTCATTTTATGTTGCTGTGAACAAGTTAAACATCACAATGCTTTTAATCTAAAAAACTCAGTCATGCAAAACGTGATGGAAAAACTGAGGAATTATATTTTTTTGTTTGCTGTGGGGATTAGAGCCAATTTATCAGTGTAAATGCAAAGCTAAATTAAAACGTGGCTGATTTGTCCCTACATTAAGTTATTTGATAAGGCATTGTAAAAGGAAACACCAAATTAATATAACAAATGTGCAATTGTAAAATAAACTATTTTTGCCTGTATTTTTAAAAGAAGTCACTGTGAGTGAGTGAGGCTGTTACCAACAAACTGCTGCCCTATTGTACTAGAAGGCAAATAGTTCCGATCCTGTGTCTCGATTTTCCTTTTCGTTTTGTTCAAAGGCTTGCTGGCAAACATCACACTTTGCAAAACGCACCAATTGATAAATTACTAGATTCAATGATCTGTAACTCTCTCCTTATCTGTCAAATGAGACAGACACCGTAAGCAAACAGGCAATACATCACTGACCACTTTACGCTCGTTTCTGCAACTTCAATCACAAAATACATCATCTTGCAATACCTGCTAATGTCAGTTTCAAAACTGTACTTATAACATGCCAAGTCTCAGGACAAACCAGTATTACTCTCAACATCGTCTTTGAACCTTTGTATTTACATGCATTTCATAATCTACAAGAAGCCATTGTAATCAAGGCAAATCTACCACTCGTGCTGAAAAACGTAAAGTCGTCGTAAAGATCACATAATCAAATAATTTTCCCAAAGTCGGCTATGACATGACCATCGGGATAACAAGGTCATGCAAGAGCGAGAAACATTGGCGTTACTCGTATTATGGAGCCTGATCAAGCGAAACGGCACCGTACATGTACACACAGAGCTATAGCCATGGTATTGCATGCATCCACAGATTAGAACTGCCAAAAGTGCCATCCCCAGATTTATATGTGGTCCTTTCCTGTTTCATTTTGACCCGACCGGTGAAGCAATAATCATACGCATGAACTACACATTAAGATTGGATGAATCCATTTAGTGAAAATACAACCAAAATAAAATCTTAATCCCGATATTCGTTACATCGATTGGTAGTTTAAATATCATGCGGACAATTTGTTCATGCTAAGGACGGAATCCTTGGTGCAATGCCATCTTTGAACGGTCTTCCCAATAAATTATAATTGTCGATTTCACGGAAGCGTCTCCTTGAATTAAGTTATCGTTGGATAAAGCCCACTTAATATAAAACTATTTCTCTTCCACTTTTGCGAATCAATATGACTTACATTTGCATAACGTCACCATTCCCGGTCTATACCAGAAAAAAATAGAATGGACACCCATGAGAAACAAAACAAGCCCAAAACAAGTGCCTTTGCGAAACGTTTGGGCGGCTTCTGAGAAATTATGGTAATAAATGCATGCTAGATTCTGATTTAGATTCTCTTCAAATTCAGTCATCACTCATGGGAAAACGCCTCTATCATTTAGAGTTGATAATGGGGATACAGATTCACATCTTAACCCCACTTGGGAGGTTGAGGCATAGGACGAGTTTCTTTAAACTTAATTAGACTCTTTAGTTCAAACCCCTTGAGACGGGATGATGGCAACATTCTCCCTATCCTTTATTAATTTACTTATGAAAGTTTTTAAATGAAAGGAATATTTTGCCTGGTGAAGCGCTCGTGAGGGCTTATATACTTGACTCACAGACCTACCGCGGCAATCAAAGGATTGTCTCACATTGGCATCAGTATCGAAGAATTTAACTCTTTTCCTAAAAACGACCAAAAGGTGCCGGTGTCATACTATGAATGTCCCTGTGGTCCTTTTTCTCTGTGGCATTAATGGAAAACATTTTAGTTGAAAATTGTCCTCGACAAGTAAGAGTGTTGGGTACGCCCGGTCAACAACTTTCTTTTGTGTCGGGTAGCTATACCACGCGGGAAGTTATTGACACACCGAAACATATGTTGATGTGGTTTTATTTCAACCACGAACGAGTTAAATATGTTTGGGTCCCGAACTCTTAGTTCACTTCTATAAATATTGGTACATAATTAGGGAAAACGTGAATGCAAATGAATCAGAACTTTTTTACAACCACATTTCATTAAGTATCAATATGAAGCGTACTACTAACGGTTGATCTCAGCAAGGCTCGAACGATAGCGGTTGTCCACTGATCATGCAGCTTTAATTTATTTCCTGGTTAGTAGCATTGGTTTTACACACTCAACCATTAAATGCTGTCACATCAACCACGTGGTTAGCAACGCTACCCGCTTACTTCTGGGTAGTTATTATTTAGAGGGTACCGCTTGAAGCGGTTGACCACGGGCAGATCAACGTGAAAGGCTTTCTTTTATAGTTTCATAGAGAACTTTTCAATATCTTGCAACTGGGAAAACCCTACGACATCGAGGGTTAAGGATTCAGATCGACTCCTTTGAGCAGGAAAGTGTTAACATACATGAAACTTCATGGATAAGTCACTTTAAGGTATAAATACTTTTTTTTTCTTGACTACTAACGAAGATCTCCCTGATGCTGAAAATAATAACTCCTCTGCGATATCACCTGCACAAAAACTCCATCATCAAACACTCACCCCCCCCCCCCCCCCAAAAAAAACTACCATAAATCTAATGCTAGCACGGTAGAAGATCTAATGGTCCAAAGCACGCAACCCATCAATACATTGGAATGATGAAAATAGAAATAAATCTATCTTTATCAACATACAAATATACCTCAACAACTTGTACTTCAGTGGCTCCATGATGGCTACTGCCATTGCATTTTGTTATATAATGTATTTTGTAACAATTGTATCAACAAGCGAAAATGAAATATCATTTTTTCAATTATCCAATTAGTTTAAATTGGCGTTTTGCCAAAAAAAGTTATGTACTATGTTCAATTATTTTCATTTAATAGATATTCATGATGAAATGGCTGATCTTTTGTTGTTAGGGCTTCATTTAATATGACATGATAAGGATGTCCACTGGAATATACATGTGTATTGTGTTACTACGGCAAGCGGGATATATCAAAAGGGTTTCAAGATATGTCAACATAACTGACAAGCCGAATCATTCTCTTTCTCTTTTCTCGGATTATATATCCCCGCATTGAAAGGGAATTTTACCCACTGGGCAAAATGTCAGTCAGCCGTCGCAAATGAATGTTGTCTTGTATCACCCACTTGCAAAATTTGTACGAGAGATCATGCTCTGTTACTTCGACAAGACAGAGTGAGAAATTAAAGTATGTCATGTAGAATTTGACAACTGACACATTTAAAATTCTAAGCACGTTCAAATTTTCTCACTGACAGAATTACATGCTCAAATAGTCAAAGCAGTTTCCTGAGGGAATTTTAGTTTGGCACCCGAGAGAAACTCGCTGTGGGAATTAAGCACAGAAGACAGAGGTATTATTGCTTAATTTGGTGCGTGTGTGCACGCAATAGCGGCCCAAACAGCGGGCTGCGCTGGTGCCAGGCCACATCTAACACGCTTGCTTAACTAAACAAACATACCCAGCGATGTACCTCTGTTGTGCCTAATAATCGCCGTCCTTTCACCGGGTATGGACCGCACTACCTGGTTACGCTAACAACATGTACAGGAGTCAAAGGCAATGTAAATTTTCTGTAGGCTACACATGTAGAGACTAAGGTTGAATTGCGACTCTGACACAGAATCAATTGGCAGAGAGTTTGTGGGGCAGCTGCAAAAGAAGCGTGGTGAAAGGCGTGAGAGAACTGACGAGCAGCTAGGCCAGATGATCGATGCCAATCGGGCAACGTTTTCATTTTTATAATTTTATTACCCATGAGATCAGAAATAACTGACATTGCTAGCTATTTGCGCCAGTCAAAATTCATAAACCTTATCTCTATATCGCGAATGTCAATTTGTTCCGTGTACTTGTCCTCCAAAGCCGGACATGTTGCCTTTGTTCTGAAGCAGCAATTATTGGAAACGCTGGCGGTTCTTACACACAGCGTGGCATAAGCAAAGATTGAAGCCACTTCTGCGCGGGAACAGTCCACAC
This sequence comes from Hermodice carunculata, assembly GCA_964020975.1. Taxonomy (NCBI): domain Eukaryota; kingdom Metazoa; phylum Annelida; class Polychaeta; order Eunicida; family Amphinomidae; genus Hermodice; species Hermodice carunculata. Next base: position 52,929,020 of record OZ026630.1, on the reverse strand, counting down.
ACAAATGTCCACGGCTCCCTAAACTCGATTAAGAGTCGATAGAAAATGCCCAAAAGAGTTGGTAAAGTAATGTGATAATAAATGTGCTTACTGTCGTTCACACTCTTTATTTCCTGACTTTCAGTGAGTTGGTAAAACATTGCCACTCACTGACATTGCCATTATTTGCACCAAAATCGAAGGTAACTTGTCGGTGTATGGCAGTATAAGCACACAGGCTGCCAGCGTGTCGATACCAAATCATGATATTTTTCTCGATGTCTGATAGAGTTTTTGGCTTCCCAAATGTGAACGCCGCTGGGTGAACCATTATGCTTTGCTCAGATTCTTTTATCCATGCACACGCTCGTGTTGCAAACTTGTGTGAATGACGCCACAGGAAGATTAGGTGTGTTCAGTAGGGAATATCTTCCCGATGTCAAGTTTCCATAACCTACACATAAGGTCGTTTTACCCGACAGACCGTGTGCTGTTCTTCGCTCTCCCGACTCAACGTGTTACCCTAAGTACACATGGAATCTAATTCAGACTTCATAGAATTTAATACTTAGTAAATCAAAGGTGCGCGTAAGGGTTTACTAATTGATTAATGGGGGTGATCAAAGCTTAGTTTACTCACCAACACAAGCCACTTGTATGGCAATCACAACCAAGTTCAGATAGATCCTAGTCATTGTGTGGCCTTCAATACTCCAGCATGGTACATCCCAGGTACACTCACATATAACTGCATAGCACAAGAATCAGAAATGAAGTAATTGATCGAAACAGGCAAATTAACTTAAATTTGAATAGGCTTCCAGTGCATTAGGTCCGCCACTCGATCTTGCGTCTGACTGCGCATGACATGAAGGTGGTGGTCAAAGACAGGAAAAGGAGGCTGCCTCTGATATGTCTGGACCCGAAGTTTCACCACAGGTTGTCTCTTGGTGTCTCTTAATACCTGGCAAAATGTGACGGTGCTGCCTCGCGTGATGGAAAACCACGAGGCGAACTTTCAATCAAATATCTGTTTTACATCGGTGACTTAGCTTCATGAGAAAGCTTTTGTGAATCCGTCGCCGCGTGAAACAGCACTGGGCTCCTAGCTTTAAGGAGTGTCGATTTTACCTTAGTGCTATATCTCACCAAAGGCCTGGCGTTGCTGATACATGCACGTTGACTGACCGATTCTTGTCAAAATTAGCAACTACTTTCTTACATGCAGGTGAAAATCGATTTCACAACATTTTTTAAAGAAAGATTCCCCCTGTCGTTGGCTCCATATGACAGGTAATCGCCATTATAGTGGTCCGCAACGGAGTTGGAAGCCTGTCTGAAATGCAGAAGATATCAGCACCAGCGTAGGGACTATTTGGACCAATGGGATACCGAATCAAACAATCAATACGGGGGCATTTCCAGGATGGAATCATTTCTAATGTGTCTCATGAGGATTTAGCTGTCAAATATCCAAAGACAAATTGCTATTTATTAACAAATCTACAGATCTATCATTCATATACAGTTGGTAAAATGAGCGAATAGATGTTATATATACATGTTGTGGTCACAAAACACTGACTGTACCAGCCTTACAATTTTTTTTCAGCGCTTCAAAATAGGTATACATCTACTAGATCGACATCAAGGAACGCTCTGTCTTCGCAAATGATTAACCAATAAAACAACTAGTAAAGGTTTATTGGCATAGCTGTGCGTACCACGAGTCTCCTACATAATTATCTCATAGTTTCTTGTCACGAATTCTCGAGCTAGCAAAATCTCAGATTGACCACACCGGACAAGAGGAAGAACAAAATTGCCACTCATGTCAAGGAGCATGAAAAATCACTTAATTTGGGCAATTGATACGAGCAAAGAAGCATCCTCAAGGAAGAGAATGAATGTCAGCACCACAAAGTTGAGCTTAAAATAAGCTTATGTGAGAATGGAAAACACAGGATAAGGAGACAAGTACCCGTGATCATCTTTACGTATCGATAAAGCTTTAGCAAAAAAGGGGCCATTATGGTCTAATGAAAGTTTAAAGGCCATTGACTTCATGGGACCTACAGATCGCCCGCATCGGAAAATATAGGCAAGGTGTCGATGCTTATCGGCCCACAGCTTGTAATCCTACCCTGTACATGTGCAGGTTCTTGTTAATTTTGTGTAACGCGAACCAACTGTGCTGTCACGAAAACGTAAGGCAGTGAGTGACCAAGTCAAGGGAGTGCGCTGTTGTTTCTCATGAGTTCCAATAAACTCAACCAGTCACTGTTGGTTTACTGCCCAGCATGATCTAACCCCACTGTATCGGCATATAACATTTTCCCATATAAAACTGCATGAAATGGCCCAGTGTGGCATATGTCGTCTGCTTGTTATTAGCAATTAGGATGATATGGGCGATTAGCAAATAGTTTTCCAAGATGCACTCTGGGCGCCATGCATACAGAGTGCACGGAACAAGGCTGTCGACTCAGTCCGCCCCCAGAGGATTAAGTAAGGAAGCGACTCTGTGGTGACCTAGTTCATCTACCTATTTTATAATCATGTTATCATATCGGTATTGAGAAACTGTCATGTGGTTTATTTCATGAAACTTATACATTTTGAGTTATCAGTGGTAATAGGAATGTGCTGTAGGTTTGACAATGGGCAATACTGAACGGTCAATGTGCAAACATCTTAGACTTGAATGCACCTGCATGTGGCATTGCATCGGCTTCCGTATTGTATTTTTGGCTCATTTAGTCAAGATTAACATACTGTCTATTGATTCAGTGCACCTATAATGATCATATTCCAGAGTATGAGCTTTCCTACGTTTAGGTATGCCTCCGCCATTTCAGTCAATAAGAGGAAGACAATCGTCCCGTTTGGTTAGGGAGTTTACACTAGATACGCTAAGTGGCTTATAGTAATAATAATAGTAATAGAAAGGAAAATAAATAAACAATTATTCATAACTAAAAAAAAAAAAAAAAAAACAACAACAACAACAACAACAACAACAACAGTGAAATCTGTCTATTGTGGACACGTCTAGGACTGGCAAAAAGTGTTCACAGTTGGCATGTGTCCACAATAGACAGGCGTTTTTTAACAAGAAAATTAACCCTTCGCTCCTGGACATTACTGTCTACATTGTAGAGGTGTCCACAAGGACAGGTTTACTGTATAAGGGACAAAGTATTCGCTTCCAAACATAAACCGTTTGAAGCCTGTAACCAGGTCAGGTTTTTTTTTTTTTTTTTTTTTTTTTTTTGCTTTTTTCCAGAAAACATGAAGGTGGAACTGCGATGGAGCATAGAGGGACCAAGTGGGGGAGGGTTTGGGATGGTTTTGAAGCCCCCTCTCCAGGTAGATGTTTTCTTTTTAATGACACTTAAAATGGTGCATTTGGTTGATTTCTTTACCAATTTATTTGGCTACATATATATTCATTCTTTACTGCTTCCGCAATATACTTAAGAATGTGTCCCTTTCTTCGACGTGTATTATATACTTGGTGGGGTGGCGGGGTGGATGGGGGTGGCACTCTTTTGAAAAATAACTTGTTCTTTTTAGGGTGAAACTTTTTTGTTTTATTTCATTTTGTTTGTTTGTTTATTTATCATTTAATTAATTAATTAATTAATTAATTAATTAACTTATCTATCTATCTATCTATCTATCTATCTGTCTATTTATGTATATTTATCTATTTTAGGGGGTGGAACTCCTATGAAAATCATTATTTTTTAAGTTTGTTGTTTTTTTATTAAATTTGTTTCTGGGATGTGTGTGATTGAGGTGGGATTTCTTTGCGAAATACATTATATTCTTTTTAGGTTGAACTTCTTGTTTGTATTTTTTTTCTTTCTTTTTTTTGGGGGGGGGGAGGGAGGTGTGGAACTCCTTTGCGAAATGCGTGATATCCTTTTAAGAATGGAACTCCTCGGTTTTAGTTTTTTTTTTGGGAGGGGGGTGGGGGGTGGGGGGGGGTCTGAACACTTTTGCGAAATTAAATTATAACTTTTTTAGGGTGAAACTCCTTGGAAAAATATTAAGATTTTAAGGATGGAACTCCTTGTTTTTATTTTGGGGGTGGGTGGGTGGGTTTAGATGGGGTTTGGTGGGGTGGAACGCCTACGTGAACTACATTATATCCTTTCTAGGATGAAGCCCCCTTGGAAAAATTGTTAAAATTTCAAGAGTTGAACTCCTTGTTTTTATTTTTGGCACGGAAAAATATTAAACTTTTAAGGGTGGGATTTCCTTGTTTGTATTTGGGGGGGGGGGTTGATGTGGAGCTCCTTTACGAAATGCATTATATTGTTTTTAGGGTGGAACACCTTTTGAATATTAAACATTTTAGGGTGTGGAACTCCTTGTATTAATAATTTCATTTTGGGGGGGGGGGGGGAGACTCCTTTAGTTCTACTGAGCATATTTAATCCTGATTGTGTTTTTTTTTCTCAACCTCTATTCATTTCCTTCACTTTCCTTTCCCTTTCCTTTTCTTTTCTTTTCTTTTCTTTTCTTTTCTTTTCTTTTCTTTTCTTTTCTTTTCGTTTCGTTTCGTTTCGTTTCGTTTCGTTTCGTTTTTAGGGAAGGAATTCATCAACCGAGCGGAGGGATTCATTTGAACCATCTAACCCCCCCCCCCCGTTACAGGCCTGTGTTTATAGATTTTCAGCTTCAAAATTAAGGGGCTCTTAAAGTATAAAGATGCAGAATCACATAGCAGACAAATGAAGAAACATAGCGTTTTAATGTGACCGAACATCAAGCAACTTTGATCATATATGCTACTCCAATTTTATTCTGTTTATTTTTGTATTATCTTTGTTTTTCTGTCTTTCCTGGTCAGCAATCATTGTGAACAGCTTTACATGAAATTTACCCTGCCCCTTTGCTTGATTCAACCTAAATCTTCTATACAAGTTCATAAAATAGAAAGAAATAATATTCGACATTGAGTGAGAATATTGGGGGAGCACAATGGTTATACTTTTGTTACAAAATAGATCTGTTAGCTTTGATAATTATAATCAAAACAAGAAGCTGAATGAAAAAGCAATGAGTTGTATCCCCTAAAACAGTGCCCAATGGCACAAGAAAACACGTTTGCTTTGCAACACTGAGTACCTGAGTATTATTTCAATATGTGGTTACCTATTTGATTTATCTGTTCAAAAAGTCCTCCAAGCAGGTAACAACACGAGGCTCGCGTATTAACTTCCAGGTACCACTGCACACCTGGTTGCCTTAGTAACCATAGTATCGCCTGTCGAGATAGGGGCCGCTGCTGGTGCGGGCAAGTGGAATATTATTAAGATTTTGGGGGAAAATGAAGACTCAGAACAAGCAGATGGAAATATATGGTTGTAACCAATTTAAAAAGCACTAAACGAAAATGACTTTGGTATTTTTAAACGTAAATATCTTTTAAAGATGCTAATTTTGTGCAAAAATGTATATGGCTCTGTCTGTAGTGATATGCCCGTGTGTCCTCCATGATTGGTAGGAGTGAAACCCGTGCTTTGTGGCGGGAAATTAATGTACATGTCTCTTATTAAAAAGTAATAACTTGCAGCTGCTCAATTTCGTCCCCATTTCCACCTGCTGGTGATTTTTGCTACAAGCTGTTATTGCAACTGAACGACGATCCATGGTGTGGCGGGGTGGGAAGGTGCAGCTCGCTTGAGTTGTTTGCACTCTTCTCCAAACAAAATTTCCCAAAAAGCATTAGGCATAGGAAGATTAGTGTCCTTGCAGATAATGACGGCGGGCTTGTAGGCCTTCTTTTTTTTGAAGGAGTTTGAAATTTCTAGTCATATGATGTTGACCTCATGTCAAAGCTGTAATTATTTATCATTTGGAATCCTACGGCTGCGCACGGAATTTCGTAGCATAGTTACATTATATATGCCAAAGACCCCAGCGGCAGCAACCTTAGTATTTTAAATGGTACATGTATCTTTAAAGTGATGAACAATCACAGCTTTGACGTGAGGTCAGCATCCAGAAAATTCACAACAGATCATGCCCTGAAACGCTTGCAAGAGAATCTGGGACTAGCTCACACCTGGGTGACTATGCTTATATTGACTTTAAACGTGTGTGTATAAATAAATAAATACATAAATATATATAATTATATATATATATATATATATATATATATATATATATATATATATATATATATACATATATATATATATATATATATGTGTGTGTGTGTGTGTGTGTGTGTGTGTGTGTGTGTGTGTGTGTGTGTAAACAAATGTAATATATTTGGGACAAGTAACGGCTGTCTTCCGGTGGAATTTTAACTCACTGAAATATCGGGGGGGGGGGGTGTGGTTTCATCCCATTCACAACTCGTAACAACAAAACCGGTGGAAGGTAGCACAGCATCTTGGAATCATTGGTAGTATAACATCATGCCTACAACCAGAAGACAGCCAGAATGCTAGCTTAGTCAATTATATTGCCCTTGTTTGATTATTGAGACGTCGTTCGGTCACGTTGCAATATTATTCTCCAGGATCGACAGCAACGTCTCCATAATCGAGCCAGGAAACCTATTCGTGTCCATTTGGAATAGATTTTGTTGACGTTAGAGAACACCTTATATGGACTTGTGTCCGTGAGAGACAAAGTTCCACATCTTCAACATGACCTGTACATACATCAATAGCCTAGTCCCCCATATCGAATCGACAGCCATGACACCAGATCACGTGCATCTAAAACAAGGCTGGCTGGAACAATTTTTTATCCAGGCACAAAATAATGGAACTCTCATCCAGAATCGGCCATACTTGCACCATCACTAAAATATTATAAATGTAGCTATTGGGAATACCACTGGCAAATATAAGCTTACTTTCAACAGCCAAATGCGTAATATTATATTTTATGGAGTATATTTAAATGTCGTTTAAAACGTTTTCCATCTTTAGTGTCATTAGTAGGTAAGAATGGTCTCATATTATGTGTGCGCAAGGCCTCATTAGGAACATACAATATTTTCTGTTTTATTGCCTATACTGTATGAAATGTTTGAATAATATTAAAGTAAGTGAATCATATTTCATAAGTGTAAATTGTCAGGATACAATGCCTGCCTTGGTTAAAATAAACTGCTGAACAAAATTAGCACACATGCATGGATTTATCCAATACAAATATGATTTACCACTCCAATCTAACATGATTGAAATAATGATTCCCACAGGACATCAAAACTTGGAAAATATTGCAATACGGACTATTACGTTAATCTAGATTATGGTTCTGGTCCCATCATTGGCGACGGGAATACACGAGATAAGGCATGCAATGTACCCTATCTGCTAACCACTCTGTGACAAGATAAATGAAACAAAACACTATTTTACCTTGGATACCATTGTGCGAAAAGCTATAGAAAATACCATTAAACAAACACTGATAGTTTAATCAATGTGACAAGTTTGTGATCAAGGCTAAGTGCTTCGCGGTTTTAACGGCAGAGTGTTGTGTCTGGATACCAAACCAGCACCCTTAACCCGGGATCCTCTTTCTGGTGTTGCAACACTCCGTGTCAAGACTCCATCATGCATTTAAACATACATAATTTATCATTTCATTGGCTTTTCTTCAGTGTCATATCTGTAGAACTTGCACGGATACTTCACTGATTGCCTGGAAAATAGTACACAATTTTAATGGTGCGGGTTTTACCCTAGACGGCCAGCAGGGAGAATAGTTTGATTGCCATTCTCCATCCTGTTATCACTTGAGCGTTGGTTAGTATGAACTCACATTTTGTGATTTCTCGTTCCTTGCATCAGCCCACACTTACAGTAGAATATTTGGAACATTGTAATTTTATATCTTTACACGATCAGTCTTCAGTCTTTCAATGCAAATTATATCCAAATTTACACATACACACACACACACACACAAACACACACACACACACACACACACACACACACATATATATATATATATATATATATATATATATATATATATATATATATATATATATATATATATATATATATATAAACTATTTTTATACTCATTAAGATATTAATACAGATAACTACCTATCATTACCGAGCTTCAGCTACAGTGCAGATAGAAACTGCATTGCTGGCACTGCCGTCTGAATTTGCTGTTCAAAACAACGTGACCTCAGATTATTATTACCATATTTGACTGACCTGTCCAGCTTTTTTTTCTCAACATCGAAATGAAATATTGTGCAATGTGTTTCTGTCAATTTATATGAATCATGTTAGACTGAGCCACTTGGAAGCGAAGAATCGGACACAAGGATCAGATGAGATGACTACAGCTGACCGCGCGTTACAGTTTAAAATTATCAGAACATCAGTTAACAGTATACAGTGGATGAAAACAAGTTAAATGAGTCAGCAGATCTTAAAATGATGGGCAAGCGATACCCATATGTCCACTTGGTAACTTCATAGAATTTTACATTTCCATATTAGGACAGATATGGGTGTTTTTGTGACTGGCCACACGAGGGCAGGACTGTACCTGATTTGCTGACCATATTGTTATGGAGAGTGAGTGCATTACGACTTATAGCACTCAGATTACAATAAGTGCAACCATCCGCTTTTACTCCATCATAACCACTTTGTCACTATACATTCTGTTTTAATTTTGGAATGTTTAAATTGACATGCTCTGCTTTAAATGCTTATGATTTCCATGGCGATGACAAATCACTATCACCCAGGGGTCATTTCTGCTGTCCCAGCAAAAAACGCCTAAACTAATATCGTGTAAAGATTGTATGAAGCTTTACCTCCAGATAACTATGTTTAACCGTCCATTCTTTCTCGTTATCGATTTACGTCACTACAGACCCACATTGTACTTTATAACCTGATTGGATGAAAATTAAAATTCAATTTCTGGTAATGCAAAAATTGTGACTTTTGATTATGTCTTATATTATTGAGCATCATTGGATGGATAAATGGACGGACAGAAAACAAACATCTAGATAGATACAAGTAGATAGACAGAACAGAGAGACAGACAGACAGACAGACAGACAGACAGACAGACAGACAGACAGACAGACAGATAGATAGATAGATAGATAGATAGATAGATAGATAGATAGATAGATAGATAGATAGATAGATAGATAATATAGTATACATGGGTTTATTTCTGGTTAAAATGCATTAACAGCAGGTATGGCCTTTGGTGTAGGCACAATTTCTCGATGATGGTATCTATTAAAAGTGCAAGCATTTCATTAGTTTGAAGTTAAAAGGATAATGTCAATGGCAATTAATTTATTATGCTTTGTTGATATTGGAGCTATCCGGAGAGAATCATCACCATTTTTTTTATTTACTCTGGCCATCGTTATGACAGAGTGTTCCCATAAAGCAGTTCATGGTTACAGGCTCGTGGGACGTTTTAGTTAAACAGCAACCCCCATCTGAAGGAATACTTACTCTACTGTACAGAAACATCCACCACTGGGGGCCGTGAAATGTAATAAACTGTACACATTTACCGGGTTAAGTATATATATATATATATATATATATATATATATATATATATATATATATATATATATATATATATATATATATATATATATATATATATGTATATATAATTATATATGTATGTATGTATGTATGTATGTGTGTGTGTGTGTGTGTGTGTGTGTGCTGCATAGGTTTTGATGCAGGTACACCTTATATGTTTGCATGGTTTGATGTGTCCACAGTCTTTGCCTTGCTAGTAGGCATGGTAGCATTTCTAACTAAAGAGTAAGTTACTTGAGGCTGCCAGGAAGTAGGCCTGAAGACTTGAGGTACCTGGTAATAAGACCCGCAATCTAACAATGGCTGCACTTGTGAAAAGAAGGCCAGCTTTAAGATATTACTTTCATCATCCGAATTGCGATGCGATCACAGTTCGGTATCTGGTTTCTAAGAAAAGTGACATATATGAGAGGCCCCGATTGGGCGTTTTCTTTACATTCTACTCCATGCCAGTACGGTATAATTATGTAAAAACAAACATTATGATATGTAAAGGTAAATGACATGTACCGGTTTCCCTGATCTCACAGTGCTGGGTCCATCTGGGCAAGGATGGGCATGTGCGGCATGTTTCCAGTCTTGCATAATGACAGCAGTGTCTCCAGAAAAAATGCTCCCGGGTGGATTGGTTGACAGACTACCAACTAGCTTGTAATGCTGAACTAGTGGAACTAGTGGTGCTCTGGTACATGCATCATCATAAGATCTCCCGTTACGAGGTTTTGGCGAGATACGAAGGGTCTCATGAGTACAGAGTACCCATGCATGCATGGCTGTGCTGGTCAGTTAGACTGGTGATATGTAAAGGGTGCCAACAAATGCATGACTATGCTAGTCAGTGAAACTGGTGATGACTACGGAGTACCCATGGATGCATAGCTGTGGTATTCAGTGAGACTGATAGTGAGTACAGATACCCACTCATGCACAGTTGTGCTAGTCAGTGACACTGGTCCTCTCTCATTCTTTAAAGCACACTTGGAACAATGTTGAACGGTGGTAAACACACAAAGTTAAGATATGTCAGCCTATGGTTAAGGCAGTATTTGTGCATGCCACCATTTCAGGTCACCCAAAATATAAATTTAGACTCTACGTCGCGTGTGCTTGAAGCCATTAGATCTATAGTAGCATTTATAATAGATATATTTTGTGTGTCTGAACACATTAGTAATATTTGTCATTCTTTTTGTTTGTGAAACGTTTAATTCTCACCCATCTTCTCCTGTATTGTCTGGGCCTGTTACAAGCAACAAGTATAGCCGCCTCTCTACACTACATGCCTATATATTTTAAGTTTGCGTGTGAACACAGATTTCTCGTTTTTTCTCAAATACCTTATTTATTTATTTATTTATTTATTTATTTATTTATTTATTTATTTATTTACTTACTTATCTATCTATCTATCTATTCATTCATTCATTCATTTACTTGTCTATTTTGTCTGTGTGTGAACACAGACTTCTTATTTTTCCACAAATACTTTTTTTCATTCTTTCTTCATTTTCATGTGAATTTGTAATCAATTTTTCTCGGACACTTTTGTTCCGAAAAGTACCAAACTTCGAATGGTGATAGACCTAGTAGCGAAGTTGTGCGTTTGGAACTGTCATGGTGTTATAATATTTGAAAATGAGGGGCCATTGCAAATGTTAAAGATCCATATTTTCCAACCTATTACAGATGGACACAAAATTTAAAGTACATGTAGTACATAAAGGTTTCTGGCATCTGCCAATTTAAAACTGCAGCATTTTAAATTTGCTAATTCGGAGCACCTGAATCATTTCAAAGTTGAATATGTCTAAAACTATTATACATAGAGGTACCACTCAAACTTCAATTTAAAGGCTTATGTCATAGCCATATTCAATGAGCCATAAACCGAAGCTGTAGAATTTTGATTTATCCAAAGTAGGTTAATACACAAAAATGAAATCTTGAATAGCTTCAAAACTATAATAGATTGATGTACAATTACAACTTCTATTTACAGGTTTTGATAAAGCTACATGGAAATAATTATTGTGGCAGGAGTTAATAAATACTGAATAGGCAATCTTTTAAAGATTTCTGGGCACACAGACTGATTTGCTGACAAACAAATCAAATTTGTTGCTCTATTTATTTATTTATTTATTTATTTATTTATTTATTCATTTATTTATTTATTTATTTATTTATTTATTTATTTATTTATTTATTTATTTATTTATTTATTTATTTATTTATTTACTTGTTTTATTCCAACTCAAATTTATAGATTTGTGATACAGCCGCATCCAATGAACATGAATCAAAGTTGTAACATCCTATTTTATTCAAATTAGGCAAATTCACAAAGTTTAAATCTGAAATAACTTTAAAACTATTATAAACTGAGGTTTGATTCAAACTTCTATTGATAGATTTGTGAGATAGCTACATCCAACTAACCATGAATCAAAGCTGTTGCAGTTTGAATCAAAGCTGTACCAGTTAGATTTATGCAAAATAGGCAAATACACAAAATTGAAATCTTGAATAGCTTCAAAACTATAATAGATTTAGGTGCCTTTCCAACTTCAATTTATAGGTTTTGACAAAGCTGCATGGAAATAATTATTGTTGCAGGAATTAATAAATACTAAATAGGCAGCTTAAAAAAATTTTTAGGCAAACATACTGATTTGCTGACAAGCAAATGAAGTTTTTAGTTTGTTACTGGATTTCTTGTGGGGGAATGTGTAACCCCTCTCCATCTGCTATACAGAGTGTGCTGCTGTTTTTGATAACATATCTTGTGGTGTGTGATAGGACGTTATTACTTGCATTTGTAACCATTTAATTTATAAATATTTGCTCTAATTTTGCAAACTAAGTTCCAAGAAGTACTCTGTGGCGGGAAGCATGCTGTCAGGGTGCGTTTTGTAGCCTAAACTCACCGTCAAGATCTTGTAAGAAGTAAATTGATTTCACTGAACGAAACTTTGCCACCAGTGAAGTTTTCTGACATTTATATGCTTTTATCTGGCAAATTTTGCACACACGTAGCATGCTCATTACTGTTTATGTTATGTGAAACGTTATTTTAGATACGCAGGTGATGGCCCAGAGACGGGGCCTTTTGTGTTGGCGTAATACTTCAAGGTTTGCATCGAAAATAAAGTCATTTGTCTGCCCGATCAATACTATATTGCGCAGTAAGGTAGGTAGTTTGTGCAAGTACTATCTTTCGCAGAGATTTTCTTGTGCCAGCTTGCAAGCCCCTTTTTAGCGTCAGTAGTTTCTTGATCTCCAGTAAGATATTTTCCCTGTAACACCCCCCCCCCCCTTTTCTGGAGGGTACTACAAACGTCACCCACAAAGTGATGGCTGGTAGATTACTAGATCTGCCACAATGCTGCTTCAAATTCTTTCAAAATCCCACGAAGCATATTATTTACTTCTCAATGCTATGTCATAATAATTACGTGGCAAACCACATCCTCGTGAAACGATGATGTGAAACTTCCATCCTTTTAAGGATGATTACCGGGTTTCCTGCTAGGACCTAATGAATTTCTAATAATCATATTTTGACATTATTGACCCCACTCCGTTGGAGAAGAGCAGCGTTCTAGCATTTGGACGTGACACAGTCCTCTGTTTAAAGACCTTTCACTTTTTTATAACTTCTTAAAGTTGATGTTTGTCGTTGTGGCCAGTGTTTCCCTCTTATTACATGTAAATGTTCGGGTATAGGTTTTAAGCTCCAATGCTGACCTTCATGGAATAGAACAAGTCAGCATTTTGGGTGGTTTTTGCTCTGTCGAAGGCTCATTTTGCCAAAGAGCCTTGCTTTCACCTTCTTCCCTCATCAGCTTGCTTATAATTTCATATCTCCTCGTCTGATCTGTTCTTACCGACAGGAAACTGATGAATAATATTCTGTCTATTTGTGTAATTATTCATTTTATCACCAACATTATAGTAGCCCTTCATGATTTTCTTACTCACATGTTGTGTTTGGGCTGCGGATTAAGGTCGTTCAAAGAACATTGGACTGTAAGCATGAATCTAGAAATGCTTAAAACCATCAGGAGACTCATGGTTTTCTTCTTAAGAAAGTGATGTATTATAAGACTGAGACGATGGTGAGAAAAGAATTTAAAATGGATAAGGCAAAACCACGCTTGTAGTCTATGTGATAATTCATCAGGACATGCCTCTTGTTATGTCTGGGTGCGAACCCATACATTTTGTTTCTCTGAGACTCTTCTTTCTTTCTTTCTTTCTTTCTTTCTTTCTTTCTTTCTTTCTTTCTTTCTTTCTTTCTTTCTTTCTTTCTTTCCATGGCACCCAAATTTGTCCAGGTAGAATCTCAGAAACTGCTGTATTTGCAATCACCATATCTGGCACATAGATTCATTTACCAGTGAAGTTGTGCACCTCATGTTAGTCATAATTATACAAATTAGGGGCGATTAAAATATCAAAAGCATTATATCTTTAAAACTATCAGAGATAGAGATACCATTCCAATTTCAATTCATAGGTCTATGATGAGCGCTATCCATTGACCTGTGAAACAAAGTTGTAGGATTTTAATTTATGCAAACTTTTCTTTTGAAAAGAAGAGATCCCAATTTTAATAACTCAAGGAGAAAGAAGAAAAAAAACCTTGAAGTTGGGGGGGGGGGGGTTTGGTTATACACCGAGATATATAGGGTAGTTAGGTCGATTAGCTTTTTCAAATCTATCCTGAAGAGTGGAGACTCTTCGAGGTAAAGTCTGCAAACGATAAATGTAGGTTTACTGGTGATATGATGTATGGAATATCTTGGCTTCTTACATACTCATACTGTGTATGAGTTTTTCGAAGAATTGCACCTCTCAAAACTAACTCCCCCTTCATACTAAAAGTCTGTTTCATTTTCTCATTTATAACATAGCTCTAGACCTTTGCGCACATGGAAAATAGCAGGCCTAGCTCTAATCAAACTTACCTTATATATACAGAGGCCCCCCTCTTATGAGGCCACCCCAAATGCACCAGAATTATGGCCTTATAAGAAGGGTGGCCCCCCTCCTGAGGGTAGAAATAACATGAAAATACAATATCTCTTGCATGGAGGAATTGCCTATGTACAGGGAAAGGCCTCTCATTGGGGGGAGAGGGGCGCTTCTAACAGGGGGACCACTGTACGTACATTATAGTGTGTCTGAAAAATAAAGCCCTCTGCATTAGTAAGCCCATACTTCTAATTCAGGCCCGTAGCCTTTAAAATTGTTTTCTTCACATCTCAAATGACACTATAAGTCTATTTGGATATTTCAAATATATTTGAAAGTGGACCATTCTCTACAATTTAAGTGACTAAAGGGAAACAGAGAGACAAAAACACATGAGATAAATACTAATTACAAATCACTGAATACAGCAGTTGATCTGGTTTTGGAGCAGTTAATCTCACATACTCCTTTTGCGATTTTTTTGGTCATGCAGTCTGCAGTAAAATTGAATGCCATGATATAATACCGATGTACCGTAGGCGCAGAGGTCGTATAGGGTAAACAGACGGGTTGGCCTGGAGGAAAAGCATGGGCTCTGATTTTAAAGTAGATGCAGCGCCATCTGATAGGCGAGAAATTATCACCTTCCCAAAAGATTGCAGGTAAAGCTCCACTATCTCCTCATCGGTACGTCGGTCATGGTTGCTTTTACAATCAGTGGATATAATTCGCACTGTACCGTAGGATTTCCCTACTCTTGGGTTTACAATGACCGCAGCGCTAGCAGGCTGTTCTCTCCCGGCCAACGTCAGTTTGCGCCTGTAGTGTATCCATTTTCGACATATTACTTGATTATGTTCAGTTTTAACCGCAATTTTAGGACAAAACAACGTGAGGCAATGACTTCTCCAAGGCTGCACTGGGCCAATACATATGCCCAAGTTGGCTACATGTGCAAGATATTTTATTCCTCATTGCAGCTTGGGTGAATCTTCTTGTTTGGTGAGAACATTGATCACACATTACTTTTCATCTTCAGGAAACGGGAATGGCAAGTTTTTATGCTGCTCGTTTCCTCTCATTTGCACCCACATACTTCCGCAGACCAAGCCGCGCACTCAAATGTGTTCTAATGTTATATTTTTGTATCAATTTGATGTCGATTCATTATCGTGAATTCGGATTACGGTGAACACGACATATTTTTGGGGCTTCTGTGTCCAATAAGCACTCAAAGTAATAGGATGGGTTACGATAACCAATGACGAATCAATCAGCTGGCGCTTTTATTTAAAGCTTTATTTATCGGTCAGGTCTCCCATTACTCGTTTCTATCATTTGGTTGATGGAACACGCCTTTTTCCTGGCTGATATGATTGCAGTTAACGTGAGGCTGTCGCGCTGACCTACCTGCACTATTGTTATTGCATTTGGTCGAAAACGAAGAACAGATTCATTCCGTAGGGAAGAAAATCTCAGGACTCACAAAGTCAACAAGTTTTAAACATTATAGTCACGTGGCAAAATGTTCATGTGCGAATTCATTAACTTACAATTTGCATGTAGGTATTCAACATTATGCTTGAATATATACATATATTCACTGCTTGCATGGGTAGACCTAAAAGTTTGCTAAAGTCTATAATGTTATTGTTGTTGTTGTTGTTGTTGTTGTTGTTGTTATTATTATTATTATTATTATTATTATTATTATTATTATTATTATTGTTATTATCATCATCATCATCATCATCATCATCATTCTCATTTTGACGGGCAGACTAGGCTGGCCAAGCATAATTGTTTTCAAAAATATGACATAGAATGGATTCCTAATTCTGGTGGTTTGGAAATTAGCGTCAATACTTTGAGACAATAAATTCGTCATAAAGAGTAAAACTCGTTGTCATAAGAAAATGACCTCATTACAACGAAGAAAGCTCGTTATAACAAGAAGGAACCACGATACAACGAGAAGAAAAAACTTACTATGACAAGATTTTAAAATTTCTATACAGCTCCTTTTTGGCCTTCTCGAACCGGTCTTAGCCCCACATTTTGAATATCTTTCAATATACCCGAAAGGCATTTAAAACGTTTCTCTCGGTTGGGGAAAGCAAAACTCCCTTACCCCCTACCAATGTCTTTCTTCCTTTACCGTTACAGGTGCATGGGGCAGCAGGAAACTCCCTGTTCCAATTTATGTCGCAACCCACCGGAGCCGGATGTTAAGGGTGTCACTTCAAATAGTGGTATATATATATATATATATATATATATATATATATATATATATATATATATATATATATATATATATATATATATATATATATATATATATATATATAATTGGTGTTACTGTAACTCTAAGCATCGTAAATAAAAGACGAGCAAGGAGAGTGGGTTTGGATGATTAGTATTTGAGGGAGATCCGAGCATCTTCGGCAATATACTATGAATTTAAATATTGTGTGGTGTATTCTGAGGCTGAAGTATAACACCCTAATGCTGACAATCTTGTCTTACAATGATGTACTGAACAAGTGTTTTAACACTGGTGTGCCGATCAGTTATTATTTATTCAACTTTTAGTCGAAGAACCTTGTCGATTTGAATATACTGTAGTAAAATTATTGGTATCTAAATAGCTACGATATGTGTTATACGTCGGGACTAGTGTAAAGGCCTCTCGTCGGGACTAGTGTAAAGGCCTCTCGTCATTATAAAGTCCAAAATGTGATTGTGAACACACGAACGCTATACCACGGATTGTTTTGCATCTTGTAGGCCCTACGCACATGTTTTTACCAGATCATCTCAAGCAAAAGCAAGTGAGATATGAATTGAATCTACTTCAGTAACTTCAAACTGAGCTCTCTGCAGCGGTAGTGCTTTTCCTGTCTTACTATAATACATTAAATGTTAAGTGATGTTCATGATATATTCGAATTGTATATTTATTGGACAATGTAAGGTCTTGCCATGTTTAACGAAATAATGGACAGGTACGTATATTAAGCAACTAATGCACATGCGCTATCAAGGTAGGCCTCTGCATATAGTTCAACTATGTATTAAATGCAAAATGTTTATATTCCTATTGATGTTTTTTTTTATCCCATTTACAATTAAAAAGTACCTGTATTAGACTGAAAAATATGCAGACTGATAATGGAATTGCGTGTGGTGGCACATTTGTTTTCCGTATCTATGCTCGCGTTCACTTAATCATTATGAATTTATATAGTGAATGAAGAATCCAAGCTTCGCCAACGGAGGGTAGTTTTTTCTTCGTTTTGTGTATGTATGTGTGTATGTGTGTATGTATGTATGTATGTATGTATGTACGTACGTACGTACGTACGTACGTATGTATGTATGTATGTATGTATGTATGTATGCATGCATGCATGCATGCATACATGCATGCATGTATGTATGTATGCATGCATGTATGTATGTATGTATGTATGCATGCATGCATGTGTTTATAATGCAACAATTGCTATGGAAGTTTATGAACAAGTAGTTATGTTTGCCAAAAAGTCGCTTCTCTTCATAGTCATTAAACCATACGCAAATATATGATTTAGACAAAACAATTTGAAACAATTTTATCAATTCTATTTTGCCTGCCTTTGTCAGTCTCAGCGTCCTCTTCTTCAAATAAATTCAAAGATTTACCTTTTTGGACAGTAGTAGCTGCTTTCACACACACACACACACACACATACACACATACACACACACACACACACACACACACACACACACACCAAGGAGCCTATATCTACAAAGAAGGAATACTTCGTTTCAGTATGATGAAATCGACTAGCTGGTATTTATTTCTTTCGTGCTTACCAATTGAATAAAAGCGTATACAAGCTTGTGGGAAGACAAAGGGCTCTGTGCTTCTTGCAAATGCTAAATGTGTAAAGAGGCCTTATCTTTTGTGTCCGTGGCTGCAAAATACGGGGACATGGAATGATTTATAAAGGAATATGTTCTTGTGGTCAAGAAGATATTTTACCATGAAAATGATGCAAGTTTTATTCTAACGAAGCGTAATTTGCTGGTTAAAGTTTCTGAGTAGTAGACATGTATATAATAAACATGATTTTTATGCTTGCATAGCGGAGAGCCTGTTTTGAACTGCTTTTCTCATTGCCATGCATGCTAGGTGTTCGAGTCTTCTTGCTCATGTTATTGCTGCTTGGTAATTAAATTAGGAAATGTTTACAACCAATTGTTAAGCGGTATTGTCTACATAGGCCGGGCGAGAAGCTGCATTCTGTACGTGTTTGCGTTGCCCGTCAAAACATGATTGCTCCAAATTACTCTTTTGATAGCATGACACAGCGCAACATGCTTATGATGCAGCTGCAATGTACAAGTTCACTCTCCTTTTACATCCAGGCTCATTGGTCCCACTTTTATTTATATTTACTCGTTTTTTCCCCACCCAGGACCACTCCCCTACCGTGTCTGTTCAAACATTATTTTTCTAGTTCTTTCGGGTGGTCTTAACAGAGCAGTTATACTGTATGTTGTTAAAGCGAGACATTTGTCGATATAAGAAATAATACTCCTAATTGCGAAATAAATATGAAACAGAAGTTAGAACCAATGAGTCCTTATTCTTTATTTATTAGGTGTAATAGCTACCTTTGTACAATGTTACACTTACTGGGCTGCAATATTTCATATAAAGTTCATTGTGTAATATTAATTTGGACAGATATTTTGTGGGGTGCGTCCTGTTCATATCCTCAGGTATAGGGCCTAACCAAAGTGACTTCCACTTATGAATAAAAGCTCTGAAAACGTGCTTATTGGAATGCCATATCAATTTGTTTGGGGATTAATGACCCCAAATGTGCAGTCTCGTGTCAGGTAATCTGGAAGTTTCTCAACTGCTTATGTTTGTCAAGAAAATCACTTGAAGTTAGTTATCGTTGAAGTGTTTGCATGCAGTCAGCTGCTATGCAAGAAAAAAAAAAGAAGAGAATTTTAAAAGTGACACTTGAGACCACCGAATTCCTAGAAATGTTACGAATTTGTTACAGGTCGAATACCGGAACACATCGAAAGAAATGCGTTAAATTAAAACATGTGTAAAACCTGGAAGATTCCACATGTATGCTCTCGCAATTCCTGGGTAATTGTTGTGGATAAATAGTACTTGAAATGAACTCGAATGAAATGTAATCAACATCAAATGTTATAGGGTTCCAAAAACTATTTTTTATAACTCATTTAATATGCGATCAGATTGTTATCCGATAAACATTATGTTGACATCGCAACTAACGCACAGTTTTTGGATTGTGTCGCGTTGCGTCGCGTCAGCTTGCGTGCAGTGCATATGAACTTTTCAGGCAAGGGAATTGTACACTATAAAAACTTATCATCTACTGAATTCTGATGAATAGCGAAAATATATATTATGTCCGTAAAACAAAATACTGAATTCTAATAAATGTCAACCAATTAATCTTTCGCCTGCTAATCACAACGAAAATACTGCTCATCATTGTAATGGTTTCAAATTAAAACTCCTTGTAAAAGACATTTCATTCAAGAACTAACGTGCTCGCTGCTCCAGCGGAAAAAGGAGAGACCTATATTAATTATTCTGTCGGATGCATCGGACGCATTTCAATAACGGATTTTGAATGAAGAGTTGGAATTTGTCTGCAACGGCGAAGTAAATGTCTGGTTAGAGACACAATGATTATTATTTGCCACAGACAGTTGTCTACATGTATCCAGCCATTGATAACACTAATTAGGTCTAGGATCGTCGACGAAGACAACAGCTATATGTATGCGACAATTTCCGAAAACGAATTACTTGCAAATTGTTTTAATGTAAAAAATCAAATGCCAAGATACCATAAAATTGAGATACAGAAGATAACTTATTAAACCTACCTTACACTTTGGTAAGACTTGACACTGTCATATGCCATTATTCTTTCCTACAATATGAGGGTAAAACAAACAAACAAAAAAGGTTAAGAAGGTCTGTAGATAGCCTCCATAATATATTCCGACTTATCGCTCAGCTGATTTATCGTGCTTATAAACAGAGGTATAATCGTGATTTTGTTATTTCATTAAGCTGTGACCGTGTCCTTTCACTTGACTCCCATTTTGGGTCGATTTTATGGCATGCAAAACAAAATCATATAGGCAGCTATCACATATCATGTCATTGTTTTCGTAAAACCTAACATTAAACATGCATCACGGATATACTGTAAACCACAACGGTATGTCACGTAGGTTCTAAATGTTGCTCATTTTATCAACAGGGTAAGTCAAAAGGGATACCCTGTTAACTTTCCTTTAGATGTGTGGTGTTTTCACCTTAAATGCCCGTTCTTTTCAATAGCAACTAGTAAGCTATTTGAGCCACGTTAACTTTACACCATATTATGAGCTGTTCACGAGTTCCATGTCAAAATGTGTATAAATGTAGAATGTGATTTAGCGTGCTACTACTTGCCACTCTTGTATATTACCTTTCGTCTTTACGCTGTAAAAACAAAAGGTTTAAATCACCACCACATCCGTACCATAAATCTCTAGTTCCAAAACTATAGTTAACAGCACCTCATAAATAAATGTCCAGCATGATCAGGCAATACCTGCCAGTCAGTACAAAATCACCATTAACCTGCCGTGCATCCTTTATAAGGTTACATGATGGGTATATAATCTAATATTGGATCGCACACTATGAGCTATACATCATTAATGAGAATAAGAAATAACACTGCAAATGACTCCCCTTGGGACAAAATGCTTCCATACAACCCGAGGGAGACCAATCTCCTTGTTACATAGTGAGTTAGATCAATATGTAATTTCTAAATCAGTCTAGATAGGAGCTCGGTACACCTGCCTTGCTAAGTTTGAAGAGGCATGATGGTATTCTTTATAGAACATTTTTAACAAGTCGTTCAGTTTACAACAGAAAAGTCTTGCTTACTCTCCATCAACAGCATAGTGCTGCCATTCATCCCAGTCAACTCTTTAACTTAGAGACTCTTTTACCATCGAATCTGTGCAACCATACCTATAGTCTGTAAAAGTTTTTTTTTTTGGGGGGGGGGGGCAAAACTACTTTTAAGGCGAACTAAATACATATTAAAACCACATGCTCATACTTGATACCGGCATTATGAGGAGTATGGATGGATACAATAACGTGCCACACATACTTTACCCTCTTCCCAGTTACAGAAATACGATCGATTTCTTAACATAAAACTTTAGAGGTTATTGTGTAGGAAATGGCAATACGTAAGACAGCTTCTTTAAGTAGGATCGCAACATTCCCATCACCATCTGCATCAAACCCTGTAAGAGATGCAGCTATTGAATATATGTTTCTAACATATAGAGAATTGCATTAACCATTGTGTTCTTTACATTTCCTGCAGACGGTAACTGGCAGGTGGCACACACACACACACATAATTATATATGTATATATATATATATATATATATATATATATATATATATATATATATATATATATATATATATATATATATATATATATATTTGCACATGCGTGGATACGTGTACTAAAACAAGAAATGTGACTTCAATAAATTTTGTGATATGAGTTCAGTAAGGTTGGAGCGAGGATTAATTCTAAACCATGTAACAGACACAATTTGTCCACCTATGGCAAACGGGTGATCTGACATGATCCGGTATGATTGGTGCATGTAAATGATAATGACTAACTTACATATTGCTGTGTGTTTGTCTATATGCTTTTTCATTAATTGCACATCGCCTTTAGAGTTTCTGCTAGCTCAAAAACTTAGTCTTCGCACAGCTTTTTGATGGGAACTTGCAATTTAATTATACAAAAAAGTTACCTATTTCATTGCAATTATTTCAGATTTGAATGCAGAAAGTAGTTTAATTTAACCCGGCTGGTACCAAGCGAGAACGCGTATAAAATATATGACCAAGGGGAAAAAAAGCTGAAGGCCAGTTAAGCTGCTGTCTCTACAAACAGCTCAGTAGTCTCAAAAATCGCCACGAAGCCACAGCTGCCAGTCCATAATGGAACATGTAATCGTCTTTGCCAACAATTCAGCTTAGCTGTACGTATTCGTAGCGTGTGAACATTGGCGCAACTGGCACTATATCTGAGGCAGCAGCAGTAAAGAGTTCGTTCGATCAAAATGATCGAACGATATTGAGAGGTCCGCAGTCATGCACACCAATTATTCACTGCTTAGTAAAATTAATTGTTTTCTGTGACCGTTTCACCTGGTTCATTTAATATCCATGTGCATGTATAAGTTACAAGTGGGGCCTGTATGGATTCTTTGTTTTCTGTTGATGACTTTATACCTCTCTGAATGACCACTTTTATAATCCCAAATATTGATAAGGCTGGTAAGATCTTTGGGCTTGTTTGCAAAAAAAAAAATTTTTAAAAATACATTGATATTTTAACAAGAGACCTTTGTATAGCTAACTATTTAGATATCAAAAGTAATGATGTTTATGTACTACACAAAGGCATTGTTTAACAGAGTAGTTTATATACATAAACATATCATTAAGAATAATTAAGATACAAATCGCTGACAAATATTTGTCAATACCAATATATTGTTTTGGATTCCTTAATTACATAAGACCTTTTATGAATCAAGATCACAATCACTGCCGGGGTGTCAAATGTATCAGTAAATAATTATCAGTTGGTGTAACGGTATGCTCAATTGCCATAAGAGACCATTGTCGTAGGTACTATAATGCCATGTGCAAATATATTGGAAATAATGGTTCTTGAAGTTTTAATGCTTTAATCGAATTAATTTCTAAAATTGTAAATAATACTGCAAAAAGTATTACTGCTTTGTCTACCTTATACAAATGAGCCCATAAAGTGTGAAAGAAACACTTTCTAATTTAATCATTATAATGTTTGTTATGGCAGTTATAAATATTTTAATGTAACCCGATTTATTTAACCGCTTTGTGGCCTTAAAATACCGCGTCAAAAGCAATCTTAAAATAGAATTACCATAGAGGATTTATTATGCGCAAAAATGTTCTTCTTGATAATACCTTTAATTCAATTTGGGTCATTTACATTTCAACATATCAAAAGTATCTCCACGTTAGTAGTTGCCCACCTCTTCTATGTGACATATCTTTTGTTTGGTATAAATTCATGCAGAAATGAATCAAAGTAAAATTTCCTTTAGCTAATCATTTAGTGTCACAATTTTTTACAATATTGCATGGATAAACCTGAAAAATGTCACCCAAAAATTTTCACAAATTTATCATCCTGATACTCTTTTGGAAAATACTAATATTGCAGATATTACAGACGCTTTTCTTGACTTAGATATTTACCTTTGTAATACTAGATTTGTCGTCAATGTATATCACAAAATTGAAAATTTTAAATTGAAGAAGTCAATTATCCGTTCCTTAAAAGTTAGTATATTTGAGCGTATAATACCCCTTTATCACAAGTTTTACGTTTTGGTCGCACTTATTCTGAGCTCGTCAATTTGGCTTTGAGAGTAATATCCATCTATAATAAACAAGTCAAATGCATATGTACATAAACAGTGATACTTTTCAAGAACTACACTGAAGATGTGGTACTATTGCTCCTCTCGTATTATTATTTTGTACCCAAACAATTACTTATGTCATGCATCATTGATTTTCTTTAGTTATTTTCCGAATTTATGAGTAGCATTGCAGGTTGTCGCATTCATGGAAAATCATGTGAGTTTCAATTTCCCTCCGATTATGTAAAAGTCTGATTCTCAACTATCGAATTTTTAATGCCTAAATTGGACTAAACAATAAGTGGTCCTAGGCATTCAGTCTAGTATCATGATTGTAACCCACCTGTACCTGTGATCAAAACAGATGACCTTGACAGACAATTTCGAACTCTATCGGCCCTCGTTCAGGCATACCGAACGCTTTTCCTTACGCGCAGGTTACCGAGCATGTTAATTTGAGACTGTATGTCAGATAGGGCATAATCGCTAGTCTTATCTTGATGATTTTATTTCATTGCATCTGGCAAAATCCAATAAATAAATACATGTTAAGAGGATGCTGTACAGCACGTAGATTCACATACGACGGACGATAGATGGATGATTTGGGTTGATCTATCGATGAATTGCTATGAAGCACGTTACGCAGGCATTGCATAGGTGGCTAGGTAGACAGATAGTTATTTAGCACGCAGAGGGACATTTTTCCCCCATCTTTAAAGTCAAGAAAAGCGCTAACTTCAGCTTCAATCACACAAAGGTGTTTGTATCAGTCTCTGGTTGCGAATGTCATTGGCGATGTCACACCCAGGGGTCGCACATATTTCCTCTCGGAGTTGCGCGCTGTTATACAAATTGTAATTCTCCACTAGTTTTGAGACTGATGCCTCAGCAAATTCCGTGCCTGATATGTAAGAAGGTGACCAAGTGTACGGTACGAGGCAACGGGATACTCTGGCAAGCCTGGCCGTTATTAATCTGTGCATGACAAAACTCGACTAAACCTAGTGGTAAATAAATGGGGGAAATGTGCGTAACGGAGGATTATTCACTTGATACCATTCTTTATGTGGAATATAATTTGACATGAGATATCAGTACTTTTCTTTGTGCTCCTCTCATGTGAAGGTAAATGACGACCAAATAGAGACATAAAGAACTGCACAGAAGAAACATTTTCATAGGACTGGCATATCAAAGTTGAAATCTCATTCATTTAAGCTCCACTCGTTACATTCCGTTTTGCCCTTAAACTCCCATATGCGTCACGGTATTGACGAACTGTCTAATTAGGAAAAGTAACCTCCCCGGCAAAACAGTATTTGCATTATTACTGCACATATCATATTTGACAGTTTTCCTTGCATCTGTCAGTTCCTGAAGAACAATGGAGTATTTGAAGAGAAATCTTTTATCATATTCCTTGGTATATTGTACAATGATCTTTATTATCAATAGCAATTGTGGGTGTTGTTACTGGCAAAATCTTGAATCAGGGATTTCAGCGAAATAATATTGCGCATCAATGGTTGAACCGAAAGTCAGTCATATTTATTTAAATTTAAAGTTCCTTTGTTTAATCCTATATTTCGTTTAAATTGCTTCGTCATTCCAATAGAATTTAAACAGATTACAACAATTTAACATAGTGTAAACTAGCCGTCTCTTGAGAGTAGCGATAGGTCCCAGCTACCAAGGATATCAGCCTTGCAAAAAATATGTGTTACTAAGCTTTGAAACGACTAATTTCTCCTTCCGGTTAATATTACGTAATATAATAAAAAAGACTGTCTAATACATACAAGGACGTTAATAAATCATCTAAATAAAAGGTTAAATTCTTAATTTACTCCCTTTTGACGTGCATTTCGATGATACCGTGATTTTGTATACACATATATATATATATATGGTCATTCAAGCTTAATGTTTCAATGGCAAACACAGGGCTTGTGACTTTTGTACCATCTGGCTGCGTGCGGTTATTTAATGGCAATTCTCATTCAGTTTGTATTGATGACTTCAAAATGCGTCAGTATTTTATACATTCTAACAATAGCACAAACTAGCAACATACACACGTGTCATATGGAGGGTTTCTTTTATTTGCAACAAACCAGTCTCAGACTATGTTTCCTAAGTGTATTATCCTTCAATAGATCCATTGAATAGATGTTTCAACAAGTCTGGCTCGGTCGACACAAGAATAAGAAACATCGGTACACCAAGAATCAAGAATATATATAGTGCCCGACGGCATATATGGTAATATTCTACTTCATATTTCGCTTTCCACAATATTCATCTCAAACATTACACCCCCCCCCCCCCCCGCCTGTAGTGTCATGGAAGGGGTGCAGAGAAAAAGAACTATTTCCTCAACAGCAGATTATCCGTAGGCTTTGCCAAAACATATAGAAAGCTAAATCCTACGCTTCATCGATCTCCTTGTCACGCATATGAATGACTGGCGCCGTCCCCACGAATTCTTGGGAGTCCGCGGCCCGTTTCAGCCTCCTCCTCCTCCTCCTCCTCCTCCTCCTCCTCCTCCTCCTCCTCCTCCTCCTCCTCCTCCTCCTCCTCCTCCTCCTCCCCAAAAATCACTCACCATATCTTTACATGTACTTTTTTGTGAGGGCTTTAATTGTCTCAGTTTTACTTATAACAATGACTGCTATGACGCTCATATTTTCCATCTACGTTGTTCCATGCAAACATGCATGGAACAACCTATTTACATCCATTTCTTCAACATATTATATGTTTATCACATGTGTTGTTAATAACATGCTTCTTGGAAACGTGCTCTTATCGATATATATATATGTTTATATATATATATATATTTATATATATATATATATATATATATATATATATATATATATATATATATATATATATATATATATATATATATATATATACTTGCTTTTTTAAAGGGGTTCCTCTTGAGCAGGAGGTTATATTTTCATTTGACCTGTGCTAAATTGAAAAATCGTAAATGGCAAAATGGCAAACTTCCCTTCACCTAATACATACGACCAGCGTATGGAAGGATTTATTAGGGTTGTTTAAAGTTTATTTACACTTCTCGTTTCGTACTCTCTGTCTGTACATATATTTTTAGAATTTTTATACTGATTAATACCTGGATGTCTATGATGTACATGTAATAACACTACTATGCTATCGCATAGAAAAAAACACAAAAACAACAACAACAACAACAACAACCCAGATTTTTGCACATTCCAAAACGTTCGTGTTGCACACACAAACCTCATAATAGCAAGCAAATACAGTATATAGAGAGTGCTAAAAAGTGGTTGCTGCCATTACAATATAGAGTACACCGTGGACGAACAAATCTGTTTTCGGTAAAGCTTGTGCTTGCAAGGGTACCAATTTAGCCCGGTACCAAAACGTGTAGACATTTTACCTGGGTTCCAAAATGGATACCAGGGTCCAGGATTTTTTGTGAACGCCAAGTCTAAAATCTGCTAAATTTGCCCCCAAAGTCATTACACCAGCAGGTGTTAAAGTTGTTAGTCGGAACGGACACACAGATCGCAAAGTCGGGAGCGACAGTTGACAGTCGATTTTCGTATTTATACATTTTTTTTATTTATTCATTCATTCACTCATTCATTCATATTTTATGTATTTATTTATTTATTTATTTATTTGTTTATTTATTTATTTATTTATTTATTTATTTATTTATTTATTTATTTATTTATTTATTTATTTATTTATTTATTATTTATTTATTTATTTATTTATTTATTTATTATTTTATATATTTATTTACTTATTTATTTATTTATTTATTTATTTATCTAGCTATTTATTTCGACATGTAATAATGCCCGGCATGTAAGCTGTGGAGCCTGTAAAAAGCTGAGGAAATAAAAAGGGTGAGAATAGAGTACACATTACTGAAATTACAGGTACAGAAGATTAAAACAATGATAAAAGCAAGTACATACCAACTAAACATCATAATAAACATGTACTAAATGGATGGATTATCAGAAAAGTGAGATTTATACCGACGTTTAAAGTCATTACATTATCACACTCTTTTAAAAATGTCAAGTATGCTTTTGCAGATGTAAGCACCATGATACTCAAAGGAACGCTGAAATACTTTTTTTCTAGGGGGAGGGGTTCGAACGCAGAAGTTGTAATTTAGTGCGTGGTGTGTAGATAATGATTGCTTTTATCAACGAAAGTTATTCGATCACATAGTTAGTTTGGTGCTTGACACTTAAACATTGAAGTGGCTATAAAAAAAAACTTTCAGTCTTTAAGTTCTGCCAGTCCATAATTATGAACAAATCTTGACATCTGAAGATAATGTAATTATACTCATTCAATATTATTCTGGCTGCAGAATATTGCAGCATTGTGCTACCTTAAGACCCCATGTTTCCCACATTGTGTCAGCATAACCTATGCATGGTAAAATGTGGATTTAAATATTAACTCTAAAATTTGTTTGGGTGAAAAATTACTACGATGTCTAAATACAGCTAGTTTTCCTATAGCCTGGGTATGTACTTTATCGACATGAGTATGACACGTAAGGTGTTCCTCCCCATGCACAACTAAATATATACATGTAGTATTACCTTATTGCTTCATTCCCTAACCTAGTAAATAGATCACCATGTTATCCTCACCAACCTTTGATTTGTTTTTCCCGTTGATGAACCTGGCGTTTTACTTAATAGCATTAACTGACATTTTTTGCGTTTGTACTGAAAGCCACTTTATTTTAGTTGCAAAGTTTGTGCCACTTCTTGTACAGTTTCACCTATTGTGTAAAAAAATTGAATCATCTGTCAATAATTACAAGAACGTTACTAAAAAATTGAACAATATCATAGACATAGATTGAAAAGAGCTCAGGACCGAACGTCGACCATTGAAGGACCCCATTGTTTGTCATTTGTGTATTAGATCATAGCCGTTACAAGCCACAAGCCGTTTTCTGTTACTTAAGTATAGAATATGATCTGATACGATACGATAGTTTCAGAGACAGGTCCATATTTACAGTAAAATAAATGATAATTAGTTAAAATGGTATATAAAAAAATATAATGTTCATGGAATGAAATACAATGATACGGTCTTGGCACTTTGACAAAACAAGACCACAGCAATCACTTAATTATTTATGTAACCCTTTCAACACTGACATTATCATTAATGAGCTAGATCTGAGCTCTCTCACTGCTTGACAGGGCATGTTCCAGCTGCCAATGGCAGCCAGAGCATGACCAACCAGGCAATGCTAGCCTAAAAGAAAAAATAGATGTCAGGGTTGACAGGGTCTAAACCAGTATAAAAAAGTAAGTATGTAAGTCATAACACAGTACACCCTGGGACCCTTATGTTACACCGCTTGGCATGAACAATACTCTTTCCCAATACTTTTATAGTAAGTGAACAATTCCATGAAATCAAGCCAGTTACCAGCAATGCTTTGAACTATCAGGTTATTACTGCACTTAATCCTTCTCCAGAAGCTGTAGATTTCCCTCCTAATAAATTCACCAAAGGAGGAATGCCATGGTGAACAAACATGTTGCTGATGCTACAAATGCGTGATAGACCAAAGAATATTCTAAAAGAATTATTATAAGCTGCTTTTAATTTCTACGTTTGTGAAGAACTAACGTTATTCCACAGTTAACTACAGTATGCATTCCCAACGTATGCTTTAAACAATTGTACTTTCACACCTTTACTGCATGTACCAAATTTTTCTCACCAGCCTGTTTACCCTAATATGAATACTCCTTACCTGTCTCTGTACATCACCATCATCACTAAGATTATCAAAGGTAAGACAAGCTAAGTGTTTATAATTAGATACATAATCAATTTTCTTACCATCTAGAACTCTGCATGGCATCTTTGTAAGTTTCCAAGACTTTGGTTGAACACACATACACATGGTTTGATTAATGTTATATTTTTATCAAGTTGCCAAATTATTAACTACAGCTTTACCTGATATACATCCCACATATTTGACCTCATTGAGTTTGTTATTAATCACATCAATTTAAACGTTAAAGAGGGTGGGGACCCCCCCCCCCCGCATACATCGTCGAATATATAGAAGAAGCTGGAAAACCTCCGGCCCTACCGAACACACATCATTTGTGAAGAGTACCAATAGGCAAGTAGTCTACGTCTATGTACAGGAACACTTCCTTGCATAAGAATTTTAAATAAAGTGGTACGTCTAACTCTGTCATATGCTTTAGAAGCATTTAAGAAACATATAAAAATAGGACTGCTGCTTGAGGTATACTTATGTGAAAGTTGCTTAAGTACAAGCATACACAAATCAGTAGAGTGTTGCCCTTTAAACCAAACTAATTATTGGAGGTTTCCAATTTATCTGCACACTTATCAAAAATATTTTTTTCCAGAACCTTTGAAGCACAAGAGGACGGATCAATAGGTCTATAATTGTTTTTTATTCTTCAATTCACCCGATTTATTTTTCACAAGAGGTGCTCAGATTGTTTTCATAAAATTATCTGAAACGGGTGATGGTGCTTTAAAATATGCGTAGCAGAGTGACATATCTGTTTTGTACCAAGGTGCAATAATTTTATGTCAAAGCTGGATATGTCTACAAAACTTACCAATATACGCCCTTGTGATTCACGAAATTACAACTGCAGTATCGAGAAATGATAGCAGGAACTCGTGGATACAGAATGGACCCTTCCACAGTATATTTGTGCCGGTGTCAGGTGAATTCTTTGAAACTTTATGCCCGATTTCAGCCAAATATTCACTAAAATCACGGTATGTCTGCAGAACTGTCAATTATTAGCCTTTTTGGTTTACGAAAGTACAGCTATAGTATCGTGATAAGACAGCTGGAACTCGTGGATACTGGATGGGCCCTTCCGCAGCATATTTGTGCCAGTGTCGAGTGAATTCTTTGAAACTGTGTGTCCCATTTCAGCGAAAAATTCACTCAAATCAGTAAGATTTTGCGATCTTAAAATGTTCGTACAATTTTTTTTTCCTATTTTGATTTGTCAGGTTTTCTTGTTTCTCAAATACTTGTGTTCTTTCATTAAACTGTAGTAACTTGTTGCAGTAGCATGATCCTGCAATCTAATACGTGTATACGTCATTTTAATGATTTCTTTAGTAACCCAAGGTCATGTGATCTCATTATTTTAACAGGTGCATGTTTGTAACTGATATATATCAGCATCTTATTTTTCCAAATTTCCCAAACCTTATTAATATCACTTAACTGGGATATATAACTTTTCTTCTGGTACTCAAATTTTGGATGAAATTTGTAACGTCAAAATTCTTATAATCTCTGAACAAACCTCTTTATGTTTTTTCTCCTGTTTCAAATTAAAAAGAAGTATATCCAGATTCAAGATGATTTCCAGGCATGCTGGTCAGTATCAAATCTATGGTGCTCGAACACTTGTTTGTAACCTTTGTTGTGTGGGTTATTAACTGTTCGCAAGTTACAGCAGTTTTTCCATGTGGTAGATGGGCTTTTTGCTTACGATTTGTGCTTTCAATTCATGTCTAAATCGCCCATGCTTATAGTGTGTTTGTCGTCACTCTGTAACATAGTGACATTGTTTCGGATAGCATCAAAATAAACACTTCCAGCAGATGGCGGTCTCTGTACTGAGCATATAAACAGTGGGGATATACCTTTAATCTTAATTTTAATTCAGCAAGCCTCTACACTACTCTTTTTGGCTGGGGTTGAATTATATCGGTGCCGGGTCGATAGAGTTAATATGCTCTTCAACAATGCGGCTGATACAGTCACATTTTACCAAGCATGGTAGGCGTACGGTGGGTGTTGTTAACTGGTGTGTGGTACTGTGCCTCAGACAACCTATTTCCGTCTACCCAACTCTCTCAAGTGTATCTCATAACAGACACTCAACATTACTGGATCTTGTAACTTTGCCCTGAAGCACACAGTTTAGAAGTGTATGTTTCGCAGATTCTGTTTTGCAGACAGCCTACATCAGACAAAAACACAATGAACATTTAAAGGTAGGCTATGAAGAATAGTACTGAACAAAGTGCTGTGATACGATATTAAACATCCTGCTTCAGAGTGAGACAGATGCAAGTGCAGAGATATTAACATTCTGTCATTATTTAAGTCAATGTCTTAAAAATGGCGTTTTTGTAAGTTTGCCAACCAATAAATAAGCAATCGACGCGAGCTGACTGTCAAGAAAGTTGAGGAATGTTGATAGTCTCATAGGTGGGGGTATTTTCTTATTAGGATATTGCCATAAGGTAGTATGGTGCCATGAGCAATATACCGTCGGCTTGACCTTCTGACAGAGCCAAAGAAGACTTCCTGTTGAGGCAACTGGGAACAAAGAATATGCCAAAATGTTTTACTTACTTGCACATTATACATTAAATTATTGAGCAGTATATTCCAAATCCTGTCCCAGAAGAGCTGTTTCCAAGCAATAGTTATCTCTTGGTATTGTGCTTAGCTGAGTACATTTTATGTGATTGTCAAGTGAAGTCAGCCTGGGGTTTCCCCCATAAGGCCATGTTTGGCTTGCAGTGACATGTTGTAAGTGATTGAATTAACCCTGTTACGAACAAAGTATCGCTGAAAAAGGTTATTATGGTAATGTTGAACCAGCTAGTGACAGCAATTAGGGGTAAGAGTGCTTGATAATAACAAACTTGATAATTATGCTTAAGAGGGCTCTCTAGTAAACAGGCGGGGCAGAGCTTGAATTGAAACAAAATAAACAAAATTTGCATTATTTTGCAATGCGTTTTATGTCAGTCTTCTATTGTTCTTCTCCATGTCAGGCCACATGGGACAGCTGGAGAACATTTGGGGATCTGGCAAAACCTGAATGTGACGATTTCCTTTGTGATAAAATAAGTCTCTGTGTGTGTGTATCACCCTTAGCGCTAAATTTGAATACGTATATTGACAAGTCTGGTCGGATAATAGCTAATGCTCATCCCGGGGTTCACTTACACATTAAAGACCACTCTGGCTGAACCATCAATAATAGCTTGAGATCTTAAATTTCTGCTAATACTCCTATCAAAATACCTTTTGCATTTTCGAAGCATATTAATATGGCCACTGCTAGAAAAATTTTAAAACGATCGCACGGATATTTGGGCCCGAGGCATCAAAGATATTTCACACAAACGCCTTTTGACTCATGATCAGTCAGATTTTTATCACTGTAGACTTCTATACATGTTCTTAATAGTTATTGAAGTTTGGATTTATTGGTTATTTGATATTCCATGTAAACTAAATACTCTTGGAAATAAAGCATGAGCTATGATGTCTTGGATATAAAAATATATTGTAAGGTTGAGAGTATATTTTATGGACATTTTGATTAAAAAAAACAGTCACAGGCCAACTGTTTGTCATTATTTTGAACGTTATTCATATGAATATAGTAATCCACACTCTACCTATGCACATTATCATTAAATATGCCTTAAATGATCTTTGTTCGAAACAATTGGGAAAACCAAAATTTTCACGGGTATGATTATTTTATGCAGCATTATTATGTTTTGGCAGTAAAAGAAGGTAGTATAATATGTACGAACAAATGAAATATACATTTTACATTCTAGGACTATAACACTACATGTAGATGTATGCGTAAAATCTGAAATCCAACTGCCAGCATTATATAAGCTATGTTATAAAACAAGTCACAAAATCTAACAACAACTAAATTACAAAAATGTCGGCGGATAAGACATCCTACAGTATGTGGAATAACACATTTTCACAAATGTTACCATTGAATCAACATTGATTCAAGGGATTCGACATCCTAATAACCCATTATTGAGTATACAAGAAAAATGGCTTAATTGGCGTGTTTGAACTTGCACACACAAGTCACGCCCTGGTGGTTTTGCCGGATGTCCTGCAGGGGTGTGGGTATTTACAAAAATATACACAAGGAATATGTACATTTTCCCTAAAACTGCCCAAAGACACAAGGGATACACTTTTATGAAAAATGGTAATGAGAAGGTTTTTCAGTCACATTTAGTGCTTTATATGCTTAAATTCTGTACTGCTCAGTCAATGGTGCAATATACATTTTATTCAAATTTATCAAAGTTTGCAGGACATTTTATTTTTCTTCATACATGTTCATTCATGCATTTCACATACATACACTATTAGAATAGCTTATTTCTGCGGCACCATACTATATGTTTAACTCTTGATGAACATAAAAGGAAGTGCACATTTGCTTGAACGCTTGTACATGTAAATCTGATTAAGCATTCAACACATTAAATGATCAATTGAATGAAATATCTTCCGCGCTAAAACTGTTGTTTAATGGAACTCCCATCGCTGTTTGAAAGGCAATAGTTCTAACGCAAGTGGAAAACGTCTTAAACTTAATTTGAAATGCAGCGTTTTCAAATTATAGGTCTGCTTAGTTTTTGTTATACAACAACTAAAATAACTAATACATGGATCCATTTGCTTAGTTCTGCTACATGACCGTTTTATGGGTATGGTGCAAATCATTGGTAAACAGTGATTAGAAATAACACCTTTTTAAATTTCGAATCATTTCCATAATTTGGTATTTTGATGTTATGTTCCTCTACATAACTCTCTCCTGAACATATTTCTATGCTACATGATTCTGTCCTGAACATATTTCTATTTCTCAGAGTAAGCTGATTTCTGGGAATGTATAATTTATTTCATACGTTGGGTTTCATAGCTCAATGCCACTCACATCAAACTGAACAAAAAGTCAAAACGACAACATGATGTCATTCATTGGCAATGAAACATGGTGTCCTTGACTCGCTACGACAGAGGAGAAAGGCAACCGCTTTGTTAAATTCCAATATGTTTGGGGTTACATCTCCATTGCACGGTGAACTACTGATATTCTCTAGGGATATGCAATTTTGAAATCTATTTGAAATCATACATGAACTGAAAAACTGAATATAGTGATTTTGTACAATATAGCTGACATTTGAGTGTAGCACTATAGTCCTTCATGTACCTTGATGTGTTGCCACACAGACATTCACACAGTACATTCGTACATGCATGTTCAGAGCTATTAGTCATACTACTTTGAATGGCTTCCTCACATTTATTACACTCTCTCCATACGATAAATGAAAACGCATCTCTCTCTGATTCACCTTTTTGGTGGAATCTTGTCTCCTGTGGAAGTTTTCATACAACATAACATGCCATACCTTACGTGGACCTGTAGTAGAATATTATAATAACTGAAATCATTTGAGACACACCTTTTGTTCATTGAACCTGCCTCAGGTTTTATGTTCTAAAAGGTAATATTTCATAATAGTTTGATGGTGGTTCTCTCTTATGAGTTTAATTTAAAAATAAAACACTACCCCAATCTCCAGGTATTATCGTATTGGTCCCATCAATCTTTCCGCGGTTAACTGGGACAGTTTTTACTGGTATTATGAACAGGCTAAACAATTTCTGCCCTCTGATGTCCTTCAAACAATTATGATTGTCTCATCCTTTCCTACATTAACTACTGTTTTCTTGCATGGGGCTTAAATTTGACCGACTATTTAAAATTTCAAAAGAAGGCGGTCCGAATAGTTGGTCATAGTATATGTAATGTTAACACTCATGTAATGTTTGAATGATCCAACTTATTGAAATTGGATGATATCTATGGTTCTCAAATCTTAAAATATTATTCCAAATTTCAAAACCGCCTACTTCCTGCTTATTTAGTGAATGTTTCATTACTTCAACCTCCCAAAAACATGACAATAATACAAGGAGACGTAGATCGGCGCTTTTGTTACGCATACCCAACATACTTTTGCCAAGGAATGTTTAAGACATGAACTTGGTCGTGTCATCAACAAAAACACCTGCATCTATTGTTGGAGAAGTACATAGTTAGTTGGGATATTCTTTTTTTGACAAATATGTGGATTTATACAGTATACCTGACTGTTATGTTTGTATCTCGAACTTAGCTAATAGCATATTTACTTTGTCCATGTTTATTTTTTTATTTTTATTTTTTTATAGCAGTACATGGTCACTTTTGCATTATCACATAGTCCTGGGGTGGCACCCATGCTAGCGGCCTATCAAAAGTATCAATGTGTCTCTGCGACCAAACATTGAACATACAAAATTGGTAAATCTTGGGGGGGGGGGGTTCTGTTTGTTTTTGATTTTTTTTTTTTTTTTTTTTTTTTTTTGTTTTTTGTTTTTTGTTTTTTGTTTTTTTTTTTTGTTTGTTGTTATTTTTTTTTGTTTTGTTTTTTTGTTTTTTTTGTTTTGTTTTTTTTGTTTCGTTTTTTTTTGTTTTTTGTTTTTTGTTTTTTTTTTTTTTTTCTTTTTTTCTTTGTGTTTTTGTTTTTGTTTGTTTTATTGTTTTTTTTGGGGGGGGGGGTGGCGGGGCTTGTTTCTGTTTTTTTTTGTTTTTGTTTGTTTTTTTTTTTTATTTGTTTTGGTTTGGGTTTTGTGGTGGTTGACTACAGTCACACACAATGTATTTTAGTGTTTTTTACTCTTTAGCATGAGTAAACAATGTTCTTCATGAAACAATGCGTGTAATGCGCTGAGTGCACCCTGACAAAAGTGGTGTTGACTAGTTTTGGACACTCTTGACAAAAGTCAAGCGAACAAAAATGACTGCATTTGATACTTTCTGGTATTTTGATTTGCAAGCAACATGCCGAATGTATATATCTCAGGTCGAGAATATCATAATTTACTAGCCAATTGTAGCCACTCATGACTGAATTACATGAGTCATTGGTGTTGACCAATGTCATTTGGGGGGGGGGGGGCATAAGGTTGTATATTAAGTTACGAGTGGTCGATGTCTGGGTCCAAAACAGCAAAATCTACGTGCTCATTGAAAGTTTTCAATGAACTTCGTACTTTGTGGATAAATATCTAAAGCTTAATAACTGAGAGTGATATCACTTAACTCTGTTCTATCTGACTAGTTTATTACCTTTGGGTTCATCGATATCTATTTAGATTGATCAAAATAAAGGGTGTGCCATCATAACATGTGAGCAAAACATTAAGTAGTGTACCCTTGTTGACATGCTAAACGTGTAAACTGGCAGTATTCACTCCTCCTGGGAGGCTTCCTCAAGGTTGTTCATTTTGTCGTAGAGACATGCAAAATTTCCATATATGTATTTTTGTTGCTTAAATTCCTTTTGGAGAAATAAAGAGTTAAGGACTTTGAGCATGACAATCTCTTGTGAATACTTTGGTTTCAGTTACTTCACGAATAATGAGCATACAGTAGCGTATCAATGAACGCTACATTATGGATTTATCTCGGAACGACCGCATACAAAACGGAATAGATGTCAAATGAAAAACATCCAATTTCGTTTCTTTCAATGTAAGACAAGATCATTAAAGAAAACATAAGGAAGGAGCGCATAATAACAATCAAGCTATGCTTGAAAATTCTATATACCATCAGTCAATCGGAATAACGACTTGTAATTGTCGAAGAAATGAAAATACTTACAAGATGATATGACGGATATGGCAGAGGTTTAAACAATCAGGATCTCTCTAATACTGTGGCAAATATCTTAAATTGCGCTCTTTGTGTTACAGTTATGGCGAGCAAAAAGCACTATGCGCTTTTATAAAAGTTTGCAAAATCACGAGAAATTGTAAGAAATTAAACGGTTTGAAAATATTTTTGCTCAGTATGTTTTCATATTTCAATCGAAGTTATCATGAGTTACAATCAGTTGCAGACATGGGACCACACTATAAAATACGGTGCTTATCCAGTCAGTTCGGCTTAATTCTGGTAGTAAACGGGACACAATATGATGAATTTCATCACTCTAACAATGATAGAAAATGTACATGTAGATACTCTGCTTGACAGTTTAGAAAATGCAAAGAGTTTAATTTGATGTTACTGTTATACATTACCCTCAGTGAAAGCAAGTGTGAGGTATATTGTGGCCGTCTCTCTGACATGACACATGCATTGAAAAGTCACACAAGTGGCGGTAGTCAGATAAAGTTCATGACAATTGTTTAGATAAATGACAAAACAAGTCCTTTAAAGATGTGTTCTTGTAGTCTCTCAGAAACATTTCATATCGTAAATCAAATCAGAGATGGCTAGCTTTTATATAAATCTGAAATTTTCTTCTGATAGAAATAGTACCACATTCCCTTAAATTATGAATAATTTGCTGATATCAGTATTCCGATGTTGTAATGGGTACCTCTTATAATACATTATGACGTTTGCAGAGTTCCATACCTGTTTGTATCAGGCGTGCACGTGGTTTACAACACTGTGGATTATTAGTGCTATTTCGAAAGGTTTTCTAGAATTGTACTTTTTTTTAATTGGCCACCACTCTTGAAACCCAAGGTCAATACGAAATCGTATTGAAAAGTTATAATTCAGTAACTTGTAGAGCGGAATTGTACTATTGGATAGGCGCCGAATCTATTTTGTGTACATATCTATGGTCATACCCAGGGAAAAGAATCCACTGCAAAAATGTAATCGCTTTGAAATCTGTTCTCCTTTTCCTTTCATATCTTAATTTTCTCATAATTAAGAAAAATTACTAGAAAATAATCAACTGATGGCAATTTCAAAAATTACGGGCGGCTTGTGTTGAATCTATGCAAAGAAAAATAATGCAAAACAAATCTGTGTCAATTAATTTTCTCGTAGACCCTCAGTAAACTCTAAGAGGTCTCCCGTATAACCATTGCAGATTTATATGTACAAAATCGCTTGGAATGTATTAACAGGGACCTGCTTACCAATCTGTTGTATCAGGCCAAAAACTAATGTTTCTTCCATTTGGTAATCGAGAATTGAAAGCGGTTAATTTCTATATGAATTATTACAGACCATGGTTGATGTTTCTCAAATTTTAGCTTGTACTTTCAAAATCAGCTATAGATTTTGCAGGTATGAATCGACCCCTGTGTAACCGTTCAACACAA
Source organism: Hermodice carunculata (assembly GCA_964020975.1). Taxonomy (NCBI): domain Eukaryota; kingdom Metazoa; phylum Annelida; class Polychaeta; order Eunicida; family Amphinomidae; genus Hermodice; species Hermodice carunculata. Next base: position 52,889,817 of record OZ026630.1, on the reverse strand, counting down.
GCCATTGATACACTTGGGCAAGATGAAAGGCTTCCGTTTGTTTGTGTGTGTGGGGGGGGTGTGTGTGTGTGTGTGTGTGTGTGTGTGTGTGTGTGTGTGTGTGTGTGTGTGTGTAAGGGCAATACTGTTCAGCTCCAGATTCATGACATGCTATTTGGCCAACATGAGCTTTAAAAGATAACGCAATTTGTAACGTGATCTTAAATAACTTTACGGGGACCTCATCAAGGGCTTTGGAATCAATAGATAATCCAAATATTAATTTAAAAATGACAAATTAATGTTGTTTGATTACGTGTACACGTACAAATACGACCATATCAAGTAACTACGATGAATGAAAAGAATCGATAGTTGTAGTGACAACATTCTGGACAGGTGAAAAGTGCACGATTAATTTTCTAGACAACCGGAAAAGCGACCCTGCCCAAAAGTTCCTTTGCACATTCAGGTCGAGATAAATCTTGGCACAATTCTGGCGAGACCTCTTGTACAGCCGCAAAACATAAACAAGGTTAATGTAACCGTTTTCATTTTACATTAGCGCAAAATGTAGATACTGACCCAAAATCAGAGTTGAAACCCCATAATAAAACATGAACGCAAGATGTAAACATCTCACTTTTGCGTCAACTCAAAATGTATTCATCAAAAAACTCTGCAAATGTTGCACTCGGAGTATTTGTACCTTTGCCTCCTTTGCAAATGAAAAGGACTTGAGAATCATCGCCAAAGTGCAGTAAGCGCTACTACTGTTTGCATCGTTACTATGACTGATTCAAAATGTACGCTGTTGTATCGGGGATGATTGATTGCGGTTCTAGATAACAAAAAAAAAAAAAAAAAGCAAGGACACAATTTAAGCAGTGTAAGAGTGTTGAAAAAAAACTCTTCCGATCCTTGTAATGAAACGGAGTGGAGTTGAACCGGCTGGAAGTCTCCTGTGAAGCTTCATCCAATTTTGTTTCCGAAACAACTATTAGAAACTAAAACACACACACGAAAATACCAGTATAGTAGCAGAGCATGTTGAGACACTTTAAGGGTAATTGGTTTAAAAACTAGAGACCCCTATAAAAACTTTCTTCAAATTGTTCAAATTTAAAGACAAATTTAGCCAATTATACATTAAATGCATCAGAAATCACCCAGCTATTCATTTCAATGCGCTTGTTCAGCAAAGTGTCAATCCCAAATCCCCCGACGTAAATTACCCCGTCTTTTGTAAAATTTGTTTTTACAATGCATTTATTATGAGCTTTTAATCACTGCTAGATCTCACTGTAGATACAGACTTCTAAGAATATAATAAATGAAACGTAAACTGTCATCTATTTGCATGTCAAAAGAAATTCTTAAAATTTGCATGTTTGCATGATTTCAGATTAATTCAAATACACATTGAGCAAATATCCAACAGCGTCATACGTGGGACGCCTTGAACTCAACAAAAAGTCTTTAATTTGGAAAACTGTTAAATTGATTAGCCCACAGGCTCTATCTGTGCCATAATTAGATTAAACTTCAGCAATAATAAATTATTTGTTTAAGTAGCACAGTACAGTCATTTTGCTTCCAAGATGCTACGTGCACAATTTATTTTCTTACATTTTGCTATGAACCAAGAAATAGGCATTGACAGAAACCTTCAACCACGAGAATAAATGATGTTAATTACCTCAATAGCATATTGTATGGTAAACAATCTGTTATTATACTTGTTCATTTCGTAGAATGTTTTTATTGTAATATTGGTTTCCCAGCTGGCTAGTATAACTGAAAGCCAAACAATAGCGCAATATTGTAATATGCATTAATCCATTATCACCAATGTATAAAGTCCCACTTATTTACCATTCAAAAGTAATTGTAATTTCAATTCCAGTCAATACAGAATAGACATTTTGTCACCAATTACGCTCGATATTTTCTGATTAAAAAGAAAGACAAAATGTAAAATAGATACAATGCAATGATTTTCAGGTATATTTGAAAGGAAATTTAAACACTTTTTTCATTCCTAAAATAAATTATGGCATGGTATGGTCGAGTACAAGCACCTAGCTGAAGACATTATACCTCTATTGAGCCTTGTAATTATTGTATATCCCCAAAAAGGGACGGTCAACGCAACATGTAAGTTTCTGTTATGCATCGACATAAAACGCGATGTTGTCACAAAATGTAATGGCAGCACAGATGTTTAAAAAGGAATGTAAAGAGATGTTCTGTTGCCGCAAAAATGTCATTACAGTCCGGCTCAAAATTGGTATGTAATAAAACATAAATCAGACCAGCTTATGTTTTAGCCAGTTTAAATTAAAGTATATCACTTGTTTACACCCAGAAAAGTAATCGATCCACTTTTATGACACGATATTTTACCCTACCTCATTTCTTCCAATGCACTTCTCTTAAAAAATATGTATGCTTACAGATGTGCTATGTGATACTTGCGTGAGTGTGTTACACTTAGATTGTGAAATTAGGTAGTCCACAAATGACTGAAAATTATTTTCAGCGAGCACACTTAACCCAGACACTCCATGAAAGTTTTGTAATCGTCAGTGGTTTTACCAAATTACTGATAATATAGCCATCAAACTCATAAAATTTATTGAGCCATATACCAAAATCACTCGTTAGTGTAGCTGGTTTTGCATTAATCTTCATTGATTTAGTACCTAATGATACCAGGCGAAATCACGAAAAAAGACATCCAATTAGAACCTAATACAAAATGCCAGGGTGTAATTCACGGCTGCACGTTAGTTCGGAATCTATTAACCCTCACTTGATAGTGCATGTATGTGTATATAAGAAGATAACACAATGAAACGCCTGGGCAGGAACTTTACCCTATATCAGTTCTTTGTACAGTGATTTGCCAACATTTTGTTTTTGTCTCTTTGTAGTTTTGGTTGTTGTTGTAGTTTTGGTTGTTGTTGTTGTTGTTGTTGTTGTTGTTGTTGTTGTTGTTGTTGTTGTTGCTGTTGTTGTTGTTGTTGTTGTTGTTGTTGTTGTTGCTGGTGGCGCTGGTAGTTAAAGAAAGGAGACTTCTTGGGGGGGGTTGTTTTTTGTTTTGTTTTGTTTTTTGTGTTTTGTTTTGTTTTTTCTTCTGTTTTGTTTTTTGGTTTATGTTTTTTTTGTTTGTGTTTTTTTTTGTTTTTTGTTTTTTGTTTTTGTTTTTTTTTTTGTTTTGTTTGTTTTTTTTTTTTGGATTTTTTCGTTTAATCTTGTGAAACAGTCATCTGCATACACCTCTAGCTATCACGCGTGCACACTCGAGCAGATAGGGTAGCGCCGAGGACAATATGATTAATCAGAGTAAATGTGCCGATACATGTGCATCATGTCCGATAAAACGTTTTTTATTATTATTATTATTAATATCATCATCATCATCATCATCATCATCATCATCATCATCATCATCATCATCATTTTTATTATTATTATTATTATTATTATTATTATTATTATTATTATTATTATTATCATTATTATTATTATCATTATTTGTTTATCCGAGAATCTGCATTATATGTGCTGCTCTATAAACAAATTCAATCATGTATTCTGAAATCGTGAAATATACATCTTTGTAAAGAACCTTTTTTTATGTAGACATTAGCGTGAAAATCCCATGTTTATAAAATGTTTTAGCCAATCCCATTTGCTTTTGAGAATCAAACAGTCTATACAAAAATGTTTATGACATTTTGCTTGCTTATAACCAATATTTCCTATCCAGTAGAATAAAACAGAGAACATTATGGTTGATGCACTATAACGCATATAACATAAATTAGAGAATGAAGAATTGGGAGACATTTACACTGATCAGGATTATGTATACACAACCTGGCAGCCCACAGACAAAAATCCGTGCATATGGCTGAGAAACAACATGGGATTTTTGACAAAATTTCCTGTTTAAAAGCACGATAATTATGAATAGCATGATAATCGTATTTGATGGTATTTTCTTACAACGCAATACACGAAAAAGTTGGAAACAGTGGTGTAAATACCTTTTGTGTAATTATATGAATAATGCATTTTGTGTGTGAGCACAGACTTCATGTTTTTCCTCAAAACCTTATTGTTTGTTTGTTTGTCTGTCTGTGGTTTTTATTTTTTTGGGGGGGGGGGGCGGGGGGTTGTCCCATTCCGTGGTTATTTTTTCTCATATGCTATGGTTCCGAAAAGTACCAAGCTTGGCATGGTGATAGACCTAGTAGTGAAGTTTTGCATCTTGTTTGGAACAGTCATGTTGTTAACAATCATGCAAATTTGAGACATATTTGTGGAAATATTTAATCTTATATACTTTCAAAACTTTTCGAGAGAGAGTTGCCATTCCAAGCTTAATATGTGGGTCTACTGTTGAAGCAAAATCCTACAGCATGCAAGCAAAATTGAGAAGTTTAATTTATGTTACATTCACTGAATTTCCTCAGATTACACATAAATCAGACATATGTACTCCCCCGTTGCACAAGCTGGTGACTGTTTCCAATGCCAGGCTGTTATGCAACCAGAGATTGAAAGCCTGGCCTCCATACCTATTAGTACACAGGCATTGTTGCCGGTACTCAGTGCTGTGGGCTTACCGTTCAATCCCTAGGGAGACTGGCTGTGTTGGTAGAGTAGACCTGTCTGCATTGTGTTACAATGCGCAGGGATGGGGTGGTAAGTGGTTTTCTGCACTGGCATACAGGGTATTTTTATTTGCCGTACTTACCTACTGGAAGCCTTTTTAAATTTCCATACTTCATACCATTATTTGTACATTTTCTAATTTTCTGTACCTTGTGCCAGGGCAAAAATATTACTTGTACTAGTGCACTAGCCCCCCCCCCCCCCGCGTCCAACCCGGCTACCTAGTATGAATCCTCTTTGGTGTGACTCTCCATCATGAAAAACTAGTGCTGACTGAGAGGTGCCATTCATTAAGGGATCTGTAGATATCCTCTTCCTCTTCCTCTTCCTCCTCCTCCTCCACTGCCACCTCCTCCTCCTCCTCCTCCTCCTCCTCCTCCTCCTCCTTCTCATCATCATCATCATCATCATCATCATCATCATTATCATCATCATCATCATCGCCACCATCATCGAGAGGTGTCATTGTAACTACAATTGATAGGTTAGTGATATAGCAGCATCCAATGAAATATGAACACAAGTTTAGCATGTCTTTGTAAAGAGAGATTTAGATCAACTACCAGAAATCACTCAAACATGGATCCAAACACCCTGTAATGATGACCAACTGTAATATGGAAAGATTTTGGTCAGGGTCAGTGGGTACATTGGGACAGGCAGAGCTTGCGTAGTTGTTGTATTTATGGATCCAGCAGTGACATTTGCTCTTCAGTTAAATATCTGTAACAATGTTTCATAACCTTCGTAAACACTGCCCACTTCCAACAAAAATTCATCATCTTTTATCCCTGTTCACCTTGTTAAAACTTGCAACTTAGGGTTTTCCATACATTTAGTAGGTTGATGAACCTCTTTAGACGCTATGTAAAGTTAGATTCAGCCTGTCCAAACTTACAACTTAAGTTTGTGGACATATTCAGGCTGGTGACACTCAATTGTAAGACAAACCGATTTCAGTAAGAGCTATGTGAAGTTGTAAGACAGTGGATTATGTGAGCCTAATAGTTGATATTAGTAAAAATTGTCACGCAAATGTATTTTTTTTTGTCAAAGTTGTAGCTGTTCGTTTTATGCAAATTGGGCAAAACAAAAAATTTAAATCTTGAATAGCTTGAAAACTCTAATAGATTAAGAGCCTTTCCGGATTCAATTTATAGGTTTTTGGACATAGACGCTTGAGAAAATATTGCTGGAGTTAAATGAATACTGAATATGCAATCTTTAAAAGTTTCTAGGCAAATAGACTGATTTGCTGACAAGCAAATCATTTTTTTTTGTAGTTGTATCATCCCTTTGTCTTTTTAAGACTTCTGATGTATTTTATATGCAACAAAGGTGCTTCAGTGCTCTAGTTGTTTCACATTTTATTCAGGGAACACAATACTGATGCTCTCGATTAAGAGTCATCTTACATATCTGACAAAATCATTTGGAGATGTGCCATATACCTATGCTGGAGCCTTTCTGTTCATCGGTGCTGACAACATAGTTATTTAGTTTGCATCGTAATCACCTCCAATTGAAATCCTATCTCATTTTTACCGCATCGTATAGCTGTGATAACATCTTCAATTAGTAGAGCGTACGCTTCTCACTTGCTTCGCTGCTACCTACAACGGGTAATATTCATCATTGTATCAAGGGAATACCACTGGTCGGTCCTTGCTCTTGGAGATTAAAGCTACACATATTGCTTGTTTTGGGCGTCCCCCGTTTCAGTTGATTCAATTCTCACGGGGAAATCATATAAAGCCCTGCGCAATTCAGTCTCAGCTGCATCTGGTGGTTGTCTCAATAAGGAGAATACATTTGCGTGTCTACTTATCTTTCGGAAATAAGAAGGCATTCTATGATACATTTTGCGAAATCACTTTATTGCTTGGGTAAAAAAAAATTATTTTCCTGTTGTTATTTATCTAAAGCTAACGATTTTCTACAGCCATAAACGATCAAACTTATTTTTGAAGCAAAAATAGAATTTTCAACTCGGCCATGATTATGCTGAGCGTCTATTTCCATACATTGTAAAAAATCCCCGAAGCAATCTGCTACTGCGGAAAAAAATTATTTAAACCATTTTTCGAGTCTTGCATGACCTGTCACCCAGCTAAATGACACCAATTTGCTCATTGTGGCTGCCTTGAAATATTACTAAATATACGGAGCTCGCCACAAGACTATATCTCATGTGCGAAGCCTCCTTGACAAAAATTTCATTTGACCGTTTTAGGGTCCAATTCAATGTGGACATTTCTGCCAATTTTCCACGGCATTGGCGGAAAGCAATATCATTATGCGAACCAGAATTCATTTTCTGTTACTCGTTACAAATGGTTATACAGTAAAACCTGTCCTTGTGGACATCTCTTTAATGCGGACACTTCTATAATGTGGGCACTTATCACCAGGAGTGAAAGGTCATTTTTTGTGAAAAAAAACCTGTCTATTGTGGACACTTACCAACTGTGGACACTTTTTGCCTGCCCCAGAGGTGTCCACAATAGACAGGGTTCACGGTATATATATATATATATATATATATATATATATATATATATATATATATATATATATATATCCTACTTCGTTTTTTGAACGCCGATGTGAAAGTTTCTTCAGCTTCATCCAGTTTGGGTTCGCACAGTGCATACCTTAGAACGTTTTGTGATATTGCTGTAGCAATTAAGATTCTTTCCTGGGGTCAATTGGCGACGAGATAATGCGCTTTTGTCTGAATGTTTATGTCTCTTAATTTACATAAGTGATACATATGTGGCAAATAACAGGGGCTTGATATACTAGAAACACCCCCCCCCCCATTATTTGCCACAAGGTTCATACGTAGCAGCATTAATGACACGATTTTAAAATGCAGCAGCTTTCCTTAAAATACAACTAAACCATTGTAACTTTCTGTCTTTTAGAAATACTTTTTTATGATGTGCCTTTTTAATCATTTTGCCTGTTCCATTAAATGCTAAGCAGTCTTGAATGCCTTTATATGTTTAATTTCGGAATAAACACACTACGATCAACGACAAATACATACAGGCGTGATTCATTTCAATTTTTATATTTTTTTCGGTATATACCAAAACTAAAGATAGTTAAAACAAACGCCGTTTTGTTCTAGACACTATAGTCTTTAAAACCAACAACCTTTGGTCTCGCGTAAAACTATCAACACTTGAACAAAGTAAAAGTCATTTTAAAAGGAATTTTAAAAGTCAACGTTGCAGTCTCCTATTTTCAAAGATTAAAATACTGAATAAAAACTACGAGATATCTATGCCATGCGTAATCGTTTAGAGATATGTGCACTTGGTAGCCTTCAATTAACAAAATGAAACGTAGCGTGATTTCAAACCTCTGCCTGGCATTTTAATATGTTAATTGTAAACATACCACTAATTGATTTCTCGCCAATCTGTTTACAGCTTGACCAATGTCACCATGATAATATATAGCGATCCGGAACCCAAAGGTACAGATACAAGGTTAGATAGACAAAGGCTTCACTAAAGCTGGCTATGCCCCATTTGAATCTCGAATACTGTCAAAGATGAACCATCTGCTACCTGCTAACACAGCATTTTCACGATTGGATTATGTACACATTTTTGTAATCGTTTACACCTAGATGGCGAGTCTGCTCTTTATGTATAGATTCCAAAATGAGGCAGTACATGCATGCAGACAGCAAACGTGTTGAACACAAGGAATAATCGATTATTTGTAGAGTACTATAGACGACCAATTGTCCTGGCCCATGCACGAAAAGAAGCAAGGCCTGCTGTTACGGCTGCTGATTAGTAAATAACGTGCAGGTGGTTGGAAAGTACTATAATTTTCCGTGTTATAAATCTGGCTGCAACGCCTTTGAACCAATCATGCTGTCCAGTAGAAAACTGCCAGCCAATGGAATGTATTATAACAATTAACATTTACCCTGGCCATCCTGATACTTCTTCATGGAAAGCATTTAGACGAATAGATTACAAACAAGGTAACACCTCATAACGTGTCTGAACTATGGGTTGTTATTGTGAGTAAGTCATGTAAAACTTTGTTGTCTATTTAAATCAGAGAAAACCGCATCTAAACATTGTACCTTGATCATCAACATATCGTTATTTTTATTTGCTAATATTTTAGTATCTCGGGTAATAGGAATGACTAAGAACTATAAGTTTATACTGAATATTGATTTCAGAAGAAGGTACCAGGCGCTTTTAAATGATATATCAAGTGGTGATTGCTTATTTGTGCTTGGAGCTTGCTTCCTTTATGGCATACTTACTAGAGGCTCCCAGATTTGTGTCCTATCGTCAGCCTCTACGCATCAGGCAAAGATACACTTCAAGATGAACAAAGATTAGATTGTTGAAAAATCAAAACAGTTCCCCATCGACCTCCATTCGACGCTTCAAACCCACATTAGGGATTGCATTCAGCTCGCTTCAGCTGCTTTCATTAAAAGAAAGATAACGAAGTGCGTTGAGAGTTGGTTGGTAATCAATGGCAACCCGCTCTTGTTGTCGGGCTCTTGATAATATCGGACTGTTGGACGATCCGTCTTGAGCTCCGCCAAGAATACTGAACGTTTTTACGTGACATTATGCGAATCAAGTGAGGATAAACAATGACCAAAGATGCGGCTGGGAACGTCACGACTTGGTAAACAAGAACAGCCAATATTGGCTACATCAGCCGGTTCATTCGGTCCCGGCAAATGAGCACCTGCTACTATGTATTCCTTTGCAATAAACAGCAAGAATACATCTAGTTGTGAAAGAACAAATAACACAAAGGGTAATTACGTCTGCTCGTGCGCTTTGTGTATATAGGGGGCTTCCTGGGGGACTATTCTACTACGTTGTGTACCCACCATGACGCACTGGGCCACGGGTTCACGCATATCTGGCCTTTCAGTTCAAATGACAGATGGTTGTGGTTGCCATTCTATTACATTTCAAAAGTGTGTTGAGTCAATAAGGTCGCCGATTGGACGTTGGCAGACATTCACAGCCAACAAAGGAAATAGACAGAGTCTACTTCTGTCTGTAACTCCTATGTAACTGAGAGCCTCATTTGCACCAGCAAACAATCTTAACCCTTATGTTTGAGTAGTCATTCTATTAAAGGAGGAAGTAGGCATGAGGTTTACTGGGATAATAAAGATATCGCAGTGAATATAGACTCAATAACCAACGTCCAAACGAAACCATAAAGCAGCTTGGTGGGAATCATGCACACAGACTTTTTCTCCGTTATTGTCTCCATTAGCGTGTGTGATTCCCATATTGTGTTAACCAGGTTGGATTCTCACCAATTACAATACCATTTCATAGACAATACTGCCGTCATTGTCTCATTTAGGCACAAAATACGAGGTACAGCCACAGCGGCTTGAAATAATTGCAGACTTTGCGAATCTTCTCTGTCATGCCTTATGTCTATTTGATGCATCCTCGCTGTCTCACATCACCTCGTTCAACATTTGAGATGGATTCTTTTGAACACAGTAAATAACAATTACGTTGAAGGTTATTCCCTGTTGAACTGTTGTTTGCACGGGATTGTATGTAATAGCTAGCTGTACCTATGCTTTCTCTGCAATTCTCCTTTAAAAAGTATAAGTTTGCATTTTATTGCTTCGGTCTGGTAAATTCCCTGATGGTCAAAATTCCTGTGCGTGGTATCTTCCATCGAAATTTAATTTTCATGCACTGTCATACACGAAGTAGAACTACTTAAATTGCTGACATGTATTCATGGAATAGACGCTAGCTATCATTATGATCTATTCAATTATTCATTCACGAATTGCTGTGTGCATAGACATCATGCATGTTTTCACATAAACCACATGCCGTTGTCTCATTTGACTGTTCTACCTAAGCAAATACGGTGGCTATTTTATTCACTGTAGAATAAACTTCTAATGCGACCATTGGTTTTTACTTGTGGTTACTTTAGTCGTTTTGGATGCAACACAAGTTTGCATATATTTCTTTTTACTCTTGAGACTCTTGTAGATCCATCGCCATGTTACCGTGTAAGATTTAACTGATGTGATGTGCAAACGTTATTTTCATGTACATGTCACAGCAATAGATCTGTGTAATTAGAGTACACTGTCAAAAACACCTGCTTCAAAGGGCTAACCGAAGATAATTCCAATGTGACCGACGGTGTCCACATGAGGACAAAAGCCGCCGAAGTCAGATGTTAGAATTATTAATTTTATTAATATTCTTGAAGTGTGAAATAAGATTTCAGCACATCATGGTTCTGAATGGAAAGTAAGAGTAAATCCTCATTTACTCGGCAGGTGCTCAAAACACGCATTGCACACAGACACAAAGTCTTCATGGGAATCAACCAGTTCCATATATATATACACATATATATTATATATATATATATATATATATATATATATATATATATATATATATATATATATATATATATATATATGTATATATATATATATATATATTGTACAAATAAATGTCAGCGAATGCCATACACAATGTAAACATGGATATCAACCATTGCCATGTTCTTTGTACACGCGAACGTCAACCATTGCCTTATATACTGCACATATGGACATCCAGCAACACTCATACACTGTATATATATACGCATGGCCATCAACTAATGTCATACATGATGTACACATAGACATCGACTAATGTCATACACACTGTGCACATAGATATCAACCAATACCGTATACACTGTCCACATTGACATCAATCATTGAAATATATACTGTACACATGAACATCAACCAGTGCAATGTGCAATGTCCACATGGACATCAACCAAACCCATGTAGATTGTATAAACGCACATCAACCACGGCATACACTGTGTACTTGGACATCAACCAATGCCACATACTGGGTCCGCATGGACGCCAATCAGTGCCATATACGGGCCCTCTATACGATGTACACATTCACATAACTTAGTACTATATACTTTGAACACATGCCACACACCCTGCATATATGAGCATGAGTGAAGGACAAAATAAATTCCATTCAAGATGCTATATAATTAGCTATCATTCAAATCCACTCAAACATTTTAGCGCAATGTTTATTATGTTTCAATTGGCTCAAACACTTAGCAGCAAATCAGTAATATTACTTCAGTTTTTTCAGACATATTTACAGTGATGTATATTGCTGCATTAACCATATCTCCAAACAGGGAATAAGCGATTAGTACGACTGATCTTGTGGGCCAGTGCTCGAGTAACCTAAAAGCGTACTATTGCGCGGTAGTTCAGAATGTTCAGACGCCTATTTCGTTACTTGCTTTGCATATTTGGAAAACGTGTTGGATGATGCTGAGAATCGTTTCATGACCCTTTGTCTTGAACATGACATAGACATGAAGATGCCAAGTGATGCACTTAATCACGTGTTAATGCATGCAAATGTCATTAGAATGCCCATGATTTATCAGCAACTATTAATGTATGTTCAAAGCCATCCGCATAGCAGGATATTACTCCGGTGACGGTGTTAAGTATCAACAAGCATGCGTTTCAATATTCTTACCCATGAAATATGTATCGATATTAATGTAAAAAAGAAAAAGAAAAATCCTGATTTCAGCATACAGCCACAAAACAAGTAAATAGTTAAACTATACATGAATGCACTTAAGAGAGATTCACACAAGTCTTTAAACTCCTGATAATATTCAAACTCTCCGTCATTTCACCGGTTGGCAGAGTCAACATGTTTGTGATATTCTACTTATTTAGATAGCATCAAAATAATCAGAATATTCTGGCGCAGTATTATTGTACCCGTCAAAGGTGATGAATTAACACGTAATCTTGGATATAATGCATTGTCAACTGACATTTCCAGATAAAGTCGGCTTCTTCACATTATGTCAAGATTTGAGTAAAAAATGGCGTTTGGGAAAAATTTCTTTCGGGGAACATCCTCAATGTGTACATCCAAAGGGTCTTCAAATGAGATTATGTATATATGCTCCTCGCCACAATAAAAATCCATCACGACTTGCCATGGCCTCAACTCCTTCCTGTATGAAAGGCACATTCAACGACAGTACAATTTTGGTTCATGGCTTCATGTAGAGTTTCACATTGAAATGGATAGATGTCCGTTGTGGTCACATGTGAACCTTGACGGTCCGTATTTCCTATGGTGATACACAAACTGTGATGAGTAATCGGCAATCGTCATCGACTTGACCTTCATCTTGCCCGAGTTCCAGGTACCCCTTGGGGAACACAGCTACATGTCACTGTAACGGAGGCCAGCGTTGCTACCATTCAAGGCTCTTCTTTTATTTATTTATTTATTTATTTATTTTAACGAGAGCGACATGATGCATACGCCAGAAGCTTTACCCAAGCCGGTAGCATAAAGTCCCGTGATTGGTCTCATAGAGAATCCCACGTAATTGGCCCTGTGGTGCCAATTATATTCCCCCCAATATAATTACGACTCAGGCATGACAGGGTACCATTGATTTAAGTTATACCTACATCTGCGAAGAAAAAAATGTGCAAACGGACGTACTGCATACATATTAACACTCAATTAGAAGACTGGTCCCTGCAAAAAGTGGTTTTACCTGTTACATGTAATTGGTCATTTTTGTAGAATTTTAAAAGTGAAATTAGTCATTTAAACGCATGTTTAGTTAGTTCGCTAATGGGAATGTCTGTATCCAGGAGAGTAGAGAAAACGTTATTTGATATGTATTCTACATGGAAAAACTATTTTGTTTTCCAATTACATTCTCAAAAAATATAAACATGTACGATTGCATTCCAATGGTAAAGAGTACTGGAAATCAAACAAACGGCCACACTTTACACACACACACACACACACACACACACACACACACACGTATATACATATATATGTGTGTGTGTATGTATGTATGTATGCATGTGATTAATGTCAAACAATGTTACGTGCAGCTAGTTCATTTGGATAGATTTCCTCTCATACTCTTTCTTTGTCTCTTCCTTTCTTTATTCTTCCCGAGGTATGTTCAACAGCACTATGTAAGTCATGGTAGCATATGTTCGGCAAGGTGCATATAGTAGAATTTTAACCAGAATTCATTTACCACATCCCACAATCGTATCAATGATTACGTTGATATATTTACCTTCAGTTTATCGACCACATCACAGTTTGAATGAGTTATTGCTTTTGGCAACTCGGTTGAAAGGTTCGCTTGATCTACATGGCCATGCAAAAATGCGCAGCCGAACGCGTTGCCTGTGTGTTAAAGAAAACTCACAGCCTACCCGATTAGCTTAATAGTGCAGCGATAAACTTGCTATCCATACACACAGGAACCTAAAATCAAATTCTTCGCTTTACTCTCAGCTAAAATAAATGACTTACGCCCCTTTTATTCCTAGAGCGCTGTAGACCCCAAATCAAGGATAATCAATGCTCTCCGGATTGGCACGTGGAATTAAGTTAACCGGCTACTTGTAGCTGAAGCAAGAAATGCCCCACATTACCACCATTGGGAACATCTTTTTTCTTGGAGTAAAATTTAACATTTATTCATGAATCAATTCATTCGGAAGATCTTAGGCTTCGGCACACATGGAATTGCCTGTATATTAGTACCATTTTCCCCTGGCGAGTACAATTTTACTCCCTAGATGAAATTTTGTTCATCTGCGAATGTCAGTGTGACGAGACAGATTTTTAGGGATCAGATAGATATATTTACCAGCAATACGTGGTCTTCACAAAGAAGTTAATAATTGGACTTTTTGACTCCGCTCGGGGACCCTGTATCCCTTGGATAGTGCCACCTTTGCGTGTAGGCAGATTGTCTGCCTTCCACTCGGTGATATATAGATGATGTGAGAACACCGGACAAAGACTACGTGTTTTATCAATAGTGACAGGTCAGTGCGCGAATTAAGTATTATCCACATCTGACTGGCTTCCAAGGTGTAAATACTTAGTTTCAAATCAATGGAAAGCTGTGCCAATCCCAAAGAAAGGGATTCATATATTACTTTCTGTGTTCGTCATCTTCTCCCAATTTTTATTATTAAACCCATCTGTAGCGAACGTTGTCCTAGGGGATAAGATCGATCACCAACCTTGTTATCCGGCACTAGATATTGTGTGGCATTGAAAATGTCCAGCCACTGGTCATTTCCTGTGACGTTTGGCTCAAAACAGTTTCCAAAGCTACATGTATGATGCCGAGCGGTAGGCTCATAGTTCTCGGTGAAGTTAAAGTTTTATATGAGAATCTTATAATGCTAGTTTTAATAATACATTTCAGCCACCACACATATTACATGTCACAGAACGACACTTTGCTTATTAACAGGAGTTATTAGTTTTCATAGATAAAAATATAATGTAATGGCCAATTACTTTTCATTCAGAAAATCCTGCTTGAACTTTGACGAACATTACACAAATGTTAAATATATAGCATGAATCCATGTATATATATATTACAAGTTTTTTGTTTTGACAATCCCTGACCTTTGATCTCCAAAGAGAAACCGAAACCGGACAAATCAGGATCAATTAACTTGATTGCTCTGCTACATTAATGATAGACAGGGATGAGCCGGGATCTTACAATGTAGCGCGCGTCCCTCGAGTATATTCTATCTCAACAAATTGAATGTCATAACAGTGAAAGCTAGCCTTGTGTGTTTAGTCGCATACATTTTCTCTTCTTTATGTTAGCATGACTATGTATCACGTACAACTCATACCTGGTTTTATTTAAATAGGCAAATAAATTTCTCCGTGTTCCTTAGGAAACATTTCCTGAGCACATGCCATTTCATACTTAGGCAGTGAATCAATTTTAGGTGAAGAGATTTGTGGAAAGCTTGCTATGGCTGGGTGAAAATGTCAGATTCATCACACGATAAGGTGAAAGGTATTTGATTTAGATAATTATTAGGAGGTACGGGCGTTTCAAAATGCGTTATCGAGGTACGGGATTTAAGGCTGGTTCCGTTGCGTTCAACATCAAAATGACAAGCGTCACAAAGACTTGTAATCGTACTGTTTCTGAAGTCATAGAAATGTCCTGGTGTACATTTACTACCCTGGTAAAATCAATGTAGAATTACGAAAAAAGAGTCAACACTAATCATTAGTAGTGTTATTCCTAATGCTATAGACTTGCATTTCCAGACATTTTTGCATCAGCTTATTATTTTGACTTCAAATGTTAACTTTTAAACAACAGAAACAGCACATCAACTGCCAGAGGTCCAGCCGCGGGCAAAACTCTGTTTGAAGCAGGACTACGATTACACTTCGTTCGTGTTTGGGACTTGTGCTAACAAGATAAAGTTAATCTCTCTCTTTTTTTCTGAAATGCATATTCTTCAAGATTGTTTTACAGTACACTCCAATGTGAAAAAGTTCTTGTTAGTGACAACTAATTTCTCTCCTAATGTTTCTATTAGATGTTCCTGTGTTTAAGTTACCAACGATTAAAACCCAGTCCCGAACTGCCTAAACTAAGTCAATTTTTTGCCATCCACTTTTCTGGGCAGCCGCTATTAAGTGTCGTTAATCTGATAGTTTCTCAGTTTGATCTCTTATGATTCTCATCGAGAACAACAAACACAAAAAAAACCCACGAAAAAGTCTCAAAAGCAACAAACAAAGAAGATACAATCGGAAAATAGTCGGTCCGTCGGTGATATTCCAACAATTGACAGCCAAGTCTTGCTTGATAAAGTAGAAATTTCCAAGTCGGTACGGGTTAATTAAGGTGCGCCATTGGTGGCTCTTAAGTTATTTAGGTTATCGTTTTAAGGTGCATGGAAATGCTTGCGTTATGGTGACAGTAATGTGCATAAGATGTATGGTGGTAACTTTGTGAGTAGTAAGAATTGTTGCTTTTCTACAAGATACAGGATTTGGTAGCCTGTATGCAATGTAGTTGTGAAACCATGCACAGGCGGCTAAGAGTAAGACATCAAAGCGGGCTGTGTGTGTATGTTGGGGGGGGGGGGAGCAAAGTGCTCTTAAGAATTGACCTTGCACGGCATAATGCTTTCAAACCATATCATCATGGTTTCCTGTTTGATGCGATTTGAATAATAGTTCCAGTATTTTCAAAGACAATTACTACCATATAGCTGTTCTGGTTAATCAATACTTAGTATAAACAGAAAGATTAATATTTACTCATGCATAAGTCGAAATCAGCTCAAATCAGTTTGATATCTTTTATGTGAACCAGGCAGGTATAGAGCTTCCTAGGTCAGTGTCTCCACAAAGAACACATGGATCCAAATTCGACCCTTCAATGCTTGTTCCGAAAGCCGGACAAATGGGAGATTCCGTTTACTTTCTTTCCTCTTTTTTTTTTTTTTTTTTTACTTTTTGGTTTTTGTTTGTTTTACCATTTTTCCATACTACAGACCGTAATTTTGAAGAAGGCGAACGCTAAATGAAAAGGTGGAATGCCAACTGTCGATGTCTATTTGTAGAAACTAAAGGAAATCTCGCATAGCATTAAGACCCAAGATTACCGTTTCTGAGAAACGTTTATAACAATCATTACATTACGCATAATACGGAATATAAATCTTGGCAGGCAAAGGTTAATGCATCAATCATTTGAGTAACTTTGTTTCAAAATTTTAAGAAAACACACTTAAAACGTTGCATTTGTACTTCTAGGCCGCAGAAAATGACACATAATTTGTGTATTCATAATTGGGGCATATCTAATTAAAGGATTTCTGTTGTGGGTCCTCTCCATAAATGTGATTAATTACTACATAGCTATTTTCTTTCTCTGGCTCCTATCTCTTGTCTTGATAACTGTCGACAATACCTCTTGATTAGTGGCGTCTGAGATCAAATGAAATAATGCTGTTTTATTTTTCTTTATGGGGGATCTGACTAATTAAATAGGTAAATGTGTGGCTTCCTTGCCTTGATTGATAGCGTGATGAACTACCAAAGATTTAAATTCACTTGATTATTGTATTGCTATCATGGCGTCCTTGGCGAACTTACCTCCGAACACTTTCTCTGTAAAAGCGGGCTACAGGAGTATGTTTCGATGCTGTATTTGTCCTTTTGCTATGATATTGCCCGAAATAAATTGAATGCAATTTTAACAGGAGGTGCATCAAAATCTTACGACCCAGTACAAGTGCACCATTTCGTTAACGCAATCTCGGAGCCCATGTCATATTGCAGACGTACAGTGCGGAAACATATTAGTTCCAACAATAATAGGTATTAGATGGCTAAAATATCCTCGCAGAATAACCACTAGGTTAGGTTCCTGATATACTGGCAATATGTTAAACTTGAAAGAAGAAGCAATTTATCACTGAGCATATTATGATTCTTGTTTTAACCTTCGCATGAAACAATCACTTGATTTTTCAACGAAGATCGGTTTTATATACCGGCTCTATTCGGCTAGTGTATCTTTGAAACCTTCTGTCCACAATAATGTTAATTTCAAGCCCATAAACACAAAAGACGAGCATCGTCAGTGCCGAGGCACTATTTCATGACACACATACTCGGAGGATGAAATGAACATTACACCAATGAAAATATAGTCATAATGTGACATGATGCAAAATATACCGGCGGTTTGCTTTAAATCCTACTCTGAAATAGGGAACATCAAAAACGAGAAAATGAAAGCTTCTCCATTTTGCATCAGAGCATTAATTTGTGGTAAGGCTATAGCTTCTTTTAAATAGTTCAGCAGGATATTGTTTAATATATAATAATACTATTTTTCTTCAACACTAGAATCATTATTATCTCTTGCATGTCTTCCAAAGGCTATGTGCATGTTTAGATACGATCGCCGGAAGATTAATACTTCTCCCGTGAAGCATTCAACTAAATTTACCGTGTATCATTTCATTAGGTCATACGTTTTGAACGAGTAGGACAATTTCTTTCAAATGAAGATCAGAATAAAGCCTATATTGCACAAAATATGTAAGTTTCAATACATTGTACAAAGTATTGCCCATGAGCTTTGTATGCAGATTGTGCACAATCGCGTGCACGGTTGAAGCAGCCACTTATGAATAAAAATCGCATTTTTCACAAAAGTTGTGATGTTTCTTAAATCCTCAAATATGCAAGCTACAAAAATAAAAACACCACCTTTATAGTGGCCATTACCAGACGTTTCCAAAGATATATGATATTGAGAATTTCAATGCGGTTAATGTAAAACAACCTGGAGTTTCAAAAGCAGTCAAAGAACTACAAGAAAGATTTGTGGTCACGAACATAGATAAGGCAGGGAACAATTTTGTGATCATGTGCAAAAACTATTTTCTGGATGTTTTGAAAAAAGAACTTGGTATAAACAATATTTCAGACAAAGTGGAAATGACGCATATAAATTATACAAACAATCCATTGATAATTTGATAGATACATATAAAATGAGATGAAAAGGAATTTTAATATTAAAATTTCTTAAGAGGACTCCTCCATTCGACTTTTGTTCTGGATACCCAAATTACATAAAAACCTTTTAAAATCTAGATTCATAGCCGGTGCTGCAAAAAGTACAACAAAACAATTATCAAAAGAAGTAACATTGTGTTTGACTGCAATTAGGAATTATTTTCGTAAATACTGTAATGCAATTTCTAACTGTGAAATAAATTGTTTTTTTTAGTGTTAACAATTTTTCCGAGTTTGTATCTAAATTCAAAGATTTAAAAGCAAAAATAATCAAATGTTTTGATTGTTCTACACTGTACACAAATCTACCCATAGATGAAGTCAAAAGTCACTTTCAAAATTAATAAACAAAATGTTTATTCATAATGGTAAACCATACACAAATATTAATTCATATACAAAAAAGCATATTAATCACACAATAAATATCCAAAAAGTAACGTTAAATCTTACACTGTTGAAACTTTGATAGATGCTATAAAATTTCTTTTGGATAATACTTTTGTTCAATGCGGACCATTGTTTTTTTCAACAAATAAAAGGCATTCCAATGGGTAGCAACTGCTGCCCTTTACTGGCAGATTTGTATTTAACCTGGCTTGAAATTAAGTATATGGATAAATTGATAAAAAAGGACTTTCAAATGGCTACAAAATTATCAAACAACGCAACTTATATTGATGACATTGCTTGCGTAAATGTACAAAATTTCAGTGAAATTGCTAAAGAAATTTACCCAAAGGATATCCCTTTGGAGGGTAACAAAACAGATGGTTTCAGAGATGTGTTTTTGGACTTGGATATTCAGGTCACTAAGGACAGGTTTTGTGTTAAAGGCTATCACAAAATAGATGAGTTTAACTTTGAAGTAGTTAATTATCCTTTCCCGGACAGTAATAGTTCGGATACTATTGGATATAATACGTTTTTGTCACAGATTTTGAGATTTGGTCGTATTTGTTCTAAATTTCAGGACTTGGCATCTATAACCAAATTTATTTACACTAAACTTGAGTCAAGAGGATTCAAAGATGTACTTTTGATTAAATATTTCTACAAATTTTGTTGTTAATATTCCGAGATGGTTAGAAAGTTTGGCTTTAATAATTTTAAAGGTTTTAGACTTGCCTGTTCTGCTACTTAATTTTATCTTTTGGCATCATTCTGTTTTAATGCTCACCTTTCAGACATTTCAGGCTAGCTTGTTTTCTGTTAGGTTAAACCCCCAGGGGCTATCGGTAGCAAGTAGCGGCCTACGACAGTTACAAGCTTGCCTAATTGTACTTGATATCTGGTAAATATTTTCATTGCATTCTCTTGACTTCAATACAAATGACTTTCATTCTTTTCTGACTTGCCCTATAATTTTACTGTTAATATCCAAAGATTATTAGAAAGTTTGGCTACAGTAATTTACAGTTTTAAGACTTGTCTATTTTGCTACTTAACGTTATCTTTTGGCATCTTCCGTTTTAATATTCACTTTCAGACATTTTAGGCTTACATGTTTTCTGTCAGGTTACCCCCCCCCCCCCCCCCGGCTATCGTTAGCAAGCAGCGGCCTGTTACATGTTTGCCTAATTGTACTTAAAATCCTGTTAAGAAAAATTGTTTTGATAACATGTTTTTGGCATAAATATTAATGAATTTCATTCTTTTCTGACATGCCTAAATGCACATCTACTCAATATTAGAAAATTACTCAAAATTGACAGTATTTGCTCAAATGTCACAAACCTGACACATTACGTTGATACATTGACTCAGGGTTGGCTGTGAAATAGAGCTTAATTGTTTGAGGAGTAGGTGTCATCATGGAGTTTGTTTTACATCTCAAGTGTAGGATGTACATTGTTGCAGTCCTTGTTAGGATTTCCCTTGGTTAATACAGGTGGTCTAGCTGCAACTGTTTTATTTTTTACAATCACTGGGACTGAATATAATGCCCCAGCTTGTTTCTACTTCAGTTAAACACTGGCGGATGGTTTAACTAGGATAAGCTGTCCAGCTAGAAATGGTATATATTGGTTCAGGGGTAAGTCAAATTGTTCTTATCTGAACCTATACTATATAAATTTAGTAATTATGGTTTGTTTGACAGGTATTCTTCTTTCATAATGAACCTCTGCATTTATAACCAAAACCTCACGTATTTAGCTAATTCATCATTTGCCACGTTCATATTTATTCATTATTATGTGGATTGTCTTTGGTGAATATTTAGCTTAGACAATGAGCCGCTTCTAAGAGAGACGTGTACGGGTAAAAGGCTCCGGAACACGTTGAGTAGTTACCTGCTGAAAACCCTTTAATCAATTTGGGCTAATACAGCCTATGTCAAAATTTTGCAGAGGAACGTGTGCAATATGGACAATAGTACTTCTATATGCATATAGGTTAGACAGGGACAGGTAAGCTTATGGAGAGTAAAGAGTTCGGACTGCAGAATAGGTAATGACTACCAGGAAGTGGTTCTGGGCAAAAAGACACAGATACAATTATCCACTTTTTCCTTAAAACTTGTAGAAAACCACCGATATGTCTAGCAAAGACACGGACAGTGCGCTACAAATGTACTGGCGGTCGAAGGACGTTTCCGCTCGTCAAGCATTCCAGTTTACCGTGTTATGTGTAGACATTTCACTTGGTCATAAGTTTTGAACGCGTTGGTTAATTTTATTTTAAATAAGGAACAAATTAAAGCTTACCTTGCATAGAATGCGAATATTGAGTCCAACTACACTGAAGAAAATAATATAAATCAGGTTTCGCGCAGGTTGTGTACGATGATCTACGATCGGATGCATAAACTACACATGGCCGCTGACCGACAGCAGGCATTTTTGGCGTCATGAACCTGATGCTGCAATGATCAGAACTTCACTATAGTTTGGTATATTTTTTGAAAAACTTTATTTTGAAGTCAATATACCGTAGAAAAAAGATCGACACAGTTTTGATAAGATACAAAAGAGTTAATGCTGCACAGGTGATCTTACGCAGACCATTATAGTAGATCCATGCACAGACCGTACAGAACCGATAAATTATAATGTCTTAGGGGCCTGATAATAATAGTAGACCTACCTGCGAAAGAACAAGTGCTAATTTTTAGCAAATGAAATATATTTTTGTCAAGCAAGCAGGACTTAATTTTCTTTTTTCTTTTTTTTTTCTTTTTTTTTTTATCATTTTACTGTGCGCAGTAATATAGCTGCTGGTATCGAAGTTAGGTCCAAGTGTAGCGAGTTCTACATGTTGGCCATACTATGATACCGCTGTCATCGTTAGTGAACAACTGGGACCAGTATGCTTTGCCCGACCGATATTTAGTTGATGCATGCGCATTGGTCTGTGCATATGCTTCATTGAAATTAGTGTGTTGCTGGATTATAAAATGATCTAAGGGGTTATGTACCCCAAATAGACTATTTAGAATAGAATTGGTCGATGTTGTTTTGAAGTTTTATGAGTGTCAACATAGCGTTTACGTAATTGAGTTTAGTAAATAGATGGTACCTTGCTCGGTGCAGACGACTAGAGTAGGAGGATACACTGTGCCCAATAAGTTGCCCAATGTGAAGCAAATAATATAATGTGACGTAACTAGATATGACTTATTTTTATCCAGGATAACCACTCTTGTCAAAACAAAGCCAAATTGTGCATTCCAATTATTTTTACGCTTCACATCATAACATGCTACACAATGTCACATACAGACCTAGTACCTTATGTACACCTTGTTTTGTTACTGAGACAAATAAATAACTGGACATGTCAAAGATGCTCGGAATAGTTTTTATGTAGTTTCTCTTCACACTGCGCAGTGGGGCCTAAATGAAAACTCATTGTTGACACATAATTTACTGTATTTAATATAGGCGTGATTTTGGATAACAGTGGCTCTTTTCAAATGCAATTAGAAAGTTGCGATTATTAGTCTTTAGTGTCACCACTCCCACTGCCATGCGACCATTGCCCTTGTCCCAAAGTTTTTTGCCGTATGTGTTAACCGCTGCATGTTTTGTCTTTATCATAAAAATGGGCTGGCCGAGAGCACTTCATTCATATATACCTCAAGCGTTTGTATTACTATGAACAAAATGTAACTAGACACTATCAAAATATCTCCCCAACATAAGTAACTGGATTGCAAGATACGTTATGTTCATTAAAGAGGTCATGCTTTATAACGTATTTGACAACGTGACTTACATAATATATATATATATATATATATATATATATATATATAATGAGACCTCTTTTGAGAGACCACCTGTCTTATATGACCACTATTTGGCCTGCTCTAGGGGTGGTCTCTCAAAACCGGTTTCACTGTATACATATATGTGTGTGTATGTATGTATATATTCATATGCATATATGCATATATATATACATATATATATATATATATACATACGCATGAACTGTATACTTACAGATAAAACATGGTAGCGATTGTGTAAAAAATGGAAATTAAGTGATAGTAAAATTTTGACAAATATGCTGGTTCTATTACTTCAAATTGGAGGCCTGTAGAAAGTTTTCATATTCCAAATAATTTACTGATCATACATTACAAATTAAAATAACTCTTTGTAATTTGGTAATAGTAACGAAAATGGTTCTTGTAACTTAGGTGTTGGTATGGATATGGATGTATATACAGCACTAGGAAGACCATTTGGAGGCGTATGATACATTTTGGCGGCGGTGTATGGTGGTGTATGACACATTTTGCCGGCAGTGAATGGCGGCGATCAACGGCGGTTTGTAGCGATGTTCGGCGGTTGGCGGTAATGGGCTGTGGTTGGCGGCGATCGCCGCCCACTGCCACAGAGCGCTGCCAAAGTTTCCAGGCTGGTCAGTGATCTTCTTTCTCACCGCCAAGAACCGCCTACCGCCGCTTATGACCGCCCATTGCCGCTGAGAAACTCAAAAAGAGCCCCCAGGGAGTATCTATTTGTTTTATATGTAAGCAAAGGTAACAAATGCAAGACCTGGTTAGTTTTATTTGTAAGACCAACACAAAGAACACTCACTTGTGAACAACAATGAAACTAGGCATTTGCTATGAAAGTTTATCTTCCATGGCCAAGAAACTTCGCGAGTCCTATTAAGTTTAACCCGTGTCCCTTTTCGGGCTCCTTGCGTCTGTGCCATGTCAGTGTGGAGTTATTACAATAAGATATGATACAAACATTAAATGTCATTATCTTTGCCTTTTGACCTAGTATATTTGACAACCCTTTTAGAACGTGACTGAAATTTGCCTCGTAGATGTATCTATATTTTAAGTTCAAGCACAAAACATTCTTATGAAACTACGCGAACTCGGCATATCTGAGTTTGCAGTCCAGCACAGGACTGGTACCCAAGACGACTAATCCTCTAGCTGCTTAACAGGTACTTACTTATTTATGGGCTAACAGTATATTCCACACTCATTAGACCTATTGTGATCAGTAAACACCGGTGATGGGAGCCGATATAGAATTTGTGGAAGTCGAGCCAGTTTGACTACACTTCTGAGCTGTTCAGCTAATTTGTAGCTTTCATTGCTGAAGAAGCAAACCATTCAAATATGTCACGGAGATTCCTCTTTATAACCCATAGTTACTAACTATAACTTCTATATATTTGCTTCCATGTGTGTTAAACAAGTGATAAGACAGCAAGTAGATTAAGAAGTTTTAGGTTTAGATGAATAGGACTTACATGCAGTCAACGCATATGCTTGTTTTGCCTTTTCATGGCTACTTATTTGAGGTGTCGGCTGAGCTTCCGGTAAAGCGAAAAGAAAATAAGCAAGCTATGAAACCACTGAGTGCTGATCCGGCTCAGCGGTTGGCCCGACTGTCCTGTGCCCATCACTGATAAGCACTTCATTTATCAATGGAACAGCGTATCTGCTTAAAATGTGTATCCAAATAAGAAAAGACAAGTATCATCTATAAATCGCGCGGTTGGTAGATGATACATGTGCCGCAATCCAATACGTGACTTGTCGCAAATGTGGATATGAAAGTATCCAATGGACAAATGTTGGAGCCAGGAACGTTGTTTTAACCACTCAGCATCGTGTCATGTACGTTTGCTTGGCAGCCAAATCCAACAGAACAATTTTCTTGGAAGTTACTTCAAGATAAATCTGGTTTCGAATTCACGTTTGCTTTTTCAGATAAAAATACATTTGTTATCTTTTCCTAATATAAGCCATGTGCACACCATTAACGTTCCGCAATGTGGTTTATATTTTGAATGCATACACATTTGAATACATACATATGATTGCATGTCTATACGTGTATGCATGTGTGTAAATATGTGCGTATATGGTCAATTCTAAAAACTAACGATGCATTTGTTATCAGATGGCGACTTTTGAAAGAGTGTCTCGATTTACTTGATGTTGTCATGTTGCGCACGTGTTGGTTTACACGGAAGTAAAGGGGGTAAAGATTCACGTGTTTTTGTTTTCCAGTTACGATTTTAGCGGTTTGAAAAATGCACACTGCTTCCTAGCCTTCGTCGTTGCATTAGTTCCAATTGAACTAATATGTTTCATGAAAAAGTTACAGATTCCATATAAAGTGATAAAATCAAGGAAATAGTAAAATATTTGGTACCATATGTATATATATATATATATATATACATATATATATATATATATTATATAATATATATATATATATATATATATATATATATATATATATATATATATATATATATATATATATATATATATATATATATATATATATTGATCCAACATTGTTTCTGTTTCCTCAGAATTTTTCTCAACTTCAGTAATTATTTTGTCATGTAAAAGAGCCCCAATGTATCATTGTCAAGGTATCCCATCTTACTTTTAGTTCATCTGCCTGAATATCATAAAGCCCAGGGATGCAATGGCCGATATATGCATCATCTTTCTGGCGAATTGTGTTGCAAATAAAAAATATTTAAGTGTGAACAAGCATGCATTGAATACGTTATATTAGTAGCAAATGGGAGGTGAAACAGAACATCATTGTTGTAGCAAAGAAAGGCTCAATTTGCTTTGTTTGCGATTACATCCAGAAAAATAGATGAGACAATTTAAGATAGTACCAAAAGTGACACCTATACTTTGTATGTTATAGTGTCGTCTTGGACCTACATGTAAATGGACATTTGCGTTCAAAGTGTACTTGTCTGGTACAAGTAAAGATATGTATACGTTTTTTACATTATACCGACTTTTAGATATCTTACGCCATTGTTATAAGTTCTCTTCATATGTCTTTCCTGCCTCATTTGATAGTCTTATGAAAGCATCAGTCATTCTAGAACGTTGCTAAGTTAGATGATTTTTGCTGATTTAGGACAGAAGATAGTCTGGAAAATCTCCTGTGTATTCTTTTGTACTATATGGGCATCTAGTATACACAGATAGATGTACATTTAGATTAATTGGGATAGGAGAATATTTCAAATCACACTTGCACACACGCAAACGTCTTTCATTGTGTGTATACGTATGATGTACTCTTTGCTAATATGAAGAACACTTCGCATTTACATTTCTTGCGTTTGAAAATTTGTGTTCCTCCATCAAGACTCCTCTTGTCTTGTACTTGAACTTGCACATCAGTAGTCGTCAACATAAACCACCTTTACCAATTGTACAGAGTTTCCCACGCATTTTTCTTTGTCAAATTTAGCTGTAGCAACAGACAGTGGATTTTTTTTCAGATTCAGATAAAGTTTGGACTGCCTATAAAGATATAATGTTGTTACATGGAGCAATAGAATCTGCAATATTTTTCGCGTAATTTTTGATACAATATCGAGTGAAAATTTTTGAAAAAACGTATGCGTCCATGAATTTGTTTATCTTTTTACAATATTCAGATTATAACTATGACCTTGACACAAACAATTGAAGGACAGTATGTCTAACGCCAGAAACAAATGTCAAATGTAATGTATAAGCCGGTGCCCATGAATAAGTGTTCTTCATGATTTACAAAAGATTATACTAGATTTGTCATGGAGCAAGTAAATGTCAAATCCGGCAAAATATCGTAATGCATTCCACTGCTCATAGGCTTATTTCTATTTATCAACTATTTGCTCCATTATAAACTACACTTTCCGGGGGGGGGGGGGGGTGTCAACGCATCGATGTTGAATTTTGACAATCTTATGGGTATGCTTTTAACAACAGTGCAGTTTTGTTTTGCAATTAATAATAATGACATTTGAATTTACAAAAAAAAAAACAAATGGCAACATGTAAATCAATGCTTCCCCACACCCCTACTAGATGGAAGGGCCATTCGAGTACGGGGGAAGGTGTCCAGAATAAGCTTTTATCTATTCCATGGTACGTGCATTATACCTGTTATGCTGACAAGAGCAGTAGAATGCCCATTATACCCATATGATAGACAAAGGAATATGCTTAACAGCCACTGTTATGTGGTACTCCAGTCAGCCATTAAATGCCGCTCCATTTAATTGTTTTTCTGTTACTGTAATAAATGAGACTACATGCTGTGCATAAACATAGAGCTAGTTGGTTCCAGCTTGAAAATACCGTTTCCCGCATGTTAACAGATCACTGAAATGGAATTGTGACAGGAGACCTTTTTCTAAAAAAACGTTGGACGTAAAACCTCACTTTTATATGTAATGCACAAGTGGTTCAGTCCAAAGGCTCATAATATCAATTGCTGCTTTGTGCACAAGTCATAATGATGATCATAATGACGTCCCAACATTGGATACTTAGAGGTCAGAATTACTTAAACTGTGACACAAAAGGAAACATAGGGGGAAATGACTAAATTTTGGAAGCATATATAATTGATATTAAAATATGCTCAACTATTAGGAACGTGTTCGCCATTATACTGCCCGACTATTAACATATTGGGGACAAATGACAAAGTAGTATAAATCTATCAATAACACAACAAACTTCAAGAGTTCTTCTCCAACATTTGCCAAGGACCATAATTGTACTATTGCTAAACTAGAACTTTTGAAAAAAAAATCTCATTTCGTGTCGTGTGCGGGCTGCCTGAAACGAAAACCAATAAGAAAAAAGGAGAGGTCAATAACAATTCTGCATAATCAACAGCAAGTACAACATTCAGGATTATCAAATTTAGTACATAAATTTACGACCGAAACCATCAAACATGGGCAAGTATAAAACATGTACACGTTTCCAGAATATTTTTATACACTAATGCATATTAGAAGTACAGTAATGGTTGCTGCTTAATATTTTGCATGTTTTTTTTCATCCCAATACACTTTGTTGCGCCAAAAATTGATTTTCATGGTCACTCAAGTGTTCTCCGCGTAAATTCAAACAATTATGATACTGTGTTGTTTTAAACACTATAACGAACCTTTCTGGTGTCAGATTTTTGTTTTTTTTTATACGATGCTCCTTGATTTAGGAAGCTTCTAAGCTATTTTTGTCAGAATGGTTTAAACCTTATGCATAGATGTATGATCTGGAACATAAACTGTTTGTCATGTCAGCATAATCATATCGCATAAAGCCTAAAAGCTCAAATTCATAAGGAAGAAAGACCTAAGATGTGACGGAAAAGAAGAGAAAAGGAAACATAAATGGAGAAGAACATAAAGAAGAAGGTATGCAAAGAACAGAAAGGACAGGAGGAGGAAGTGGAGAAGCAGCAGCAAGGGCAGGGAAAGGAGGAGAAGACGAAACAGGAGCAGGATACGAAGGAAACGGATTAATAAACGAAAAATAAAAACTGAGTATACGAACTTATAGTGTTTGATTTAATTTCGTTAACGTCCCCAAGTTCCTTGAGAATTCCGATGGTTCAACGATGGACTTCTCTTCCTCTGTCGATGGCATAGGTGGCGGAATCTTGCTACACCATGGGTACAGAGGAGGCAATAAAAAGTAATGAAAGAAAAATACATAATAAATGATGTTGGGCTTTCATGTCACAATTCTGCTTTGCTCTATTTAGTCGTCCCCATTGTGTAAAGCCTTGGGAAAAATCACGCATTTTCGGAAGGCAGCCAAAACACACCTAATTAGGAAATCCCACTGAGAAAATGGAGATAAATTGTGTATGATTCCTTTTGTAAAAACTTCAAGTCGTGCACCATGGCATTCTTGGGATGGGCTACGCTATTCCATTGATTGTTAAAGAAACGATGATATGTGAGTCCTCAAAAGACAGTTTTGCATGAGCACTGGGAAAAATAATGAGAAAAAACTCCATGAAAATGGATCATGATGGATAAATTGGATCAAAGCTTGCTTAATCTAGCTCTGAATACGGTGCGCGCTCTGTAATGCAGCTAAACAAATACGTTTGTTACCGCAAGTATAAAAGTCAGTGGTAATTAACCAAAATAGTCACGGTATCGTACTCTTTAGTATTATATACACTGGCCATATGCAAACACGTTACTTTCTCAATTAATTTCATCTCTTCTTTGTCTTCATCTACATAACACGTCTCCAGACATCGGGTCAGCCCAAGGTTGGCTGTGAACTTGTGGCATTTAGCTCCAGATTCCCCCAATGTAACCTTAGTTGCCTCATTAGGGAAGATTTATATATCCAACTCTTCGGGCTCATCCGATGACACATCCGATACTTTAAAGTACCGTTTACATGTACCTGGTTCCATGCCTTTCCAAAAGCGACGGACTGGTCCCGCTATCGAAGCAGACGATGGAGATGGTTCGTCTCAATAGTTTTCATTATTCACTCTTTATGTATTTTGAGCGTGGATTGTGTGTCGCCTAGTAACGCCCTTCTTTTAGCCATGCTCAGACGAGGAAACAATGATACATAAAGTTACGGCAAGTTAATTGCACTGATGACTTTGCCGTGCTGGTCAAGATTATTATTTCAGATCTGCATCCCTAGACCTAGGTGGGCGTATTGAGGCATGGTAGTTTGTCCATAAGACAGCCTTGGGTCAATTTCCTTTTTTACCTCTTTCGAATACTTTAAGATTCATATGTTGCTTTTACATGATATATCAAGTTGATCCCTAGTCACACCGGAGATGTTTGTGATTGGTCTATTTTTACCTTTATTCCCTGTAGATGCCCCCTCAGGCAGTTTCGCATTGAAAAAAAAAACACTGTCTTCACATAATAATAATAATAATAAGAAGAAGAAGAAGAAGAAGAAGAAGAAGAAGAAGAAGAAGAAGAAGAAGAAGAAGAAGAAGAAGAAGAAGAAGAAGAAGAAGAAGAAGAAGAAGAAGAAGAAGAAGAAGAAGAAGAAGAAAGAGGTAGAGGAAGAATAACAATAATAATAATAATAATAATAATAATAATAATAATAATAATAATAATAATAATAATAATAATAGGACAATTCAAGGCAACATTGTTCAACTTGTATCATCATATAACGCATATATGCAGACGTCACGTTTTGTGAATATCATGATTAACTTTACATCGCAAATTGTTACTGAAGTTGTACTCACCGTGTGACTATCGATCACTGACATTGGTGCAATTTGTGTTATGAATTTTAGCTTATACATGGGAGATTCTTTCTTGACATTCTTCATTATCTGCTTTCTTTTTGCCATTGCGGTTTTGCATCTGTTATATGGCTTTTTGATTTAGCTTCAAGGTGGTTTTAATCTCAACAGCAGAGGAGTGTTCAGCACAATTTTTATAAATAAGTAACTGGTAAACGAGCGCAGCACAATCTAAACCCCCTGTAGCTGGAGGAAGTCAAGTTAGGACCTAACGCACACATTAGTAGCGCGGTCCTGTAACCTCAAGGATGTTTCAACCGTGAATAAGAACACGCTCACTCATGAGGTAAGAACAGATATATTGTGGCACGATTAAATTCCGATCGTTGTTGCGGGATGCTTGATTTTTATTAAAAGAATCTCCTTACTGCTGTACTATAAAAAAAGAGCAACTAATATCGGTTCATGGAAATCGAAAGTTTGAATCTTATAATCTTGAAATGCCAAGGATATTTGAATGTTTTCATAAACAGAGCAGTGCGTTGAGCCACATAAAATTTGTGTCTTGCAATGAAAAGAACAAAGTGAAAGCAAAAGCCATAAATTTAGACACCATTGAATTTGTGCCCTGTTCAATAGTTTTCAGAGGACAAATCTTTAAAAAATGACACGCCCTGGTTTACCTACCCGAAACCTGGGCTCCACAAGTACAGCTGGGAATTGGTTTGAACTAACTGAATTTCTTCTGAACGGAATTGCACTGTTTGTAAATACATGTAGGTAATGACCCCCATACAACTGTTCTTATTATTTTAATTTGGTGAAGGTAAAAAATTGTAGCCAAAATACTTACCAAGGTGTTGACCAAAACATTATTCCCTACAATTTATTTATATATATATTTAGGCATTGTTTTTATAAATAGTGTGGTTTTCGAATTTCCATTTGAGCTTAAAGTATCAAGGTCATAAGAATTTGCGCCTGAAACAATATTATACTTCGCACATGTGAAGAATGTCAAAAAAGCATCTCCTACGTATAAGCTAAAATACATAAAGCACGAAGCAGTCGACGCAGTCATAATATAATCTACCACACACTTAAAAAAATAAAACGAACAAACAAACTCTGACCTTCTACCATAAAAATAAATGATGATGTGCCTCAATGAGAACACAATTTCTATGTGTTTACATTCGTTTTGCATGAATTTACATCATTTTTATAGCAGATCACTTTGTGTAATTTCATTGTTTGCACATGGCTTGTATCGAGTAAAGATAAATGATACCTGTGATCTCATACCGTGATCTGTATTTTGACTGAGCAATACTGCTGGCTTTATTTTGTCTCAGCAAGAGCAGCCTGTGAAAAATATATCTCTCAACAACCGTAGGCGGTGGTAGGCGTTAGCCAGCGGTGACGCGCGGTTGTCGGAGGAAGAGATAGTGAAAGAGAGCCCTACCGCCAAATCTGGCCTCATTGCGTACCAACTGTAGTACGGCCGAAAACCGTCGTCCACCACGGAAACCAGACGGTCCTTTTGGAAATGTGCTAAAACCTACAGAGACATGTTACTAGTACAAGGATGTGGGATTTCCTTTATACACGTCAGGAGAAGCCACACAATGCAACAAAAAGGTCAAACATCATTTAAAGATTAATACTATTAACAAAACAAACAAACAAATTGACAAGTATCCTGAATTGCTAATAGAAAAAGACCACTCGTTGTTGAATAAATCTATATTTTGCTTCACAAAATAGATGTTCCGCTACATGAAAATTTTATGTTAACGAAAAGTGTTGAAAGCTGGAAAATGAACATCTTGTTAGTTTGGTAATTCTTTATAAGTGAATAATTTTGCTTATGAAATACTATCATTAAGCATGCATTGGCTTCAAATTGAAACCTATGTAAATCCTTTACCCTAACCGCCACAATCTCCGAAATATGTATCATATTGTACCATGTCTCGAACACAAAAACACACTGACGTGCTCAGATACTTCAAAATCTACAATAATTATATCTTTCTGTACAAATATCATGTATTGCAGTGTCAACCTTTTTCAAGCGTTGACTTATGCACTACAAACTTGTGAAGAATATGAAACAAATAATGCTTATATATATATATATATATATATATATATATATATATATATATAATATATATATATATATATATATATATATATATATATATAGGAAGTACACCATAAATAAGGTACAGAAGTACAGGCTAGAGAAACTTGTCAAGACAAAATTACTACATAATGCACTTATGAGTCTTGCCGTAATAAAATGAAACTGAATTATTCTTTGTCTCTGTCGTCGCATAATTCATGAATGAGGGATGCGGCCTTACTTTCAGCTGCTGAGGAAAAAGTATTAATACAGACATCTAATTGGGTGCTATGCGCATAGCTGTGATTATAACAACCATATGATATTGACACTACATATTTCACATTAACATTATTTGCGTTAAATGCAGAAGAATGATTGCCATCTAGAGCTATGCACAAAAAAAAGTTGAGTAGAAGATTGGTGCTTTAGCCAATATGCTTCACATACAAGAACGATTGCACCCCTGATGTAAAAAGTGGATTTTTTGTGTTCTGAAAATTATTGAAATTTACAAAACACCAACTAGAGGCCTTCCGGGTGACATGAATGACAGATAAACGCCTTGTATTTACAATAAAATCTAGTATAATGAAAGGCTGGAACACGTGGTTGATAATATAACATTTAACAGTTATATGACTAGAAATGGACAAACGGGAACATAAACATACTCCTGGAAATTGATACTTAAATTAGAAGTTATTTTTAATCTTTCCGTTTGTTTAAAAAATAAAATAAAGAACCCGTGCCATTTACAGTATTATTCATAAAATAAATGCATTTTATGTATCTACTACTTGCAAACTATAAAAATTTTGATTATATTTAAAAGATCAAACGATAGAGATAATTCACAGTGAATGTGTTTGGAAACTTCGGCTAGAACGGTTCTGGAATTGCTAACAGGCATACTAAGGTTCTTTTAAAAATAATGGAATTGCCATATTGGTATTATCTACATAACATCTACTGAAGACTAAATATTCTATCTTCACGAAAGGAAATAACTCCTGTTTTACATTTTTCTCTTTTTGCATTATGCTTACTATATACCGTTGTATTCGATACAATTTGAATGATCGTACCCTAGACTGAAAATAAATAGATTTTTAACCACCTTCACACATGCATAAGCTTGGGTGTCCTTTTTTTTCTTTTTTTTTTTTCTTCTTTTTTTTTTATTGCTATTTTGGGAGGGGAATGTTTTCATATAAGTCAATATATAAAACAGTTTTTGAATGTATCATAAATTATTATCATTCTGATATCCTTTGGATAAGAAATCGTTCGAATATGAAAACTGCAAATTTTTTTCTGCTAGGTTAGAAATACACAGTTTCTTTTATCCCAACATAATATATAATATATATAAAAACAGTCCAGGTCGAAAACTGTCCAAAACCATGACAAGTCCATCAATATGAACATCAGCAGATATAAGAGCAAGATTTAATTAACCACAGAGCAATACAGTAATCATTGGACATCTGAAGATGATAAAATAAGAGCAGAATACAGTTCCCAGCATTGCTAGAAACACAGCACCGAAATCTGCAGATCCGAGAAACATAGTTTCTAATCGTTTATTTTATTTTTAACCACACAAAGGTTGTTAAAGAATTTAATCTAGACGACTACGAAGAAAACAAATACCCATGTCCATGTCATAATACTACCTATATTTCAAATCATCATTGTCATATAATTACCATGATCAACAAAAAATTGCTTGGGGTAAAAAAAATAACAACCTTTGTGTGGTTAAATATCATGCAGGCAATACTTTTTTAATAATGTATGAAACATTTGGAGCAGCATTATCAAAGTAAGACAGTATGCATGATTGCACCTCCGTATTATTAGTTTTTAATATATTGGACAGATTTATGTAATCGACTCTCTTATTGTAATTTCTTAATTTAATGAAATCATCATTTGGTGTCTTCCCGTCGACAACTACAGGTTTTAAAGTTGTATGAACAGCAATGTCAGCGACCATATGATACCATATTTTGTCAATTTTTTTTCGTAGGAATAATTTGGTGATTGCTGATTTTAATTGGTTCAAAACTACTAATGATATTAAATAAAGTACCAGGACGTATTCACTGATCTTGTCATCCAATTCCATCTACCGTGTTCCCGAGCGAATCATGTCCACTTATATCTGATTATCATTTGCCATAGCGCAATGATAAGTGTTTACCTGGCCCTGTAAATTCATCAGGGATCGTGTTCTTATGTAATGAAGCAAAATTAGTACACTAATAAGCTGTTCTTATGTGTTTTCTCAAATCACAACCATTACGACGAAACGACTGTCATAGTAGCAGACAGTAGGAAACTAAGAACTACATCATTTTGGAAACTACTGTTTAAAGGCAAAAGAGGTCCATACCTAGTACCCTAGAAGACAAAAAAACCTACTCAAGTACAATGGGAGGGGGCAGATTAAGCTTTTACCTGTTCTAAATATGTGATTTAACGTCTTTTACACATAAGAACAGTAGGATACCCAATATATACCTATACGATAGACAAAATGATATTAACAGCCATTGTTATCTGATACTCCAGTAACCAATCAAATGCCTCTGAACTTAAGTGTTGATAAATAATAAAGGGGCCTGCATGCTGTGCATAAACATACAGGCAGTTTTACCCAGTTTTAAAAGACAGTTTCCGACAAGATGCATCTCATTGGCTTACAAGTGTTGTTGTACCTCAGGGTTGGACATCTTAGCGTCTTTATTGATCGATCGACCCTTACAAAATAAAAATTCTGGGATCATGCTGGATTTTGCTGGTATTTGCTGGACATGCTGAGAAGTGCTGGAACCACGTTGCATTTTGCTGGGAAAAGGACTTAATTTTTTCAGGGTATTCTCATTGTTGCTGGGCATTGCTGGAAACAGGCTGGATTTTCCTGGAAAGAGAACTTAGTCTTTTCAGGGTTTTCTAGTTTTTGCTTCGGATGCTGGATATCGCTGGGGACATGCTTGATTTCGCTGGGAAAAGAACTTGTAAAATTTTAGAATGTTAGATTTTTGTTGAAGATGCTGGATTTTGCTGGGGTAGGCCTCAGGGTACAGAACTTAGAAAATTTTGAATCTTGAGTCTTTGACAGGCCAGCAGAATCCGGCACAGTGTTAATTTTGTTACTGCCTAGTTTTTGATGGGCATGCTGGATTTTGGTTGTTAAGAGTTTGATGAAATTTACTGGCACAATTTATAGTCCAGCAATTTCTTAAGTGTTACCACAGTGTAGTTTTGCTAGATTTTTCACATTTCTCAACCCAGCAAGTGATTACGTTTTTTTTTTTTTTTTATTTTGTTTGTTTTTTTTTTGTTTTTTTTTTGTTTTGTGTGTGTGGTTTTTTTTTTTTTTTTTTGTTTTGTTTTGTTTTTTTTTTTTTTTTTTTGTTGTTGTTGTTGTTTTTTGGCTGGACCTGCTAGATTACAATTAAAATAGCTCTCGATCTTGGTAAGATATTCAATGGTCAAGATTTCTGTGGAAGGAAGGCAGCATGGGCGATAAAGGAGGAACAAGTGCGTCTACCCTCGCTCAAGTTCCAATTATAATCTCGATGTTTCAGCATTACTAATTAGCCCCAAAAGTTTTTATTTTAGTATGCAATCTTACGTATATATCTTATAACTGGATCTTTAATTACCTGTGCCAGATTTTTGGAAAATTCATTAGACTTATACCTATCAAAATATTGAATGAAGATACAAAATATTCGA
>OZ026630.1:52138257-52248257 GCA_964020975.1 Hermodice carunculata | reverse complement strand
AGAAAGGGTCCGTGTGACCATTATATTGAGCATGGTATATTGAACGAATAGTTCTTTTGTTTTGAAGGATGGAAATCCGTTCACTCGATAAACCCCAGTCAAAAATGATGTAGTTCAGGTGAGACTAAAAAATCGAATTATATATTTGCAGCAAGCCTTTTGTTGGTATATATTTATTTAGTCTCTTTAAGATTCCAATTACTTTAGAAAGTGTATTTCCAATTCGACTTGTATGTATGAGCATCCAAGTCTAAATTTTCTTGAATAGGTAGGCAAAGAAGTCAAATTCATGCCTTCTTAAAATAGGAATATTGTTAAATTCTGAATTTAATTCAAAATCCAATCTCTTTTGTCGGAAGTGAGTGGTCATGTACTTTGTCGTTTATATTTAAAGGTAATTCGTTTGCTGCTAGCCAATCTTAGACTGAATTTAATTCAATATTAATACTGTCAGATGTATTTGGCACATCTGGTCTGCAACCAGAAGGGAAAGAGAAGGAACACAAAGAGTGTACTATAGTGGTGTCATCAGCATGCAAGATAGAATTAAACTAATGATTTATTGGCTTGCCAATAAATTATTAGTCCCCCATGAGAGTACATGTTGCTGAAAGTGACATTAACATATAGTTGTCAAAGTGGAAGACTGAGGTTGCCTTTGGGTTATTATCCAACCAAATTTCCCCTATTCATTTACGCTTAACTAAAAACTATTTTGAGCTAAGCCATAAATTAACATTTTGAAGCTGTCAAACAAATTTAGGCTTCAAATGCTAAGATATGAAACCGATAAATTACTTTTTGATAGTTTTACGTAATCAAGAAGATCTTTTGTTTCCATGGAGGTTCAGAAAAGAATAGAAATTGAGTTTTCCAAATCTTTCACATTATTCAGCAAATTATTCAAGCAGTTAACTGAGATACCACCAAAATAAGTGACAATTTCCCGTTCAAGAGTATTAGAAATCATGGCTTCATGTAGAATCAAGTGCAAGTATGATGAGTCCACATTGTATCGTAAATAATGCACGTTTTGATATTCATATACGAAAAAGTAAAAATGGTCTGAGCAGTAAATCTGAAAAAGTGTGTATGGAAATAAGCAAACAGGAAAAGTGTAAAGAGTAAAAAAACTGTCCATGTCATAGTGTACCTAAGACAAAAAATGCATGTACTTCACGCGGAGAATTCAGAAAAACAAAAAGAAAAATAGAGACAATAGCAATCTTTCAGAATATCCAAATAGTGTCAATAATAATCTGGCAAAGTAAGAATTGCAAATGCATACATATGAGTTGAAACAAACCAAAGTAATAAAAATACATGTATGCAAGAAGGTCATACTGTTAAACTCCAACATAGCACATAATATTGTTAGTGGTAGCTTATTCATTTCATATATGCAAAACTGTTGACTTCTGCACATTTAAGGGCGAAAATAGTACTACCCCAGTTGAAACTAAGACCAGTGGCCATTACAAGACCCCAAAAGCTTTCAGTCATTTTCTCTTTGGTAGTTTGTGGATTGTGGGGTTCTGTCCCTCAATGTCCAGTTGCAGATAAGGCCAGGTCTTTAAGTACATTGCCCTCTAGGGTTTTACTTCAAATCCGCAGGGAGGTTACGTATGTGGCTGAATATTTCCTTTTTTTAGTTTCCGTGTTATTGGTGGCATATCTGGGGATACAGATATTTTATCAGGATGTTCACAAAGATGCTTAGCACCTGACAGCCAGTCAATGCGTTGATCCAAGTGGACGAACTTTATGATAATGGCAGGATCCTTTTATCGACTTAGCTAGTGGGAGGCAGACATTAAAGTTGATTCAGCATCATTGACTCGCAAATGGCTATTTGCAAAATTGATAAATCAGTTTTTGGCGTCATTTTGGTTTGCACCACCAGAACCGTTACAGTGTTGCTTTTACCGTAACATTAACACTTACGCTTGTAAAGTATAACATGGACTTCTTATAAAAGATAGGAATGACCAAACGACAGCTCCTCACACATCTTATCGTGTCCTATGAATGCAAGTCGATGACAAAAATTAAGTTTGTGAAACCCAATCCAATGAACAGATATGCCATGAATGAAAAGTGAAACGATTTCTATTGTATTTACTGAAGGGTAATACATGAATTCCCCCACGAAGGAATGCTTCCTTTTGGTATGCTGTTCACCTACTTGTTCCTGTAATGCGAATGCAGTCCAAATAGGGGAATGCATCTGAGAATCGAAACCGACAACATAGTCAGACTGGGTCAGCTGGCAGACGGATGAACCACCAGAGTCGACTTGAGGGACACCTAGTGGCAGATGGAGGGTTTCCATTTGTCGTATTTGCTCAGTGGTCAGGTTCAACCGCTTGTCCCAATCCCATATATTTTGTTTTGACACCTTTAACAGTGGAAACGGAAATGTTGTGGGCATCCGATTTCAAATAAGGATGATAAAGAACGTAACATGAGAAATAGATGTGCATAATACTAACAGAAAAATTATACAAAAATGTTATAAATTGTAAAAACCCTTAATTTTAGTCACACTGTGCACATGTCTAGAAATGTATTTGTGTCTTTTTGCCCAGAACCACTTCCTAGTAGTCATCACCCTATTCCGCAGGCTGAACTCTTTACTCTCCATAAGTTAACCTGTCCCTGCCTATCCTATATACATATGGAATTACTATTGTCCATATTGCACACTTTCCTGTGTAAAATTTTGACACAGGCTGTATCAGCCCAAATACGTTAAAGGGTCTTCAGCGGGTAACTACTCAACATGTTTCGGAGCCCATTTGCATACTTGAAAAAACATTTGCACCACAATTGCTTTGTGCTGTATGCTGAAACATATAGAAACAAAGGGCAGTTGTTTGCACATATACAGTTACAGGGATACAGTTACAAGATAACGATATTTTCTCCAGCGAATTTGTGCAAAACTTCAGCCCTACAGGTAAATACTAGTTCTCCATTTGGCGCCATCCATCCTGTTTCCCATTATAATTTTTCAGAAAACTTGCAAACAAAGATTTCTTGAAAGAAAAGACTGCTGATATTTTGTGAACAGTTTGACGTTATTCTGTGTGTTTCTGGAAAGCAAGTTACCAGAATGTGTGATGTTTTTTTTCCGTACCTGCGATATGTTACAGATGCAGTCAGATTGGTTGAATCTTGATTCCCATTGGACTCGATCTGGAAAACTACAATATACGTTATCTTTTACTGGCAAATGTCGTGGCTGTTGTCTTGGGTTCTTCAGCAGATGTGACAAGCTGCCCTTTGTTCCATTGTTACCAGCCACAACTTGTACATCAAGGATATCTGTGGCATGAGCAGACAAATTTCCAGTGTTATCTATTATCACTGTGGATTTTTGAAGAGGAAAATTAGTGTATAAACATCACGTTACCAGCTATCCAAGATACTAGTAGATCATTTGAAGTGCATATTATACTCATTAGATAGTACGCTACCATGAGGATATTGCCATACACTTTAGAATATTGTAATTATCAAAATAAAATTAGAATTATACACAGAATAAATGGAAAACAATATGATAAGTTAAAAGAACATAAAATCACTTTTTGACTTTGAGGTTCCCAAATATGGATTTTGAAAGAACATACCATTACAAGTATGCATATTTTCTAAATACATTGTGAGTCGAGTGTGACACTCATTATCCTTGTTACAAAACAATTTTTTCTATCTGGGTCCAGGGAATGAACCAGTCTTTGTTTTATATTTGTAACGTTTTCTCTTCGGAATAGACATGAAAGAAATATATCTGTCTGCAAACTAGATTTGATGCAAAATAAGACATTGTTATTTAGTATATTATTCTTAATTACTTTTAATCATGACAACATGCACATAAAACATCGTCAACATTTATAACACTCTGTCAGTTTGTTTGTGCAACGTATTGATAAAACAACTCAATTTTACAAAAAATAAATTTTACTGACTGATTGAGTGAATCATTGTAAAACCTTTACCTGCCATAAGATTATACAGCTCTATGTTTTCGAATGTGTCCACCTCTAAGTTTTCTTTGAACGATGGCCCGTATGCAACAAATAATGCCTGAAAATAGTGACAATTGAAACAATAATATGTCCTGAATTGCAATGAGCATGCCAAATAATGCCGTCTCCATGACAAACTGTGCCTGTTGCTAGGCAGATTTTACAACGATGCGCTGGATCATCCCAGCCATGTTGATAAACATATAATTAAGCTTTGCCTCACACCACTGCCTGGTTTGTAACGAAGAATGATCAATGTATCAGTAACGTCACGCAAGACGTTCAAAACTAAAGCAAATGCTTATTAATCCTTCTTACTAACCTTTTGATAAAAACTATTTGTGAAAACATTGGATTTCATGTACAATATATATGTATGTTAATTTTACCTTAATTATATCTATAAGTGGCAAGTATTATGTCGGCTTGTATGTGTGCAAAAATTATTGATCCATTCCATAGTGAATACTTTCACTGTTGATTTTAGGCGAGATCTACAGCTTTCTTTGACCCACTCTGAGCACATTGTTCGCTGGGAAGCTGTTGATCTGGATCCACATTAGGACTGGACAAACAAACAGGTGCGTGCGTGAAAGGTTTTCTGCGAAAATTTGAAACTGGGGTCACTATAATACTGTTAATGAGCACTTTACTGGTGATGGGGGGCAAAAGGGTTATTTGGAAGCTTGTTTGCTCACCACTTACACACAATGTAGGTGCATCGTAAGTATATATATATATATATATATATATATATATATATATATATATATATATATACATATATATATATATATATATATATATTTTATATATCTACCTGCATACTTTCGTGTTGGTTGTCATGTCCGTGATGGCCACCATTGCAATTGGACTGGGAGTTTGTTCTATAAAACAGTATCTTTACTGTACTTTTATCACACGTATGGCGAGGAAATGAAGAAATGTTCAACTTGTTTTGCACACATATATTAAAAGAAAACTGTATATATATATATATATATATATATATATATATATATATATATATATATATATATATATATATATATATATATATATATACAATTTGATAAAATATCGAATTAAGTTAGTAAACGCTATGGGTGTCAACCTTTAACGCGTCAATATCATAACTCAAAGTATGACTGCATTGATTGGAACCCTTGTAAACTAGAGGTGATATTATATATTGTATTTATCTGCCTGCCCATCTATGCATTCCTCTTTCCATCTTTTCTCCGCGCGTTTATTCATTCTTTAGTCTTATTGATTCATTTTTATTTCGCCAATCGAATCAGATCATATAATGTACATCTGTATTCATGGTAAATGCCGACCTGCGGACTTGCCAGTGAACATCCAGGTCCATCACCACCTCATCTATACGCTTGTTATTACTGTAGTGGTACCGTTTTGGGAGTTCTTCCTTTTTATATACGTCCATATACCAGTTCTTACATTCAAGTTTGTTCACGATGCTCTCTGGAGGCTCTGGAAAGATGACTCTTTGGCATTATTATGCTTGTATTGTGAGGCTCTGAAAAGTGTGTGGACTGCGCATCGGCCTGGAACACTGCAGGCAAATGCAAATGCTTGCTGTGGCAAGGCCGAAAGCATAGGAGCAAATTTAGAAGATTCAAACCAGTTAAAAGTTTCTAGACAAATGTTCTTTTCGACAGCAACCGCCATAATGGTCATTCTTATTGATCTTCATCGATAATTACTGCTAGTATTTATGCTTATTCCGGTTTGCCAATTATGCCCAATATCTGGACATTGACCGATACGGTTAATATTGTTTTTTGTTCTGATCGTTCATATTATACAGACTCAATGAGACCTTAGATATACCTACAAGAATACCTACCTCCATTGGTGTTGGGTACAATTTGGCCGTCTCTGTACAGGTACTTGCTGGATATTCGGCCATTGGTGCCATCAAATATATAGTATTTTGACGTATTCAGACCTAACTCTGGCAGCTTGACAAGCTTGCTGCAAGACTTGGTGTCCATACCTAACAATGCACACAAAATAGGAACACAGATATAACTGCAACTCGGACAAACTATATACTACTGCGAAATACGGAGTCACGCTATTACTTTAATTAATACGACTTATTTCTAACCTATTTAGTTGGTTTATTATGTCATGAAATATTGTTTGACTTCTTCTGGCTGTCCGTGGGAGTTGCTGTGTGACCACACTTACATAGACCAAATATCCGGACGAGCACAATATAACGATAAAAACAGATTTCAGTGCAAACCTGACTTATAAGATGGAGTACACGTTTAGTTTGCGTCAAATTTCATGATTTTGGCAATAAGTTGATCATATGTTAACGAGTTTTAAGTTATCCTGGTGGCCAGGTTAGTGCATCACACATGTCTTCGTTTATAAATGATTGTTACGTATGTAATCAGTCCCCGTAGTCTACGCTACATTTGTTTAAAAATCACATGTATGAATGCCCTGCGTATTTAAAACTAACAAAAAAAGAAAAACACAAAAAACAACAAAAACAAAACAAAACAAACAAACAAAGACACAAAGAACAAAAAGAAAAAAAAAGAAAGAAAGAAACAAGCGTCGGACACAAACGTTGATAAAAGTGTCACTCTTTATTCGGTACATAAAAAAAACACAATCGTTGCATTTTAAACATTCATTTATACATGTACATGTTACGATGTGTAAAAATGAGATACCAAAAGGTCAGAGAGAAGACATTTAAACGTAATTGATATTTGTGTGAAAGAGCACACAAAAATACCGCACAAGGCACTTAACAACCATCGGATCCCTTACGTCCACCAGAAGTTGTACCCTCCCAGCAAATTAAAAATTCAATTTAAGCAAAGCTTTTTGCAAAAGAAGTAAAATAAAATAGGAATTAACGTCTACCGGTGTTGGTTTGACATTTCAAAGTCACTCAAGGTCACATGTGAGAGTTCAAAAATAAAGACACACTTGTCATTTGCTATTCATGTTTAACAGTATAACTCATAGTTCTAAAATACATCCTTTTCCTGATATAAGCCAATTTTAATCTCCTGACTATTATTGGCTATTTGATTGTCACTCCTGGTTATATGTAATAGCTCCAAGTGAAAGCACATGACGTTTTCAATCCATGTGCAATAGTAAATATAGTCTGAAAATACACCGTTT
The DNA here is from genome assembly GCA_964020975.1 of Hermodice carunculata. Taxonomy (NCBI): domain Eukaryota; kingdom Metazoa; phylum Annelida; class Polychaeta; order Eunicida; family Amphinomidae; genus Hermodice; species Hermodice carunculata. The sequence continues at coordinate 52,241,040 of OZ026630.1, read as the reverse complement.
TTAAGGTATCGGCCAACACAATGCTACTGACCTTGACTGCCAACCGAATCACGCAGGTTAAGTTTGATAACACGTGTTGCAGCAGGTTTACGACCGGGCAACATAGTGTCTGAGGCCCATGAACTGCACTTGCAGCTGTGGTACAGAAGTCTGGGCGACATCCAACAGAGGAACAAAGTCGGAATTCATGTTGTATTTACAGCCAAATGTAAGCAACGACAGTGATATTTGCGAGCTTACCCACTGGGACGACATACTAGATCCATTTCATCACGCTGCATGTAAAATAAAGTAGTCTAAAAATATAATTATGTTCTTTTCAATTTTATTGTCAATTTACTCTAACACATAAAATTCACTTGCGTCTCCTATGATCTACTTAGCAGAAGGTATTCAAATTCCAAATCCAGACAAGCTTCTTATTCTGTCCTACTGGGCAACTTAAATTTGTTACTGGGTTGCATATTGCCAAAGCTTCAATGCTACTGTTCACAGCACCGTTCTGCCAGTTGGCCTACCTTGCCAGGCCATCGCCGTATCATGATGCAACCCTTGCCATCAAAGAGTACCTGTTTCCAGATCGGCTGTTGCCCGACTGAGTTCATAAAATGATTAATTTGCAATATGAATTTCGACTTTGTTCCTCTGTTGGATGTCGCCATGACTTCTGTACCACAACTGCCAGCGCAGTTCATGTTCCTCCGACACTACGTTGCCCGGCCGTCGACCTGCTGCAACACGTGTTATCAAAGTGTACCTGCGTGTTTTGGTTGGCTGTTGTCTGGTGTGTGTGTGTTTTTTGTTTTATTATTTGTTTTTTTTCACCAGCATCGAAGCGCCTCCGAACGGATGCGACCGGATCCCGGTCAAAGTTAAAAGACCTGTCTGTGCTCTTTGCCAGAGCCACCTGGCGGCCTGGCTTGTTCTAGCTCTATGCTATGGCCTCCTCATCATTTATTTTCATAAAATTCATTAGCTCTTTTATTTTATAACGAAAAAGCTAAGGAAGGGTCCTAAGCAAGACTAATTATTGTCATTCTGTTGAAAACTTACCATGGTCAGCTACAACTATTATATCAATGCACTTTTCCAAATTTCGGTTTTCTATGCCAGTCATCAGGTTATCGATATTCTGGTCCACCATTTTCAATACATCGTTCACCTAAAATAAATGATGTGTGGTAATGTATTCCCTATGAGTAAGAATTCCATTCTTGTAAGCATAAAACGCAAAAGCCAATCGCAACACAGATGATAAATGAAAGGGTATGTGCACTGATAATGACACTGCGAACAGAGAGACATAATACTGGAAACGCTATAAATGAAAGATAGGCGAGATACTGTAAAGCTGGACTAAAAGATCCCATCAGCAAACCAGAAACGACAGTTTTAGCTTCCTAAGGTGTATTTTCGAATTCATCGCTTAGTTTAACCCACTGGAGGACTTATACACGGATGTTGTCTTTACACTCTGAATATTAATTTGTGCTTCTTAAAATCTTATTGGCTTTATATATATATATATATATATATATATATATATATATATATATATATATATATATATATATATAAATATATATATATGTGTGTGTGTGTTATATTATATATATGTGTGTATATATATAAATATATATATTATATACGCATTTTTCTTAATATTTTATGGTTAAGTCACTTCAAATGGATATTGTAAGCGATAAAAGTTCAAAAATGAAGGTTCACGCACTGTCAACCTAAAATATCTTTCAATTAATAAACCATTCGCTTTGGTCGTGTGCAGTATGAGCTTGTTTCTATGTGCGAAGAGAATGTCCTCCGACAATATTTTCAATATCGATAGTGAAAATATTTACTGGTTTATTTTCTTGCTTCACGCAATTTTGTGCGATTGATCCAGCGCACAAAAAGAACAAAATCAACTCATTAATAAATAAGACAATTTTTTTTTCAAAAGCAAATATTACTGGAACTTGCAGTCTACCTTGCTCCCTAACGGTCCATGGTCGTGACCTGTGGTGTCCGGCTCTTCAAGGTAAATTGTCATAAAGTCGGGTCGCTCACCTTCTTCCAAGTCCAGCCAAGCTAACACTTCTTTGATACGTCCATCAAAAGGAACGGACCTGTTTAGAGACCAGTTTCACATCGTTACAGAACATTCACTTTATTGCGGTAAACAGGCTGATATATTGGAATATAGACACGGCCATACAAAACAGACCTAAGATGTCGTGCAACAGTCCAAAATAAGATACACTTTCCTAGATATGAAAGTTCATTATTTCAAAACTTTCGTCAATTCCCTAGAAGCTATTGATGTATTCAAAACTGAATCCAAATGATATGAGCAAAACATTTACTGGTTGAATGTTGAAATCGACAACTGAACCATACATAGCATAGTTATTTTGAAATCATGTGGTCCAGGCAAGCCTGACAAAGAAGTCAAACGTCGCCGCACATCAATTAAGGGAGTAAAATACTCACTTTGACTTAAACATACAACACATATACTACCCGTTTGCGTACAAAGAGACACAAATCATGGCATTATCTTGCCATTTTGGAAAAAAGCCACATACAATAATAGCACACACATCAGACGGGTATGATCTGTTCATTTTGAAAAGAGGTACAAACCACAAAGGTACATGATATAAACATAACACTCACTGATTTGTTATTGAAGGCACACAATTGCAACAACTATTTTAAAATCTAAATTTGTGATTTCAGGTAGCTGTTTTCACTGCTATCTGTCAACTTTTAACTCTTGGATGTGGTTAAATAGTTAATGACGAAGACTCATAAAATTTTCCAGACATTGAAAATATCTTTCCATTTAACAGCCATGGAAGGATTAAAAGTGTGATAGCTCACTGGCCTACAATGGCCATAGCAACACTACAGAGAGGCAACCAGAACAAATAATTTGCCGAGTACTTACTTATTATATTTATAACAAACATCTGGATATTCACCTGTAACAACATATAAGAATGTAATATAATTAACACAAGAATTATGACAACTTTGTTTGACCAAATTATCACCAATAAAATTCAAGAATGTTGGTATGATATCGGCGACATTGCATTTGATACAGTATCAAGTGATCCATTTATAGCAACAGAAAAGAGACAGGGCAATTGGTAAAATGCCAAGAAACTTATTACTTATCATAATAACATCCATTCACCAGAAAGGAACGTATACTAAAAGAATTTTTTGAAAGAGAAATGCGCACTTTTTATAATGGTTGGAAGTTTATATATGCCGCAAAGTCTCATGGGTCCTAAATGTGCAGATAACGTTGTGCTATAAACTGATTCAAACCTTGAATTGGCACCTCTGATCCAGGCCAAAACATCGTGGCGCTTTTTCCACCATTCTTCTTGACGGAGTTCCATATCTGGACTCACAGAAGAAGAGAAACTTGTTGTATGTTTCATTCTGTATAAAATGCTCAGTGTGCATTCCAATATGAAACAATAGAGAACGGTTTTGGCACAGCCAACTTGGCCGAAAAAAATATTCAATCTTTAATGCCGATATATGCTAGCTTTGAGCCTTTCTTTCTGGAAACAAAAGCAAGGGGAGAAAACTTAAGTCACTGGTCAAATAGGAAAATTCTTTACATTTCAACTCTTAGTCTCGACCACCAAACTTGAACCGCAGACCAGCAGCAGGACGAGAAAGCAAAGGGAACATCATGACAGGCACAGATAGAAGTTGTATTACATGGCAGCACAGGAAAAGAAGAAGCATGCTGTGTGCCAGCAATAACAACAGAATACAACTCTGTGCGGCAGATCTAGGAAGACGAAAAGACACTAAAGGGCAACATCGGAGGAGGAACAAGTTAAAAGCAGTAACGGGAAGAGCATACTGACCCTGATAAAGCCAAAGCACATGCGAACGGGAGAGAGAACAAGAGGATCAGGAAGAGGAGTTAGCTGATTAATAAGATGACCAACATGAACAGAAAGGTCGAACAAGACGATTAATGAATAAAAGGCATGACTCTACACAAGTGGCGATACGTACAGGTTCTCCTTTCCACCACCTGGGATCTAATATTGTGTTGGTGCCCAACCTGAATAATGATTTCATGTCCGTGTCGTACATGTTGTTGGAGATTATCCCATGTGATTCCGGATATAGCCCCTAAGTAGAAATGTTAGTGTGACAATTTGTGAACGTGGGCTATACTTGCCTGACATATTACAGCTCCTCACATGCTTGCAAGTCACATGTGAAAATGATTTTTGTATATAATTCAATGTAGGATAACAGTGTATCATTCTGTATTTTAAATTGTGATAACGTAATACTAAATTGGAAATATTGTAAGAATTATTAAATGGCTCGTTTCTATTCCAAGATCTGAAATACCTACTTCCAGATCGATGGGCATCATATAATTCAGACCAACTTAAATGAGTGCAATATAAATCAGGCCTGGCACAACAGGTATTAAGTAAATAAAACTTTAAACTGCCTTATAAACTTCAAAACGTGTTTTCTGATGCTCCATAAATAAATAAATAAATAAACAAACAAATAAATAAATAAATAAATAAATAAATAAATAAATAAATAAATAAATAAATAAATAAATAAATAAATAAATAAATAAATAATCGCCATCCCATCAAATTTCCGAATAGAAATAAACACACAATTTGAATTTATTTACGGCCTAATTATTCTAACCATACTTCGACTGACACAACTTACAGTCACTATGCTGTAGTGATTTGGAAAAGTCTTTGTTGGATAGACTGGCCTCATGGCTCTCGTGTATACTCCACAATTACCAAGTTTCCTGATAGCAGGTGTAAATCCTCTCTGTAAATACTCAGCCCTGAAACCATCCAGGGAAACCAATAGTAGCGGTGGTCTCGAAAATCTGCGTCAAAAAATGTGTATTGATCGTTAATGTTATACTGTTTCTATGTTTGTATTCAGTTGATTTAAACTATACTTCTGATCTAACTGTGATTAAGTGTATGGAGGCAATAAAAGTAAGAAAAAAAACAGTTGTTATATAAACAACACATTGATGACAAGCATGAGGCACAATGTATACTCTACTGAAACGTACATATCCACGAACTGGTAAAATTACATCTCATCTGAGGAAAATACTGATGATTCACTTATGCATAGATACCACTTGTAGAATGGCCCATCTGTAACCAGTACAAATACTCTTATGAATAAGTAATTCTCAAATTACAATTCAGTTCTGACTTTCTCCTTTTCAAAAGTGACCATTACATCCATTTGAAGTTTTAGCGGGGAACTTGCCAAATATGGCCTCGATCAGTGGCCAGTACTTTGTTCAGCAGAACGTAAAACGATTGCTACCTCTCGGTCCTTAGTCCGTTTGGACCGGGCACGTCAAGTCTTGATAAACAATAAAATTACGATCAACTGCCAGACTCAATTATTTATTCATCTATTGGTTTTATTAATCTACATGGAAAGAGCAAGTTACGTAAATATGATGGGGCACGTATGATTAGTCACATATGCGTGGGTAAATAGAATTCCTTTCGTGGGTGTGTGGTTCAAGTCAGAAAAGGAGGCAGAGTAGAGAACCATCATTCTATTCATGAATTTGTGAATGTGAATGAGCCAAAAACATCTTGGTTATATATAATTAATTAGGTTTGGTTGCTGAGTAGTTAAAAAAGCATGCAAGAACTAAAACGCTGATATTTGTATGACCTAGTTAAACACTCAGGTTCATGCAAAGTACAAGCTTGCTCTCTTCTCGTCCAACTGAATAATATTCAAACGTAAATAAAAATCCACACTCTTGAGGCTAAGCTTCCACATTATTTGGATAACAAACAAATAGAAAAAAAGGCTTGTAATGTGACCTGTTTGTTATTGTCATCTATAAAAGTGCTAACGTTATTGTCGGGCACAGTAGAACCCACTTCTTACGCACCACACATGAGAAGTGCCCAATGTTATCTGTTGTGACAAATGATTTCTGAGACAAAAAATGAATAAATTGGTGTGGTGGGTCAAAATTGGACAGGCTGTTTGTGTCATTGTGAATGTTATGCAACGCTTTATCATATAAAGCAGAATGTTCCAACTCAGGCCACAAAATAAATAAAGACACAAATAAACACATAGATAGATAGAGATAAATAAATAAATAAATAGATAGATGGATAGATAGATAGATAATAAATAAATAAATAAATAAATAAATAAATAAATAAATAAATAAATAAATAAATAAATAAATAAATAAATAAATAAATAAATAAATAAATAAATAAATAAATAAATAAATAAATAAATAAATAAATAAATAAATAAATAAATAAATAAATAAATAAATAAATAAATAAATAAATAAATAAATAAATAAATAAATAAATAAATAAATAAATAAATAAATAAATAAATAAATAAATAAATAAATAAATAAATAAATAAATAAATAAATAAATAAATAAATAAATAAATAAATAAGCACATCCTGTATTGAATATCTTTTACCCTGTAGGACATTCTGGTTGATCTATGGGCAAGCAGTCCTGCTCATGCCATCGCGTTTTCCCTGATGTCATTTTACGCATGAAATCTCTCGAGTACATTCTGGGTTTCCAATTTGCACAACCAACATTGGGAGCTGGTGAGGGAGTTGGTCCAGCACTTTGAACTCTTGTTAATCCCACTGCCAGACCAATACCAATAGCCAGGACTACCTGTTAAATGGAATGGATTTAAATCGTTTGTGTGTATATATATATAATATATATATATATATATATATATATATATATATATATATATATATATATATATATATATATATATATATGTATATATATGTATATATATATATATATATATATATATATATATATATATATATATATATATTTATGTATGTATGTAAGTATATATTTATGTGTATATGTAAAAAATATATATATGTATGTATGTTTGTATGTATACAGTAGTCCCTCTTTTCTTAGACGCCTCTTTAGGGGAACCACATGCTGAGCCTGAGCAGCAACCGCCCAACATGAGACCAAAAGAGCACTTCTTGATCCAAAAAACGATCTGTACGAGATAATTAAAACCAACTTACTTTTCTACAAGGTTTGTGAAATAATTTTTTCAAAACCAGTACACAAATTCCAAGTATGTTTATCATACCAAAAAGTAGGTAGTGAGGTCTAATAAGTGTACATCGATCATGTTTGAATCGAAATTATAAATGGGAATTCAAAGTACTGTATGGTCGTTGGGCAGTTGGTTCAACGGTAGAGCCTCCTTCGGGAGCACCTGCTTTATGTGACCACTTCTTGATTGGTACTAGGTGTGGTCTCTCGAATGAAGGCCTACTGTATATATATATATATATATATATATATATATATATATATATATATATATAGCCACCTAGACTGAACAAGGAGCTTGACAAGAGGGAGGGCACATTCGTGGGTTAAGCAGGGCCAAAGGAGCTTCTATGATAAAAGGAGCAGCTTGGGTAAGTTTTTAAACATACAAGATGCTAACCATATTTAGAAAATTTAGTTTGTTTGGTAGAAAAGGTGTTATTTCTGGACACTTCAGTTACATAACTAGTAAAAGGCCCTGATCATGGCGGAGGCATAGTTCTGTTGCCTAGCAACTGAGGGACCAGAGCAGGTCTGCAGTTAATAAAGTTAATATGAATACCTCGTATTTAAATTTATATTGCCCTACCTTGTGGCAAACTGAGCAAAATTCCGATATTCTCCTGGATTTCAGAGGAAGAGGGTAACCCAAATTGGGATAAAATTATAAATGATAAATCAACTAGCAGAAACCGGGAACGGGGGATGGACGGGTTAGGTATTTAGGATGGAATTTGGTTAATTTGTTTTTGTTTTTGTTTTTTCAAATGAATCATTTCAACAGGAGACTCGAATGAAACCATAACGTCTATAATTACCTTTCGTTATTTTAAGACATTTGAATACTGCTTTACCAGGAATATTGGATAACTGTAATAATTGTTTAGTCTCGAGGTATACTACAAAAATTTTATTATTTATCTCAAAGGTGGATCCATACATACCACAATTAGAAGAATGATAGCTATCGTTTTTGGACTAATCCACCTTTTATTTGAGTAGCGAGGTTCCTGAAAAGAAAGGAGAAAACACCCACATATATACAAATGTTCAATTTCAGTGGAACAAGAACAGATAATACATTTTTTAATTATTTGCTAATTTCTCGACAACTAAGGTTGGATAAAAGTCGTAAATTTAAAGCCGAAAATGTTATTCAATTGTACTCGAATAAATACTCATTAGATTTTGAAAAATAATCGTTACTTTGGAATCAGGTTCTGAGATACATTGTTACTCTTTGCTGGAATAGAGAGCGATCTTGGAAACATAACTTCACTGTACTACGCAGCAAAAACCTCTATTGCTGTACCCCGATACATTTCCGAATGCCTTAACTAACATCGCGATGCTATGCGTGGCTTGCTGCTGAAAATCAGCCCCAATCGTATTTAAAATACTGAGGTGATACCACGTCATAATAACTATAACTTCAGGCAGTTAGTATATTACTGCCCCCCCCCCCGTAATCTTCCTCAAAATTGTGTGTGTGTGTGTGTGTGTGTGTGTGTGTGTGTGTGTGTGTGTGTGTGTGTGTGTGAGGATGTGTGTGGGGGAGTTTGTTTATTTAATTGTACCAGTGCTTTTATTATCTCTTTTGCGAGGATGTTGTGTTCCTGAAAGCTTTTTGTTTGTTTGAAGGCTGCGCATCAGTAGCGGGTGTCACAGCCATACTCCTTCACGCAAGCATAGGCTCTCTTAACATGGTCTTTGACATGTTGTGGACTTATGCATGGATTCACATCACTTGACCCCTGTGTTGCCAATGGCCCCTAATAAAGCCATAGGCACCTCAATACGAGACACACTTTTCGTACTTTTGTGCCTGTTGTCCCATTCCCAGGGCATTCCTTTTTTTTGTGTGCCCGCTCAGTCAGACTCTGAGGTACATGTATTCTGTCCATGCTATATAGTAGTCCATCTGAAATTCATATTTTCTATGCAAGCTAATGTTTGGAACAGCCCATGTTTGACCAGAGAGCTCACGGCAGCTCCCATGGTTTGACTAATGGGGTCTGCCTGTTTATTTTGCTGCCAGTATAATTATAATATCATGATATTGCGCATAAGAGACAAGTAATCTGGGTCTTGTAGTGCAAGTCTTTTAATTATTAATTCAAGTGTGTGTGTCAACACACACTTTTCTGTTTTTCCTAAAATTCTTTCTTTCTTCCTGAAATTCTTTCTTTCTTTTTCTTTCTTTCTTTCTTTCTTTCTTTCTTTCTTTCTTTCTTTCTTTCTTTCTTTCTTTCTTTCTTTCTTTCTTTCTTTCCTTCTTCCTTTATTCCTTTCTTTCTTTCTTCTGTCTTCTTTACCAGTGAATTTGTCCGACACTTTTCTCTGTCACTATTATACATAGAAACTCCAAACTTGGCATGATTGTACATCCATACAAGGAGTTGGGCCATTTAATGCAGAGAAATGAAGATGTTTAAAATGATGCAAATTAGGGGCATTTGAAATTTTGAAACTTGGATATCTTCAAAAGTATAATAGATAGAGATGTCATTTCAATTCTATAAAAGGGTTATTGACCATTGTGAATCTAATGAGGTTAAAACAAAAGCTGTAGCAATTTAAATTATGCTAATTAGCAGCATTGAAAAATTTAAAACTTGAATATCTTCAAAATTATTATAGATAGAGATGTCATTTCAACTTGTAATCGAGGGGTTATTAACCATTGTGAATGTAATGAATTTAAAGCAAAGATGTGGCAATTTAAGTTATACTTATTAGCAGTATTCGAAATTTTTAATCTTAAATATATTCAACACTATGATAGATAGAGATGCCATGCCAACTTCTACAGTGGGATTGTTGACCATTGCGCACGTAATAGAATAAAAAACAAAAGCTGTAGCAATTTTAATTATGCTAAATAGCACCATTGGAGATTTTAAATCTTGAATAACTTCAAAGCTATAATAGATGGAGATGCCATTCCAACTTCTACTCCTGTGTTATGGTCTAGTTGTACATTGCCAAACCAATATGCTTTGAAGACACACACAGCGATTTGCTATGCAGCAAATCATCTTTTCTAGTTTCATCTTTGCTTCTGTCGATTGGAACGTTTGGAAATACTGCCGCAAATGCCAACGTCTCTGTCAAGTAAAAGGCTCATCATACAGTCGCAGTTTTAAGCTTGAACTGAGTATCACTACTGTACAAAAATTTATTTCATGTGACGGATTAGCGGCGAATACCAAATTGCTGTTGGCACAATATGTTTTGTTTGATCTAAGGTGATATTAACTATCCCAGTTTGAAATGTGAACTCGTTAAGATGTATTTGACTAAACTTGACTAAAATACCAGGAAAGCTAGAGCCGAAATATGTAAAGAAAACATGAATGGGCATTAGTTTTTATATATGGATTGAGGAAAATGTTGACTTGGTAAACTATGTGGCACACACTCACTTAATATAGATGTGCATACATGTAATGTTCTGATAATTCCAATACAAATGGATAGGTTTTCATAACCTCACAAAATAACAGCATTGAAAAGTGATTTGATTTGTTCAGAATGTAAGCTCTTTGACTGACCAATGTAAGAAAACAAACAAGTCCATCTCATATTTCGAGTGGGAACGTTCAAAATGAACACCCCTTAAAAACCTAAACTGTTCCGTTGTTACAAACTAATTGCGTGATCCTTTGACACCCGGTTAATCTTTACAAAAACAGTACTAGTCGTAAAATATCTGTGTAATATAATTTTCTTCGTACAGTACTGACGACCTTTTTTACACAATTTAATTTACCTGAGGAGTTTCAAGCGTGTGCATTAAACCACTTTACACACAACCGTCAATGCAAAACAGGCAGTGTCTAGATACACCATTAATCATGTAAAGCATATATATATGAATTATATAATGTTCAATTAGACTGACCGACAACAAAACTACATATTGTCCTTTCATAATTTTCCATTGTCACTCGGTCGTTCGTTCCAAGGTTTAGTTTTAATGCTACTGTTGCGCCTAAAGTACTTACGGTCAGTTCCACTTGGCTGGGTGCATCGTAAGTTGATGTCACATAATATACAGAACCCTAGAAATAGATAATGTGAATCAAAGACACTTTTGATTGCGTGTTTGAAACATTTCACTAAAATACAAAATAAGAGAACCCACAACATAACTCTGTGCGACTGACCACCCATCAATTGACCCCAGGATGAACTATACAAACTAATTTTACTTGTATGACGGAAGCGGGATTAGTGATAAACCTGCATGGATCATTTATGCGTGCTTTAACTTATGAGGAAGGAACTGAGCCGGCCAAAAACCGAGAGAAGTGAAAACCGTTTTAATCGAAAAGATGGAAGCAATGTACGTGCGTTGCAAAAATATGCATTGGCATAATAGGGTAGAGTGATGACCACTGCTGAAGAAACGTTTGGTTCTTACATCTACAATCTATTCTGCAAACGCACCAACCCAAGATCCCGATCAGCAAATACTAATGTCATTCTTTAACAACCTCCTTCGCACCGGAAACATTATGCTCTAGTTGAATAAAATTCATGTAAGTTGAAGAAAGGATAAAGATCCTCGGTGCTCACAGGAACACAACCTCAGGACATTTTGCGGATATGAATATTACATCCAGTCCCGGCATCCAGCCCTTGCCTTTGTTTCGCAAGGGGGCTCCCCACGCGTGCAGTAACCAAGTGACAACATGCGCAATTGGGGAACCTTTGCAAGTATGAATATTCAATGGTAAGCCCTAACCATAAAGTGTGTAACTTGTGGCCGACACAGGGCTCGCATTTAACCGTTCCCTTTGTATCAGACCATGTGTCAGATACCAACCTGCAAGGTGTATTTTGGATCGAAATTGTAATACTACATCATGATTTCTGGAAATCCAACTATGGTCTTCAATAACGCATGTTGAGCCTATTTGCAAATTTGTCGGTCGCCAGGGTGCAGAAACATTTGGCTATATATGTGTTATTAGTTAAATTAAAATCTGGACTTACCCTTGGAGCCATTTAGTTGACTTCGTACTTACACGAATGGGCAGCTATACAGGTCTAGTAAGCCGTACGTGGGAAGGAATAATAATGTTCACATCTAAAATCGACGGGTTTTACCAATCTGGTTCGTTTGTCTTATGATAAGAGTATGTCAACCGTGTGTGTAGACCACGTGATAAGGACTTTATCTCTTACTAGCGGGTCTCGATTTGACATTTTTTAGTGCCTATAGGGCACATTCATCCACAGGCTTTGAAGTGAGGGCACATGGAACCCAAGAAGGCAGATGACAGTACATGTTTATGCATGCTGTAAAAAATGTTTGTTCTGTTTGTTTGTCAATAAACGCATTTATGAAAAAATTTGCAGGTAAAGTTAAACTGAACCAGGGCCATGAATACGATCTCATGTGCTTGACTGAACAAAATGAAAAACGAGCTCGAGGATGAAGGTTAAAGGCTTGCAACTGAATATTTCGCCTCACGTGAATGAGCAAGCAATTCAGCTGACCCACTGTGTCTGTGTTGAGGAGAAATAGCACCTGTCTGATAATATTGATGAAACTATTTTTTAAAAAACCGTCTTTGCTGGGTAACTGAAAATGCAATACATAAAAATAAAAGGGAATGGCAGATCGATCGTGTCAGAGAAACTCTCCGGAGCCAACCAACCCAAGGAAAAAGGCGCCGGGACAAACTCGACTTCAGGCCCCCCCCAATACTTCGTAATATATTGTTTTGGCATATATATATATATATATATATATATATATATATATATATATATATATATATATATATATATATAAATAAATATATATATATATATATGTATGTATGTATGTATGTATGCATGCATGCATGCATGTATGTATGTATGTATGTACGTATGTATGTATGTATGTATGTATGTATGTATTTCGAAAGGATTACCCTGTAATACATCAAGATGAATATGATACAGTACAAATCTGAAACGAACGAAGTTTTACCACACAATTAAAATAGTAACGTGGCACCTGTGACATGATCACTATTTGTATACATTTAGACCTTCCGGCAAAAAATTACCATATATATATATATATATATATATATATATATATATATATATATATATATATATATATATATACATCGGTATATGAATAGATGAAGAGAGGTGACTTTCATGACCAGTACATATGAAACGATATAGACGAATAGTATGTGAACGATGCCCTCAATGAATTTTCACCCCCCCCCCCCAACAGATTATAAATGTTTACAAAATAAATAATAAGCAACTTATCCAATAAAACACTACCTGTTTGGTTGGTAAATTAAACTGTATATCATATAGTTTCGGTAACACATTTTTAAAGAACTTCAAATATTCGTATATTTTAATCAACTGATAATTCGTCATGCCACAAATGAGACGTTGTATAAATTTGTCGCTAGCAAGATGTAAGATTGCACTGTCGTGAACTCAAAAAAATCTAGAGATCTGCAGTCGGATGCTAGCAAGCACATGTGAGGCGCAAAATGACTTTGACTCTATAAAGATCAAAGTTTAGACGAGATAATTAAACCATTTGTAACTGGGTGTAACAAAAGTTGAGGAAACGATGTCCATGAAAATAGTTGTCACGCACAAACCTATGGTACCAAATAGCTTTTCAAGTTTACTTTAAAAATTTAGAAAAAAATAAATACCGGATGGTTGGTTGTTAAGCAGCGTAGTAGTATCGAGGAGGATATGGTTTTAAAAATGTTGAGTTCTGCAGTAGATGGGCCGCATTAAAATGGAATGATGTGAACTTCTGCCGGGGCAGGGAGAGAAGGAGTAACAAGCTGGGTGGATAAATAGGAATTGTGATACATTTTGTGGAAAAGAATTGGTTCAGAGCAGCGATAGTTGTTCAACCAAATATGCCTTAAAGGTCCAATGCAAATCAGTTCTTGTTGCCACAAATTTTATAGATTCAAGCATGTTAGATAAGGCTCTACCGCAGTTATTGAAGAGAATATAGCCCTACTTCAAGATATGTCCAATCAAAGAGACGAAAAACGTCACCAGTGCTCTGTGGTAAAATGTGTCTTAGAATCTATGGAAGGGTACCATTCTCCAGCTACTTTTCTTGGAGATGTAGTTGATGTTGTGCTTGTTAAGATAAGTAACTACTCAGAGCGACAGCAAAGGGGTCGTGGTTTTTAGCCTCAAGTATTGCTAATTGTCCAGAGCCCCCTAATATGAGATTTATTAAGTTAAGCAGAAAATTAGGAACCAGAGCACTAAAGATGGCACATCACGTTTTACTTTGCATTTGAATAAAAGAAATATTAGTGTTCAGGTGAAGTGTTGATTCTATTGACTTTTGATTCATGTCCAGTAAGCTGGTGCGGTCGGCCAAAAACCTGAGATCACATAGCGGACGCAAGGCCTCGTGAGGACAGCTAACGACACAAAAAGTAAAATTCTGCTGTCTATTTTCCTCTTTATTGCAGCCTAACATTAACATTAATTAAAAAGAGAGTATTAATCATTTTGATAAATATTCCGCTCAGATATATCCACTGTCCCATACATGTATTGTTCTTAGGGTTGACTGAAAAGCAATCTTATCTGACCGGTAGTTTTGTTACGCTGCTTGAAATACCATGAATCATGGATTGACCGCTTTATTCAGATGAACACTTGCGTCAGATGGAGAAGGTAACATCAAATTTCTTGCAACAAATATTTCCCACTCAACACGTGCACGCACCTTTGTATTAAAATGCAGTCAAAAAACCGGAAGCTTCATGTAGACTGTCATTATGATATGCACTAGAATCCTATCAGAATAGAGTTCAGCCGTATGTGTAAAATCAAGTTTTCTGTTTTCCTGAATATCTACATTGGGATGCTTGAGCAACCGATTGAAAGTGGGGCATATTGCATACGAAGGTTGGACGATAAGCTCCCAAGCACATGCACCCTTGCCGGATAGATAACATTTACAAAGCCTCTACGAATCAGTTGACATCATTGGGAATTTCGGAATACGCAGGGAGGGAACTCTTCCTATGGTCATTTTGATTTTTTGGAATGGAGGAGTCGCTCGTCTTTAATATTTACTTCAACATTTTCCAGGCTATGATATTAGGACGGTGGGGTGGGGGTGGGGATGGGGAGGGGTTACCGGAAATGAGAGACAACAGACACACATGATGATATGCAGGCTAAAACTTAAACGTTAACGGACAAATTTGAAAAAAAAGTCACATAATAGTTCAGACCAAACGGCATACTATTATTATCCTACGATGGGGAAAATAATGGGGTTACAAACGTGAACACTCCAGCAAAATTTGATTATCTTTTTCTTGCCTGAGAAACAGGATGGCATGTTTTCTGCCATTAAAATTATATGCACAAAATTTTTGAAACTGGTGACACAGTATCGCCAAGAGAATATTACTTGCCCTTATAACCAGCTCAGTTAATTATCTTGTATGAGCTGCCTGCAGCCCTTGTGACATACTCAGACAGGGGGACATTTGGTCACACATAATGCATAAGCTATTGTTAATTTGTGGTCTGTGGTTACAACAAAGGATAAGCGTGGCTTTAGGGTGAAGCTAAAAACAAATGCATGATGAAATACAAGACTTCATAAAACCATCAACTGTGCATAGGATCTATTTCCACCTTTAAGTCCATTAAAACATTGAATTGCTAAAGGTACAAAAAGTTGAACAAGGAGATATTAAGATTTAAAGGCAAAAACAAACAAATGCAACAGATAGTAACACTAACCGTGTAACAAGAGGAGAATATGTCTTAGACCCAGTAAAATCAAGTTTTGGAAGCAAAAATGATCACACATAAAAGTTTAGAACAGAAAAGAAAGACTACATTCACTAAGTTGTGAGCTGTTGTTTTCCAGGATACGATCCCATAGTGCACAACGTTTGTAATGGCTGAGTCAAGGTACATGCCACCAAGACCCGTGGGATCGACCATGCGGTTTGTTAGGCGCAGTCAAAACATTAGACAAGCATTGTGCACGACGTGTCGGACAAGTTTAGTTGAAACTCATTAAATATACACCCCTGCCTCATACCTCCAGTTTGGAGAGGATCCGACCGCCAATGTTTGCGAAGTTGAAATTGTGAAATTACTAATGTATGAGAACCACGCCGATGACCATCAGATCGGCCTCCTATATGCCCAGGAGACTGACAAGTCAGCTCAAGTCAACAAAACAAACAAACAAACAAAAACACCATCCTTTCAAAAAAACCTCCCCTTAGCCCCCTTTTTATGAAGTCAATGCCTGAACATTCATAACACATTAACACCCAGAGCACATACAATCTGGGATTTCTATTATGTTATTCATCTTTGTACTAGTATTTCCCATTTGGTTTCTGTTTGGCTTATATTAGATCTTGTGCTCTATTCAGACTTGCGTAATTGGCGTTTTGTCACCTACAAAAACTTAAAAATTATCTATGGTTAGGAGGAAGAGGCTACACAATACAATAACTGGATCTCACAACCTTCCGTCCCTTATCTCAGACTCACACAAACTAAGAGGTATGCATACTCTGGTAGGGTTTTATGACCCACCAATCTTCAACAGGTCCTTATGCGGCAATGGCATGGCTTATCTGTTTACTGTGTATTAAATATTCGAAAATGAGTGGGCCAACCAGAGATACTTCTATCACATTTGTCAAGAGTAAAGTCCATGGAGTATATATTTCAACATAATCGGCCTGTTAAAATGCATAGAATAATGCGAGACAATATTTTACATGTTATGTTATTCATCACCGCAACGTCACCATCAAAGTGTCTTTTCTTGTAAGAAAGTTTTTTTCGTAATTGTATCAATGTGTGTTGCATTCGCCTGAAAAAGAGTTCCTAAACTCTCTTGCTGTGCAACGCTCAATGTTTGCACATGGTCCATACTTCCTTTGAGGTCTACTAGCAAGATATCTCAGTTAGACAGACAGTGATAAGCCATTAACTAATCATTCGGACCTTCGATGGAGATTAACGATATGACTTTTTTTTGTGATCAGAGGTGCTGATGGATGTTGCAGAATGTGCCCCGGAAGACACCCACAAATTACTTTAGCCTGGAAGATCTATGGCCAATATATAAGCATTTTTCATTCATTCAACCTTTTTGATTGAAATTGGATTCTTCATTGTCGGGTTTCTGTAAAGTCATTAAAGATGATGTGCGAGTGGTCGGCAAGTTTACCTGTCGCAGTGTGGACATAGACGATTAACACTTTGAAAAACTTTGTCAAATCGGTAGGGAGCGACCGGTTGTAACATGTCATTAGGCAAAGCTTTCTTCAGCGCAGTGTCCAGGGGGCACCGAAGAAAGCTGTTGACTAAGTCCAATAACATGACCTTTAAAGAATTAAAATGATGCCAAAAGCATATTGACAATTTTTTCGATTATCAAAGAATTGTTTATGTAATTTAAGTAAAATTTAAGCGTGTTACATATCGGTCAAAATTGGAATTTCTCACCACGACGTAAATAGAAGAAATGACTGAAAACTGTTCAAACTTCATAATTATAAATTATTCCTTGACTGTGTTAACCTACCGATACTACCAGTTGATGGGAGTTATAGCAAATTGACAAGTGTATATACATGAACTGGAGATAGTAGGCTACAAAAAGAAAGAAATTATAATTTTAAGTCGTTAGTAACATTTAAACAAGAACCAAGGGCAATTTTGCACCTCTGTGACAAGAAACTATTGAAATAAAAAAATTAAGAATTTTAAGGTAGATTTTAATGAACAGAAATGCTTGCGATTCTTCAAACATACGTTTAAATGTGAGAAAAACTCTTGATATGCACTTTTATGCAATTTAACGGAATAAAGTTATTTTCGTAGATAACAAGCCTCGCAGCGTTATTGCAGTCATGGGAATGTGTTGATGTAATATATGTATGCAGAATGTTTCCCAGATGTGCTGCTTTGTACAAAAGTCACTGTCGAACCATTACCATTACGCTTACTCTGCTGTGCTGGGCACTTTAGCCCACAATACACACACACACACACACACACACACACACACACACACACACACACACACACACACTCTCTCTCTCTCTCTCTCTCTCTGTCTCTCTCTGTCTCTCTCTCTCTCTCTCTCTCTCTCTCTCTCTCTCTCTCTCTATATATATATATATATATATATACACATTGTATCATATCATATTTTTTACACTTTGATTTCCCAGAGTACAGAGCAAATAGAATACATGAGTCTTTCGTAGGCTTTTATTTCATCAAGCGTGTGATTACGAAAAGCTGTACCTCTGCCTTCGAAGTTGACTGTAATTTTATAGTATTTTATCCAGAGGCAGTTACCCGTTTCGCTGCCTTTAACATTTAAGTACCAATCTTTGGCATTCAGTGTGTAACTGAATAGGACGCACTTCATAGAGGTGCTTCGCCCCATATAAACATGATGCCACCGGCATTCTGTCCTGAACAACATTAATACATATAATTAAATTACTTGCATATAATACCATGAAAAAGCGTTTTCTCTATAATCTGTTAGCTTGTTTAGTATTCTGTTGGATCATTACTTTTGTTAGAGAGAGAGAGAGAGAGAGAGAGAGAGAGAGAGAGAGAGAGAGAGAGAGAGAGAGAGAGAGAGAGAGAGAGAGAGAGAGAGAGATTTGGTGGCGACAGCAGGGGAATTACAAAACTAGTATCGATAACTTACCAGTGGATGGTGCAGCAAAACAGTTGGCGGGCTAGGTCGAGGAACGGAGGTGGCAAGCCAGTTTTGTATCTAATAAGTGGTCCACTCGTCATGCAAAGCAATGATATCAAATAAACTGCAAAACCTTGAAAATTCGGAACAGTGCCTCTGAAATGTGTTTTCCAGTGATTATGATCTGCCCCATCAATGAAACTAATTTTTGGTGTCATGATAGTCGTAGAAAAACATGCTAGTTGATCCCTTTCCTACTCAAGACAGGGTAAAACGCCCATGTCAATGATGTTCTTTAGCTCCCTTTGAATCACTTTTATTCTAACTAGGAATGGGTCAAATGCCTATATGGCGATGAGAAAGATGCAGATAAATATAGTTCCTTTAAGTGCTACTTGTGCGACATTGTTTTAAACAAGAACAAAATTAGGTACTAACAAATTCAGAGCCCCAGGTCTTGTGCTGTGGCACTAATATGGTTCGGCTAAAAGAGGTCAAGTGGTCCTATGATTTATGTGGTCAAAGATAGGGATATGATCATTCGGGCTAAAAAGGCGAACTCCGTTTAAACTGGAAAATCACGTGACCACGGTTGGGTGCACGGTTGGCTGAGTGGTGAGACGCTCGCCTTTCACCTCTGTGACCCGGGTTCGATTCTCGTCCTGGGCAGCATGTGGAAAAAGTTCCTACCAATTTAACCGTGCACGGTGGTTTTATCCGAGTTTTTCGGTTTCCTCCACCACAGACAACGTAGCAAGTATACGTGGAGAGTGACTCCATAAGTCAATGCTTGATTTCTTTCACAAGCCATGTAAAACAAATGTGTTTATACTATACCAATTTCGGCTCTGGTGGAATTTTCGATAGTATTCCCCGCAAACAGATCATAACAGTGTTGACACCTCTTTAAGGCCAATTGCTTGCATATATAGGGTCAAATGGCTTTATAATTGATAAAGTGAAAAGGGGCTATCGTCGACAAAAGGACGATTAAGAAACTGGTTAAAACATAATTTACACAGATAACATAACCTATATGATTCCCTCATCATTGGTAAATGTGCCAGAAGCCTCTGTCACTACATTCATTGGTGTAGGAAAGTTACATAACGCATATTGTAGAAATGTATAAAATCCCACCGGTACTTTCGGACCTGTATCCACTGCATTGTACATTACATTCATTCGGCAAATTAACCTTCCTTTAACAGTAATCACACATACATTTTGAATGCTAGCTCTTCAAAATATCCAATCGACTTGGGTGCCATTTTGAAAATTGCGGATTCTGCACCCAATGGTTTGTAAGTGAGAATTCGGACGATCTTGGAGGATTGGGGGAGGGGGGGGGGGAGTTATAATATATGAAACAAAAAGTAAATATTTTTTCCAAATGTTTCAATAATGATATGATATATGCTGAGGCCGCCAGTCACTTTGATATCCAAATCAAATGTATTTTTGTGCCACGTATCGTCGCGCAATCAATGCATTGCGCAATATTCAAGATGGCGCTTACAACATGGTGGCTCAAGGTATCGTGTTGCATTTGGATTTGTAACTAACGATGATAACTACCTTAGACACAACTGAGCGGGCAGATTAAAGTAAAGATAGTAAGTCATGTTTTAAAACTACTTTAACGACCGTTTGCCTTGGTAACTCAGAAGACGGACACCTGGAATCATGCAAAATATTACAATAACGATCACCGAACAACAGGGGTTATGCTGTTTCACTAAACAACTATGCCTATGAAGCCATGCTGTTTCCCCTGCCCAACATAACCCTCCAGACAAGTGGAAATAAAATGCTGCGTTTAAGTTGAATTTATTGCAAAATAACGGCACAAGATGGCCACTTTCTCGATAAAATCTTTCAGCTTGGTTCGATAAATTTTTATTAGGGAAGGGCGACTTGAAAGTCCTTTTCATTTTTCGTTCCATTAATTTTAGGATTGGGTCTTTTTATTAGGGTTTGGCAATTTACCGGAACCACAGATACATTTTTATTGGACCTTAGGTAGCTTCACATTTGTTGAAACATATTTAAAATGGATGTTCTTTCCCTTTTACACATTACCTCCTTTGACGTCAGTGCTTTTTGTAACCTGGGCACAACCGTAAGCACTTGTCTCACGATAAGTCACAGTGCGTGTGTGTGTGTGTGTGTGTGTGTGTGTGTGTGTGTGTGTGTGTGTGTGTGTGTGTGTGTGTGTGTGTGTGTGTGAAGAGATTATACACCGGCGCATTGCTTTACTGATCAGAGGAAACTGTTGATAGAAGGGATTCTAAGATGCACTCATAAGATTATGCAATGATCACTTTGGTATGTGCACTCCATATATTAAAATTTTTTAAGGATGATATCATAATTCCCAGGAACATATTTTATTTACGAACACGAAAAAAGCCTTCCCCTATATAAATGGGATGTTGGCCCTTATGAAAATAAAGGGAACATAATTGCGGCTTACAAAAATGCACCTAAACCATTTCTTATCAAATAGTTTATGGAAGGTATGAATACCAGCATTTAACATTCTTATACGGCTTTTGTCGTGTTCGTAAATAATAATAACACTATTTATTCCATATCGAATTTTATATACAAGAAACATTAGGGCTGAAGCACTATTTTCCGACTGCAAAGTAAAATGGAATGATACGTGCAACGAGTTCACGATGAAACTATATACACAGTTCAATAGCTTCAAATCCGCTATAAACATCTTAGGACATCACATCCTGCTGTAGCACAGAATGCACACTGAGCATGAGCGCGTAGGGCTAAGCCATCTGTGCAAAAGACGTTTGAATTGAGGCAGTGTAGATGCTGCCTTTAGGTCTGTGGGAAGCATGTTCCATAAATTCACCCCTCGGCAGGGCATAGAGTTTCTTCCATAGGTGATCGTATTGTAAGCACACTGTTGAATTTTGTCATTATCTCGTAAGTTATAAAAAGTTTGTTTCTTTGAAACATGTTGCCCATGAAAGATGGGCTACTGTGCATAAGACCTTTATAAACTTCTCAGGACAGTTTCCTTAAGCGGTTTAAGTAGAGTGAAGATTTATTTCTCATGTATATATTATATAGCCATATTTATCTATTATATGTAATGTCTTCTATGGACTGTTTTAGCCTGAAATAAAACTTATCTTATTTTATTTGCTGGTTGCAGGGATTGGAATATGAAGTACTATGGTCATTGAAAACAAGACGAGGAGCTCTTTCCTGGATCTTTTCCACTTTCTTGCATCTGTTTTCTGCATAGGTGCCAGACAAAAGGGCAGTAGTTGAAGTTGGATAATATAAAAACATTGGGTATTTGCATCTTTCTTTCTGACTGAGAATCATGGAGAAACGTCTTAATACATTTATTTGCTTGGCAGCCTGCCCACATATGTAGGTAATAGGGTCATGAAATTTGAGTTTATCGTCTATGTAAATGTCTAGTAATTTTACCGATTTTTCTGGTTTCCTTTGGACACCATCTATTACAAAGTAAAAGTCTTCCGTAGGGCATGAGAATTTGGTTAAGAGTAGCATTGCCTGGAACTTATCGGGTTAGCCTTCATGACATTTTCTTAGAACCATTGGATGCCGACTCGTGCAGCTTCCTCCAGGGTATCCTTGATTATTTTAGATATTCGTTTTGGAAAGATATCGTGTTTTCATCCCCGTAATTATAGAGGTCACATTTTGTACTGAGGAAAAAGAAGAAATCGTTCATGAATATGTTGAAAAGCAGAGGCCCAAGAATACTACCTGGTCGGACCCCATTAAGTATCTTAGTCGATTCACTGAAAGAACCTGCATATTTCACCCTTTGTTCGCGGTCGCTTAGGTGACTGCGAATCAGTTTACATGCATATTTTGAAAATCCGTAACTGCTTAGCTTTATAAGTAGAATATCATAGGAAAATTCAAATATTTTTTTTACCATATTATTTGTTAAGGGGGTCAGATCAAGGGTAATTCCAACTCCCCCCCCCCCTCAAAATGGGAAGCTTTATGTTAGTAACCAGGGTAGGTATGTATAAGGGTCGTGGAATAATAATCTGCGCATCGCCAATGAGGGTAGATGCTCATTTTTATTCTTGTTATTTCACACAATATTTAAATTTTCTTTCAGATACGACGGACAACAATACATCAGATTGAGCACAGCAACTGAACAGAAGCAACTACTCTAGCATATTTGCTGATTTGTTGTATAGCATGGACTGCATAGCAAACGTAAACGTGAACGACCATAACGTAGTAAATGAAACGACAACCCTCGCTGCAAAAGAAGAGAATTCCGCAGGAAACCATTCACTATCCCATTCTGTTTATGCCAAAGAAAAATTGAAAAACAAAAACATTCTTAATCATTCACAAAATAACAGAGCAACTAAACCAAATCCCATATTTCGCAGCTGACATTTGACGCATATAACCCATTTAACACACATCACATTTCCATCAACAATACACATAATTCTCATCGCATAAACTTTACTCAATTTTGCCGTCACAACTAAATCTGAATCATAGATGAAATTATAAAATAACACACTTGAGCAGAATTAACAACACGTACGCCACAGCAGAAACACTGCACATAATCCTGCAATATCATGGCATGGCAAAGTACAATAACACAGTATAGCGAAGTATAATAACATTGTATAGTGAAGTACAATAGCCAAGTCTCTACACTCTGAAATTAGTAACGTCAATTCTTAATACAGTGCCCTGGATTATAACATTACTCAATTACATTAAGATCCAATTTCTTCACTAAGCAAACAAACCAGTTATGTCGCATTTACTTCACTTGCATCAACGTTTTATTTATTTATTGAACTTAATCACTAGCGAATACATCGAGATATGATTGAAAAGTATACATATATATATATACACATATAATTTTCTGCCATCTCATGACTGAACAAAAACTGTTTATGACCTGCTTTCATCATAACTTTTCAAAGTCTGGAGTCTTAGCAGCCTAATTATGACTTGGCCAATCTTATATACAGTATCTCTTTTACCAGCTCCTACATGAAAATATTGTGAAATCTCACACCGATAAATGTTATGCCTGGCTATTTCATTTGATAATAAGCTACTTCTGAAACTATACACTGCAATTGCAAGCAACTTCCAATTAGTTTGAATGCAGTTTCCCGAAGAGAGGTAATGAAAAAATGATAATAAAAAAGATCTACATGGCGTGTTGACTATTTTTTCCACCACAGACAACTTTATGGAGCCCGCCTAGAATCCATGGTGCGTGCAGGGTGTGTGGGCTGGGGAGAGGATTGAGGAAGGTGGGGCATGTCTGATACATGTCACACCTGTCAAGGCATTAACGACGATCTTTCTCACTTGATGTTTTATGTCCAAGTTTAAACTCCACAGGACTGAAGTTGTTCAAGTATTTAGAACAGTTACTGGAGGATAAGGGTTTTAGCTATGTGTGGCACAGTTCTATTGCGTCCTCTCTGTACCGTAAATTAACTTCCTTCCTGGTGCCGAAGGTTCTAGTTTTGGCGATGAAGTACAATTTTTATTTGATGACATATATGAAAGTTTTGAGTTGAAGCATGGCGTTTTCGGAGGGAATCCTCAGATTCCTGTCTATTTTTGATATGACACAAAGATTTTAATTATCCTAAAAACGGTGTATACATGTATATATGGACGCACCGTGGGTTCCCCTGACCACTGGTGCCCCTATGCAAAGGGGTAGTTTCCTCAATAAATTATTATTATTTTTAATGGTGCAAAGTCAATATCTGTTACGCCTGACTTCAGACACTAATTCTCTTTGCATGAGCGGCTAAAACCCGTCAAACATGAAAAGACCAAGGGAAACCCTTGAATGGTCGTTCATGCGCACAAAAGCAATGTAAAGTTTAAACGTTGAAAACGAGTGTTTCGCGAATGCAGCTAACACAGCGCCCTCTAAAATCAAATTGGAACACTAGCTTTTTTCTTTTTTCTTTTTTTTTCTGCACAGATTTGCATATCAACTGTTAAAATATCGGGTGAATTCAGCTCGGTTACATACAAATATTGAAGCTCATTCTAACGGAATACCATTTGCACATAAACAGTCGTCATTCATGTAGACAAATGTCCTTTCAATCAGTCAACCATAATGTTGTTATATACATGTCTCAGCAAACGTTTTTGCCGTGGCACAAAATTATCTCCAGTTAGCTGCTCAGCACCCCTGAACAGTTTCAATTCTCAAAGGGGCAACTTATCTATAGAAATGCAGCACTTTCTATGCAATAGTGACTTGCCTTCTGCGTGTGTTCACTTTCACCACAGATTTGCTCCATCTTGTGTACATACGAGTGATTGTATTATTTTCACCAAACGTAAATGCAAGATTACAGCTTGAACGAGGTTGTACGTTTTAGAAGTTTCCAAGCTTTTAATCAGTATTGAATGTTTTATATATATATATATATATATATATATATATATATATATATATATATATATATATATATATATATATATATATATATAGATAGATAGATAGATAGATAGATAGATAGATAGATAGATAGATAGATAGATAGATAGATAGATAGATAGATAGATAGATAGATAGATAGATATTGGAGAAGTTGATGTATCCCGATCACTTTTTCATGCTAAACAAAAACCCTACAACATATAAAAAGAAAAGAATATGAGTGATCTTAGAAATTGGGAACAAAAGGTGTTCATGATGTGAATAAAAGAGATACACCAATTCGTTAGGTACTACAGATGCAGTGTTCAGTTCAGTTAAATATTTATTTAACGTCGGTTTGTTTTTAAAATGAAAATTAGCTTGAAGCTATTATCACTTACAGAATGATAAGTACAATATGCAAAATACATCATGAAGAACACATAGTGTCACAAGATAACAGTCACGATTGCCATATAACTGAATTAATATGGATAGCCTGCACTACAGGATGACATATTTCATTTTATTACCACTTATGCTTCTGTCCTACATATAACGTATTGTCAGTAGTATCCCATCATCAACTTAGACCGCATGGACGTATGGAGGCATAAAGAAGTTACAGATAAGAGGCAATTATCTGACTTGTGCCGCCCTCCAGTGGCACTTGATTGTACTATATTTCAATTGCTGACAGGTTTGCTCAGTATGCATGTAGAACAATCACTACCCACCGAATCTTTATAAATAATAATAATAATAATAATAATAATAATAATAATAATAATAATAATAATAATAATAATAATAATAATAATAATAATAATAATAATAATAATAATAATAATAATAACAATAACAATAATGATAAATTTGAAACTTCCAGATACGGAGAAATAGAGGTACATGTACATAAAACATCACAGTGCATGAAAATACTGATATACATAGGTTCAGCGTAACATGGCAGTTGGCAAATTATAAACATAAGTAATAGCAACGCAGTATTTATGGCAGCCCTGCCGTTTTTTTTGGGGGGGGGCACACTAAACATCAAGGTGGGTGTGTGCCTCGGACATTTTTATACAATACCCCATCTTAATCCTACACCAGGTGTAAAAAGGTACCCTTTCTTAATCCTGTAATGTGTTGAAAGGAGTGCTGCATTGGTGCATCCTAATTGTTACCCCTATCCTAATCCAGGTGTGTACATTTTGGGGGCCTTTTCTAATCCTGGGAGTAATAAAACAGAGCCTTTCCCGCGGCACATACCCAATACAATCGTACATGGAAGCACACCCCCCCCCCCCCGGGGAGGGTACTTTCATGTACTTAGCTGATATTTCATGCTGAGGCCTGATTGTTGGTTTCTAAAGAATATTTGTACACTGAAAAATTTAATCCGCATGTGCTTGCAACCATATAATCTGGCCAGCAGAAATACTGCTTGAAAATATTGATTTCTTTACTAATCTAAGAGCAAAATTCTATCAATTTCATTAACTGAAATGTTCAGACGTGCACTTTTAGAATATCAACAGTTCATTGTAAGTCATTCATATTGTATGGGACTGGATACATCTCTCTACAAACTTGGGTTGGTGATTTTCTAGCATTGTTGAAAACTGTTGTCTGCTTCTAATTTCTATGACACTCGTCATTTTGTATTGTCAGTATGATATCTTTTTCGTCGCAACTATCTATGCTTCGGTGTTTAATGATGTCTTTGAATCATTTTCCTAAAATTCTCCCATTATCGCCACACAATGTCACAATTAGTCAGGGAGCCAAAAGCCCATTTGTGGGTGAATCTGGTTCCGGCGAATAATGTTTTTTCTTTGCAGATTCTGGTAGCTCAGGTACTCCCTTTCGAGAATCCAGTTGATGACCGCGCTTCACTGTTGAGCATATTAGCGTGCGTAGGATCTGACTAAAATCTAAGCGTGTCACGGAAGATCATTTCCGACGTCAAGGGGAGGGGTGGGGTGGGGATGGGGGTCGAAAGGTCTGACGTCAAATGCCGGTAAGCGTGACAAGTGATATGCCTCTTGAGTCAACAGTCCCGTTCACTTAAGTAACTAACTGGGAATCCTCTTCAGCTAAACAACTGGTTTACCGAAATACACCAGGTGGAAGCACTGTCTCACAAAACATGGGCACATCAATGATCCTGACACTTTCAGTTTCATTTACATTTGTTTTCATGAAATAACAGAGCCACAAGTGTGGTCCACAGCTTACCATGGACCACACTTGTGGCTCTATATTAATCAACAGCTTTCCGAAGCACACTCAGGACGCTTAATGCTCAGAGTGCACCAAGGAAAGCTGTTAAATAGGGTTTAATTATTCTCTTAAAATCTCTTTGCAACATTCATTCAAAGTTTTTAGGTTATTAAGGAGATAATTTCTTAAAGATGGCATATTATTACCCACAATGACTAAAGAGATAACATTCCTTCACAGCAAACGTGTAATTTGAAGGCAGATGTGGTAAAAACCGTATTTTGATGAGGTGGCCTGCCTTGCCCGGCGGCCATATTGAATTCTGTATTACGTAATCACTACAGCTCTTCAAGAGTGGTGTCATCTGATTTTTGGACAATGAAAACATTGGTAAAGACATAAATTTCATCTTGCTAGCCAGCTTACATCTTGAGATATTGCTAAAAAAAACTGTATTTAAGTAATGGTCGCCTTCATTTGCATATTCCCCGAAATGCTGAAGAGTGACGCACGGTCATAACTGGATTCTCGAATGGAACTACCTGGACTACCACAATCTGCAAAGAAAAAAAATTATCCGCTGGATCCAGATTCAGCCCCATGACCTTCCGACTCAATATATCATGCAAGGAAATGCACTATAACGCATGATCCGCATGTCCAGGACTTAACTTGATATTTTGTTAAGTGTTGCAGATTACATGAGTTTCAAGCTATGACATATTTTATACTATAACCCATGCTCAACTCTGTACAAATGCAAACATGTTTTTGCGTTAAAGGTGAAATTAGACTTTGTAACATAAAAAAGCGTGCTGTCATAAAATAAACAGAAGCTTACCTTGACTACATGAAGAAAACTTGTCCTCTGCACTGTTGCCCCTATTTATACTGACTTGCAGATCGTCACTGAAAACAAGGACGTGACAATTAAACAAATCTTAAATCAGTTTATATCATGAAAACAGTCATAATATTGCACCAAATTGTGTCAATCTGAAGTTGTAATAAACGCAGGACCATTAATGAGAACCATGGCATTTTCGAAATGCTGGTCAATGCTAATAATGCATGGCTATGTAGTAGTTTGAAAATATATTTAGAAAAAAATACATTGTAGTCATGTCCATAATTTATCGGATACTTCCCGATCTTGCTCACTTATAGTAATCTGAAGTACACGATATACGCAAGCATAAAATGAATAAGCTTTCTCGCTGATGACCATGAAAAAATGAATGGTCTCTTTATTAATATTAACATGCATTTTCACATAACATCAATTAAATCTGGGAGGGGAGTAACAGAGAAAAATATGCTTTTGCTATTCGTAAAATATCCACGGCCCTCATAAAATTCCACGACTCTGTGGCTTCCGCTTTAGACTCCACAATATATTTCAATTTACGTGTAAGAGGACATGGCCACTCTAGGCACCATACATGGTGTGATTGCAATTTATTATGACACGACCGCTATGGGACAACATACATCTGGTGATTACAAAGATTTCTTGTAAAATTCCCTTGCATCTCCATACTAAGGTAGTATCTAGTCTTCTTCTTTTTCTAAATTTTACAGGTGTCATAGTTGGTTTAGCATATGCTCAATTTGCTAAAGTTAAGGTGTTCTAACGATAAAAGTGACGTTGTATTTGGTTTATGTTGATCTTGTTTACATGTTTTGTATCGCTTGAAGTACAAATGATATCAATGTTGTAAGTACTACAGTTATAAAGAGCATTGATTGATTGATTCATTCATTCGTTCGTGCATTCATTCATTCTTTTATCCATACATTCATCCATTCAACAACATCTACATTTGTATAAGAACTGCCTTAAAAAGTTAACAGTTTAACGACGTTGTCGCTCCTGTTCCAGTAATTTTATATATTTTTGTGCGGTAACATATATTTATACATTTTCATGTGTTTTGCAACTGCCATATATTCAGCAGCATGATTGTTTGCAGCATCACACTGTAAGGCAGCATACACAAGCCAGCAGACCCCTGTTAGGCAGCAGTGCACTGTTAGGCAGCGTACATCAGTCAGTAGCATATTGTTAGGCAGCGTACATCAGTCAGTAGCATACGGTTAGGCAGCGAACATCAGTCAGTAGCATACGGTTAGGCAGCGTACATCAGTCAGTAGCATACTGTTAGGCAGCGAACACAAGCAAGCAGACCCCTGTTAGGCAGCAGTGCACTGTTAGGCGGTGTACATCAGTCAGTAGCATACTGTTAGGCAGCGTACATCAGTCAGTAGCATACTGTTAGGCAGCGTAGACAAGCCAGCAGACCCCTGTTAGGCAGCAGTGCACTGTTAGGCAGGGCACATCAGTCAGTAGCATACTGTTAGGCAGCGTAGACAAGCCAGCAGACCCCTGTTAAGCAACATACACTGGTCAGTATACTTGACATTCTTGATCTTGTAAGCCAAACGTTTGTGTTCAAGAGGAAGAATTACAGCATGGTATCTCTGAGTAGCGATGAGAACCTTGATCCAGACATTGACCAACGAGGAGGGATCAACAAAATTATACACCAAACAGATCAAGAATAACTTTTTTGAGATAGTTATGACAGAGTAAATGGCCATGGTCCATAAAAAACAAAACAAAGACATGTGAGGTCCCAGTCAGGAAAAGATTATTTTGCTTCAATACACATATGGTAAGGCAAGTAATCACACAGCCATTCGTTATATGGTCAGTCAGTCACGCTGTCTTAATTGCTCTCTGCAAAGAACAAAGACAGCAGCACGTGGTCTCAAGAATGTTTACACTTTCAAGTGAAAGAACCGTGACAAAAGACGTGAATTCTGTTCGGTCATGTAAACAGTACTAAACCGGAGCCCTGTTTCCTTCTTTTGCAGGCTCTTTTCAACTACAAAGTAATTTTGAGTATGCAAATAACCTTTAAACGGGCATATTTCGTGTTCTATTTGCTCCCTGGTCATAATATTTCTTAGGTTTTCTAAGAACGGTGAGCGACTATACAATTCTGACTTTGAACTTCACATTGTCATCGTAATATCAAACAAAACACACACAAATGAAAAACAAAAACAAAACAAAACAAAAAACCCCCTAAAAAACCCCAAAAAACCCCCAAAAAAACAAAAACAAAACAAAAAAAAACAAAAAAGAAAAAAGAAAAGAAAAAAAAAAAAAAAAAAGGAAAAAGAAAAGGAAAAAAAATAGTGCACACAAGTTACATTAAAAAGTCTTTATCAATCACGACTTCAACAAAAGAAATAAATGTTTTTGACAATCGTTATGATAAATGTAAATGTAAACATCACATTGCACATTAAGAGAGCAAAGTGAAAAAACGTGAAAGAAACGCCAACGCGAGGATTTCTTACTGGAAGAGAAACGATCAGTTGAGTACGTTAGAACACAAAATTCTTCAAAATGTATTATCATGGATCTCATTCCTGTATCCTTGCTATCAGGGCTGTACTTACAACTGTGATACTTGCTTTTGTCCTGCAGAACATTAAATTAAACAAGTGCTTTCGGCTGTGCCCAGGTTACGGATTAGAATGGCGTCAAAAGAGGTCATGTGTAAAAGGGGAAAGAACATCATTTCAAGCATGTTGTGACAAATATCTAAGTTACCTAACGTTTTACAAAAATATATGTGTAGTTCCGATAACCGAGTTTCAAGCCCTTCCCTAATGACAATTGATTGACCCTAGTTGAAACATTTTGGCCTTTCTTCGGAAAACGGTACTGGTTTTTAGCATTGAAACCCTGCACTGAGTTAAGCACTCAAGTGTGGAAGGTGTACACATGTGCCTTATTCCGTTTTCTGTAAACCCTGACCGTATTCCAAAGAAGCTCTCAAGTTGTCTGGGGTGGAGGGTTACCTTGGGCCCGGGAAAGAGCATAACTGCGTTCCCACGGTTGTTCGATTTGGCCTGCTCCTGAATGTGTATGGTCCGCGCATGGCTCTAGGTGTGTGTGTGTGTGTGTGTGTGTGTGCCCCGAAATGGTTTGATACCGAAGTAGCCTGTATCCATACAGCATGGCCACAGCCATGGTTAAAATATTTTACCCAGAAAGCAACCATCGTGCCCCGTTATTTTGCAGTAAAGTCAACTCAAACACAGTATTTTATTTCAACTTGTCTGGAGAGTTAACTTGGGCCAGGGGAACACCATAGCTGGATTACCATGGATGTTCGGTGAAAAGCGTATCCCCGAGTGTTCGGTGATCGTTATCGGAATATATTGCTGGGTCCCAGGTGTCCGTTCTCCGACTTACCTGGCAAACGGTCGTTAAAGTAATTCTAAAGCATGGCTTGCTATCTTAACTATTATCTACCCATTAGGTTGTGTCTGAAGCAGTTATCATCGGCAAATAAAAATTCATCTGCGATACAATACCTCGAGCCAGCGAATCATGCGTCATTTTGAACATGGCGCAAGTAGTGTTAATGGAATGTTAATTTGTCGATAAAATGTCATGTAAAATATAAGATATGAGTATTCTAGTGTGTATAGTAATAGTAATAGTAAACAAATAAATTAGTAAGTGAAATAAATAAATAAATAAATAAATAAATAAATAAATAAATAAATAAATAAATAAATAAAAAATACAAGGACGACCCACATTGCCACATAGTGACATCATAAACATTGATAGAGAAAAACCGAGTGATGCTAAAAAGGCCCTATACTTTTTCACTTCACAACTGCTATTAAACAAGCAAATTTAAAAAAAGAGAGAAAAAAAAGAAACAAAACGAAAGCAAAAAACTTTGATTTTGGTCATTTCGGTTTGAACACATACGTGAGGCACATACGTAAAAAGGTAGAGCGATTACACTGGCCATGTCGCAGGGTAGGTAGAAATACGTTAATGACATTATTGTGCCTAGCAACGACAGTTTTTACCTGTACCTTAACATGTTTTAAGTGCTGAAAATCTGCCATGTCTCCACGCCTGATCATTAGACAAATAGACACATTTGGTATGTCCTCACATTTCATGGATGTGGGACAATTCTTATAATAATGGAAGATTTAGTATTTATTACAACTGTTATGTTAATTTACACAATTTTGCCTGAGGGGCGTTGCCCGGTATACGTTACATATACATAATAAAACGGTAAGGTAGTTGTAGATATTTCCAGTGATTGCGAAAGATGTTTATAACATATGCCTGACTTACCTTTCTTTGTTTATATCTCTGTTTCTGCCCGCCTCTCCCTCGTTACCGAGACAACAACAACAACAACAACAACAACAACAACAACAACAACAACAACAAAAAACCACCGAAAAACTAAAAAAAAAAAAAAGGTTTAAAGGCAATTCTCAATTTTATGCTGATTGCGACTGCTCATATTTAATGGAGAAAAAACATTTACAACGTAAATTTAATTTCGCAGTCGACAAACAGATAAAACAGGTTGATTGAAGCTTGAAGACCTGAGGTTATCAATGGTTTTGTGATCTTGTCAGATCTATTAGTAGATCTTCTGATATATTCACTGCATTCCCTGAATTGATCACAAAATCTATCAAATACCTGTTCTACATTTTTAGATTCACATATTTCATCCTAGTTAACCTTTGATAATTTGGCACAGAATACATCAAAATCATATTTGCTGAAGTTATACCTTTGACTAGCTTGTATTTTATGGAATTTTACACCAACATCATGTAATAATGCAAAAAATGGCACAAACAGAATGCTATATCCGCATACATACATCTAACATAGTCAGTCATAATCCAGTCAGATGAGTCAAATCTGCTGCTCCTGTTGTCAATAACCTGCTACCTGGGAAAAACATGAGGCATAGGATCACTTATGGGAACCCTCAGTCCTTTTGTTCAACAGGTGGTGCTGCAATAGTTTTTTTTTCTAGTTTTAACAAACTTTTGTGTGTTTCCGCTACTTTTGACTTCTCCAGAACTGGCACGCAGATAGACTTGCTCAAGTCTCACTGGACTGTCTTCCGTAATTTATTTAAAATCAAATTCATTGCCAAATTAAATTTTAAGTAAACACATGTCGTAGCTTTACCTAGCTGATTGGCGTGGAACGTGTATATAACCAGATAACATTGACTCCAGATGATTAGCGCCGGGCGGTCTACACTGTGTTTCTTATTACACAGACAAGCGAGCGGTCATAACGCACTCCTCTTCAGAAGCTGTTAATTGAGCTACTGTGTAATGAAGGATTAATTGCAGTGCACCGCGTCAGGCAGAGGCCCGGGGCAGAGGGCGTCCAGTGAGACATGTCAAACTTGCCGGCTTGTCGCTGCTATGAATTATTCATGAGCAGTCAAGCACGTGACAGATTCAAGGCCGTCTCAAATTCCTTGTGTTGACTTTTGTTAATTTACATGCAAGCATGCACATTTTATTGTAGAGAAACGTCAGTTCTTGCCGATGGCTATTTCGAGCGGCGTTAAAATGAATATTTTCCTACTACGATGATTTAAATCAATGACCGGGTCTTTGCTTGTGACAATTTGAATGATGTAACTTTGCAAAACTGCGCAAAAATAGGGTGATTTCATCGTCTCTATCTCGATCTTTTTTTTTGTCTCCGCGCCATGTTGTTTATATCGTTAGAATGCTCAGAACCTTGTCTATTTTAACAACAAGCTCTCCCATTGGCTGGAACAAAAGTATTTTAGCGGGAACACCTTCAAAACTGCTTCTATTTCAAACAGATGCGTCGTTATTTTAGTCGGAAACTACAAGGGCCCAGAATCGATCACATGGTGTTCGCTGTCTAATCAAAAAGTTTTTCTATCGCTGTTTCGTTCGGTAGAACTCGCTGCCTCGTGTTGTGAAGTCTGGCTTGAAAGATGGGTGACATTTGTGTGAACACAAGTGATTTAAACATATTTTATTCGTAGAATACAATTGGGAAGGAGGGCAGAGTGACAAGTGACGATTACGGACAATTTATTAAAGCAAGGAACAAAATTTAACGCTGTAAATTGGTGAGAATGATAACATATACTACCACTGTACCAGTCTTTGCGTACAATAGAGTAGAGGGTCCAATTTTTTCACGGAAAGAGAGTAAAATACGCCAGCCGCAGGTAAACATGGTTCGGGTGAAAATACCGCTGCCGCGTGTTTATCATGCTGACAGTTTGTCAGTAACTGTGATAAAGTGTGTTTATGGACTTTTTGTTTAAATTGACAAAAGAGCCACATAGAAATGTAGAGGTCTTACTCAACAAAACTTAAATCATGACGTGGATCATTTTGCATTAATGCAAAAATAAAAAAGTTGTGGCACTGATTTGACTTCTAAGATCCCGCGAAACCCCGGATGTTGTGACGTCACTCCCAACGAATGGATGGTAGTCCAGAGTGGGCTTGTGCAAGTTTGACAAGTCCCTGGTGTCGGCAGCCGGAGGGAGACGGTCAGCTTTGTCTCGCTTGAGTGGCCAGTGACTAGCCATGCATTCATCGAAGGCCACTTTCCACTCGCAATGATAATGGGATTAGAACTGACCAGGACTCAATAGCTGCTACTGTTGAAACCGACACGGCGGCAGTGTCGACCAGTTAAAAAATATAATAATAATAGTAGGACCTACTTAATAACACCGTGTAGTTGGCATAATATTATTCAGTTAACTTTGTGGAGGGGAAAATGTGTCGCACTTCTGGGTGGGACCGCGGGATGGGAAAATAGGGACATGCACCAGGGACTTGTGCAAGTCTAGCACGCAGATTGTTCTGATACTTGGTGGAAGTTTTGCTTGTGGGAAGATTAATCGAAACTGTTCTCCAGTTGGTGAAGCTTTGGATCCGCGATTTTTTTTAAATGCATTTTTCAATTCGGGTATCTGTCGGTTAATGTATGCATCCCTGTGTTGACTACCGTGGAAGTCAAAGTGAATGGCAATGGAAATTCATGTTTTCGACTTTTTCCAAACTGTCAACCAGATTCACTTCCAACTTAGTGATGATGTACCTTGGGTCGGTCTCTACCGAATTGTTCAAATTGTCATGCTCCAGTAATTTTAAGATTTTCATTTATTTATTTATTTATTTATTTATTTATTTATTTATTTATTTATTTATTTATTTATTCATTTTGGCGAAGTATTAAAAATCTCTGAAACTTAAGACCTTATTTAAATCAACAGGTGCCTCTAATTCTTTTCTTTTATTTATGATTTTTTGGTGTGATTTTTCGCTTTTTGGACTTTTGCTAAAAGTTGTCACACAAATTTTTCAGGAACGTGGTGGAAATGTAGCTTGTAAGAGGGTTAAACAAAACTGTTCATCAGGTGGTGATTCTCTGGATCAATGATTTATAACGATTTTTTCGATTCGGGTACCTAAATACACGCATTCCCATCGATCGCCATGTAGGTTAATAGAAAGTCCATTTTTCACTTCCCCTCTAAAATCCTCATCCTCAAGACCAGCGTGAGATTTATAATGTGTCGAATGTCAAGGTCAGCTCAGGACGTGCCGTTCACACAGCCCTTTTAAATTAATTTTCTCAATCAAAATAGGTACCTTGTTCTCGTTTTAATTCTCCGACTGGACGACAGCATTAAAATCAAAAGTATGCCTGAGGAAAGATTGCACCTCCTGTCATGTTATCAAATCTCCAGCTTACTCTGACAGCATGTTCTTCACATTGCGATCAGCTGTTAATCTGCTTGCGACTTCCTATGAGGCAGCAGGCGAGCGTCACCTGTCACATATACATTAGTTTGACAGCTCTACAAAATCGGACCCGTAATAATAATTATGATGATGATAATGATAGTTTATTGAAGCCCATTTCTGTGGAAAATTAACTCTAGAAATACATCGAACTAATTTTTCAATATATATGCAATATTGAGCCACAATCGTTAGAATGAAAGTTACACAAGAATTGAGAGAAATAAAGGTGACAATAAAAAGACGTACAAAATCCTAAACATGTTTATTTATAATACAACTAACCTGAGCTTAGGTAATATCAAGACTGGTAAAAAGGCAAGTACTTGGTCAGCATTTCTGGATGTCTGCACTTTTCACAGAAACAGGATATTGTGCAAGGTTTGGAACGTGGCGTAAAATATAAGGCCTGGTGTTGTAAAAAGGTCGATGACGAGATATAAAATAAAATTTTACTTGTAGCGTATGAAAGTGATTGGCTTGATTATGTTGATAATGTGAAGCAGGGATGCATTCTCTCACCGAGCTTAGATTCTGTTGTACTGAACGATAAAGCGTCCATGTAAAATAAGCAAAATTTAGGGTTTTGCATCACGGTGAATGTGTCCCCTGTGTTACTCCAGTTCGATGATACTGGTGTAATAGCGAGAAATGAGATTGGATTACAAAAATGATTTCGATTGCCGATGCGTTTGCTAATAAATTCGGTATAATCCATGGTAACAGATCAAACATCATGGCTATTGGCAAAAAGTTGCTCTTGATAAAATGATGGTATCCCGGAAATATTGCACCTGAAGACTCCAATACTTATAATCATTTTAGCTATCATTTTTACGACATGCCTTCATACTGGATGTGGGTTTTGATGTTGATACTGAAAGAAGCAATGCTGGCAAGACATTTTTCTTCCTATAAATTAATTAAAATGAATGTATCATAGACTTCTTCAATAAAATTGATGAAAAATATTCATTTTCAAAAAAAAAAAAAAAAAAAAAAAAAAAATAAAGTAACGTCGAATTCAATTAACAGCCTTTTATGAAAGGTACATTTTTCAAATCAGCTTTAAATGGATTAGCATGAAAGTAATGGACAAAAAAAAAGGATACATGCCTATAAATTTGGAGTTTGTCGGACAAAATTTGTACAAATGTGCAGTAATGTACATATAATTTTTGTCATTTAGAATTTGCAAGCCTATATCTATCCTATCTTGATGACGCTGGCCAAACAGCATAAATAAGAATAGTTGGTCGAGCAGCGTAGCTGATGACATGCTACATTTTATGAATAATTTAAGCAAAACTACAACTTATCTGATTTAATTAGTGTCTGGCATGACTGGTACCAAATATGAGTTTACGGCAAATTTAAAACTCTTGAATTGTCTTACCTTTACACAGAATTAAGCGCTGGCTAAGAGCAATATGAAATCAAGCATTGCGTCACTACAGTTATCTCGGCAGTACACGGAAGAAAAATAAGCAATATACATGTATATATATATATATATATATATATATATATATATATATATATATATATATATATATATATATATATATATATATATATATATGTGTGTGTGTGTGTGTGTGTGTGTGTGTGTGTGTGTGTGTGTGTGTGTGTGTATTGTCGTTTCTGACTTTTTGTTAAATATACAAGAATTATATGAACCATGTACGTGCCTTTAGTAGGCGCGTGCTGTAAGGTTTACTACCGGTTCCCTAAATGAATAATGCGCCGTAAGTATACTACGGCTGGCTGAAGAAATAAATGCACAGGATTCACAATATCACATAATTATAGTTATATGCATGAAAGATGCACATGATATATTGGCATACTACGCTATGCTCATTAGCCACATTCATGTTAGCATCTTGACCTGGGTCAAAATAGGCGCAAAAAACCATTAGGCCTATATGACGTTGTCAATGCCTGCATCTCATGCACTGGGAATCCTTCAAACCTGGAACAAAATAGATTGTACCTATTCTTAATGTAGGTTTAATTAAACGTGACATTGTAGTTTCCTGTCTCCACGTCGTTATGCAAATAGCGAACAAGGGACTATACAATTTGTAGAGCTGCAGGGCAGAGATCCGCCATTTTCTCTTTTGCCACCGTTTGCGTACTAAACAAAAATATAAACCGTATTTGGAAATCGAAATTTAGCATGCGCAATGGCCTGACATGGGGAAAAATTGAAAAAAAGAAAGAAATGAAATGGGCCTTACAAATGTAACTGTAAAAATATCGCCTACACAGGGTTTTCTTCATGTGGAGGGCGTGTCAATTGACACGTAACAATATAGAAGTATGAACAAGTGCTAAACATTTAAGTGTCAATCACAATCATTCACAGGCACAATGGCTCGATTTAGAGTCCAAAAGCAGCTGTTCACCCCACAAAGACCACATGCTGGTACTGTTAACCATTTACAGCGTTAACACGTGGTCGTACTACATGGCTGCACTGATGAACCTATCGTCCCTGAGCTTATACGAAGCAAATGTAAAAAACAAAAAAAGCAAAAACAACAACAACAACAACAACAACAAAGTATCTCGCCCCTGAATAGTTTTTGCCAATAGTTGTTCGAACATTCGGTAAAGAAATCCGCAAATTGTCCAATTCATTCTGCTTCCACAATATCACTACTGATGCATGTATTTATAAATTTGTCATAAAAATCAGAAAATTGAATACCCCCCACCCCCACCCCCAAGAAAACCGAAAAAACCAACACCCCCCAAAAAATCAGAAGATTAAATAAAAAAACAAAAAAACAGAAAACAAAAAACAAAAACCCCCAAAAACAAAAAACGAAAAAAAAAAAAAAAAAAAAAAAAAAAAAAAAACCGCCTTCCAGTGCGACTTTTGATTGTGTGCAATAGAATAGTTCAGGCATTTTATGACAGTGTGCAGCAATAGTAATTCAGGTCACTTATAATGGTGTGAACAGGCCAGGGTGTGCTGTAGAGAAGGTAACAATGAAACTATGTACAGAATCTTGCCTTCAACGTGCATTCGGTCAAGACAATCCACTTATATAAAAAACGTGAAATGTGTCAATTTGATTAGAACATATATTTTTTTTTCAATTTCAGCGAACAAAAAACAATTGGGAAACAGAGCGATGCCCTATATTAAGCCCTCTTGCACATATATCAGTTTCATTTGTGGCGAAGATCTTTCTTTGCGGCAAGGACTGAGATCATGTTTGTAAACTACACATATGTCATACAAGTGGTTCATGGTGTAATTGTCGTGATTTTAGAATAAATATCGAATTGCACTCGTTCACAGACTGACCCCACCCCATGTCTGTACTGCAAGGTTTTGTGCATGCTCAACAACAACAAAAATTACCCGTATATGGGATGCCTCTGACATGTATAATCCACTACAATATCGATCTTCTCCATGTAATCTTTTGGTAATCCTTTGTTAATGTTAGAATGGGTCGACACGTTTACCAGTAAGCTCTAGGCGTCGAAAACCGTATTATGTTGAAAAGCGTGTTATCTGTTGAGCATGCATTCGTTTGAATATTGAATCTTATCATCAGACAGAGGTCAACATTTTTGTGATATCTTCAAAACGGGATGTAATTTCACAGAATCGATTACATATAATTTCATCAAGATCTCGACTTTTCAATTAAAAAAAGCAAAACAAAAAACAATGACATACCCGTACAATTTATATGCTAAAAGGTGTGCACAATTCCGGGAAAAACAGCAAAGTGAACTTGGGTGTGGCAACTGGGATGATTTCTCCCTTTTGGAACGCACGCTGTGTCAGTGTTGTATGCTATTATCATACGATCGACACCCCAGCTTCAAACTAATGCTCGCCGACGCAAAGAGAGAGACCGACAGACAAACAGAATTATCTTCACTTGACCATGTGAATATAGATACAGTATCCGAATGTGGTAATTGTAAATATGTCAAGCCAAAGGCTTCACCACTTGCACGCTAATACTATGGTCAAGAGACTAAAATAAAGACACAGTGGTTCCGCTATCGTATAAAACACCCATAAAAAGGTGGACATTTTTTAATATGGGAGGGGAACTTGTTAAAGCTTTTGGATAAATGATATTCAATTTGTTTGAAAACTACAAGAATGGCAAGAGTAAACAGATAAAGTATCTATACAGCAAGAAACTGAAGTGTTAATGGACATAAGAAATTTAAACGAGATCTGGGGTATATGACACAGATGCTCTAAATCACTTAGTAGTAGCTATTGTTAGTACATACATAGCAGTTAGCAACAGAGCGTGTCTCTTGATAACTAGTTAACATGTGGTTTTCAGACGGTCAGAAAAAAAACCCGGGGAGAATTTATGTGTTATTCGGTATTAGCCAAATATGAACATTGCTTATACCTGATAACCTCGACACTAAAGTCATATACAACCCAGAAGAAGGCGCGCGCAGACACTAACTTTTAAATTATTTATAAATCATTAGTGCAAGTAGTCTCTCTGGCAAAAAGACCGATATAATTATTGTGTTTATTTTACCTGAATTTCGCCTTTATTAAATGTCATTTACATAAGGGTTTTCACGGTGGTAAAATGCCCAATTACAATTATACTTATTAAGTGACATGCGCTTTTGCTATTTAAATCTTAGCATGCTGTGTTTAACTATATTTGTACAATTAACAGTACATCATTATCAAATAACTGTGGATTGCATTCACGCGTAATGCCGCACTAACAATTTGTCCGAAAAATTAGAATTCCAGTTTGTCTTATTTGTGTCACTAACCAATCGTAAATTCATTTTTGACAGTTTTGCATGCCGATCAGTTTAGTTATATATGGCTTTTTAAAAAGCTCTCGTTCTCGTTCTCTCAATGTTTATCTGTCAAATCAACATCTGAGTTTTACAGTATCACGCTGCGCGAAGCTACAAGAGCAGATGCTTTTGAAAAAATATCAGATCTGCTTGTATGTTCATGATCCCATACTTAACATATATACAACTTATGATTAAAAATCGTAGACACAAGTTAGCGCTTAGTGAAGCAGTACTGAAGGTAATATGCCATTTATTTCTTCCTCGTCCTCTGTTACTAATGACAAACTGTTATGGGTCATGAAATAAATGAAAATGGATATGGACTGCAGTGAAATATCGCATGAGTTCCAAGGCAAACTTTGTCACACATAATCGATTAAAATATTTGGAGCAATCAAAACAAAAACAAATATTATTTAATACCTATGGTCTTGAATGCGGGAACAAGCTGTTAATAAATCTCAAACAGC
This sequence comes from Hermodice carunculata, assembly GCA_964020975.1. Classification (NCBI taxonomy): domain Eukaryota; kingdom Metazoa; phylum Annelida; class Polychaeta; order Eunicida; family Amphinomidae; genus Hermodice; species Hermodice carunculata. The sequence goes on along the minus strand of OZ026630.1, from coordinate 52,199,472 downwards.
TAAGATGCATCTAGTGTTAAGCACTTTATGGCACTTAATATTGTAATTAATGTGCAAAAATTCAATACATGCATAGTTTACTCCGTTTGTATCAATGTAGAAAGACGGAATATCCATTTTGGACGGTTAAGCATCAAGCCTCTAAATGTTAGTAGTTTAAACGTACTTCACCACGTACCACCCATACTTTCAAAATACATCGAAACATGTCAATTGTGGACACCATTGATATTATGTCTGTGAAAACTCTGTACGAATATCAAGATTTCATTGCTCTGTACGAATATCAAGATTTCATTACTTAAAAGACACCAATTAAATCAGCATGAAGTTGAGTTCAATATTTACCGAAATAAGGAAAAAAGTGTGAAACAAATAAATTTGTATAGTCCGAACTGATGATCATTAGAGTAACGGAAACATTCAGTCGTTAAGGCGCCTGGTATCAATAATGTACTGCTGGAGTGCATCACAGATCTAGATATTTAGGCAGTTAGAAATCTCCTTATTGCCACAGAGAAATATTTCAACTAACAGGGATTTGCGTGATAGTTTATACTTAAACCTTCCGAGTAAGGAAATCTTTGACAAGCGTTTTTGATAATCCGTGTGATATGGGCACGCCAAGATAAGTCACGACTCAAGGTGATACCAAGTTGTTTATGACTATCTGCCTCAAGAATCGGACACCCACCCGGAAAACAGGCGGATGATGAGGTCCCACGTGTTTCACAGAAAATTTAACAGATAGTGATTTGATGGCATTTGAAAATGAATGTTGATGCTTTGGTAACTCTGGAATCTCTTTGCTGTCATTGTTGGGTTTGAAATTTATCAATGTGGGTCATGTTTTTCTAAACTTTTTGATAAATACTTCATTGGCTATGTTGTGCTGTGGAGACAGTAAGACTCTCAAAACATCCTGCTCATCAAACGTGATTTCAGTTAACCTAGACTCAGTACGTTGACTAAAATCAGGCATTGGAGACACTCATTGCAACCTCGAGTGTATAAGGACATGGCATGTTAACTATATTCTTAAAACGCTACCATGCCCAATTGCGAAAACGAATAAGCTTTTTTTTGTCTCGATGGTTATCCAATGGTTGTCGACGTTCTTACGATGACTTAGCTACAGGGTATAAATTCATTTCAAAATAGGTACTAAGTCAGTGGAATGAAGCAATTATGATCTCTGTGAAACGATAATGTTGTCATACACCTCGTAGTCTGTGTTCCAATGTGTTAATAAGGGAGGGGAAATAAGTTCAGGGAAATTGATTTATTGTAATCCCAAATATGAAGTTTGAACGGACGGTCTTTAAAGTGTGATAGTGAGAGAGAAAAGAAAAGGATCACATGATGGGAATTTGAAAGAGGAGTAAGAACACCATTTCGAAGGACCAAGTCAGAAGAGTCATTGATAATAAGTCAAGCAAGTTTTCTGAGTATTCGGTGGTTCTTGTAGGTTCCTGTATTAGCTGATAGAAGTTGTGTTGAACAACCAGGTTGAAAACCACTAAACCACCATCACTATACTGAAGTGGCGAATTTCAGTCTGAGCGTCTATCCTTAAAATCGCCATTAATAAAGAGAGAGTGTGGGTTACTTTCAAGCATTATAGAGATGGGTTTATCAAAAGACTCAACAAAGGTATCCCTTTTTCAGCAGGCTTGCCAGGAGGTCGATAACAAAATAAAACAATCTGTAAAACCCAATGTTTTGTAGTAATCTCACCCCAGATGCATTCTGAGTAAAGATTCTCTAGATCAGTGGGCCTTTGACATGGTAACGAAGAAGAAACATATGTTAGGACCCCTCCCTCTCGTCCTAAAAGTAGATTGAAAGTTGTCAATCGAGAGGAGTTGCTCAGGAAATGCGAATCAAGCCAAGTTTCGGACAAAGTGTAACGTCTAAGTTTTCGGCTTGCGTTAATAATAATTGAACTTTACCAAATTTACCCGGACTTTTAAGACTACAGACGTTAGAATGGCAAAGTTTTAATTAATTTTTGCAGAGGGATTGTTTTGTCAGGGATTTGGATACACATCAATGGAGCCCCCCCCCCCCCCCGAAAAAAAAACGTTAAAAAAATCCCAAGACTGGCAGTATGCGTTGTAGACACGTGAAACTTAGGAGAATCACGTTCATTTGGACTAAGGACAAGAGTCACAAAGAAAAAAATATTTGGGTTTCACCAATGTACTTGGAGCAAAAACACTTACAAGGGGTGGACCAACAGTTGTAAAGAAGTCGAATATCCACTCCATACTGGTCAATCCTTATCCCCATAAGGAATGACAGGGGGGAAGGACGAAACAGCATTAATAATGGGCTGCTGTGAATATGCCACACTTGTTGAAAGGCCAGAAGTGAGTGGCAGTGAACAGTGGTTAATTTGGATGTGCGTTAATGGGTTGGTAGGTGGACGTATGGTGTAGTTTATGGGTGATAGGTGTATAGAAAGATACGGACCATATCGTATGGTAACAAAACGAATAACACGAAAATACAGGGGGAACACAAGAAACGAAGTAAAAACTCCTAGCACGAAAGTTTGTAATACTGACGGAACATGTGAAATTATTTTGAAAATATAGAGTAAGAAAAGGACATGAATACCTGTAATACAAGTTGTAATTGCACATAACCCAATATGAATTATACTCCCGAGTGCTAAAGTCGATATTGGAAGTAGCTGGCCATAAACAAAGTGTTATACAAATTGAATGTCATACAAACAGAAAATATCTGAGTATTTTTAAGAGTTTGGTAGCATATACACGGTGGCAGAGATAACTTACATATTAATATAGATAAGAAAGGTGTGAGTTGAACTTTTGCAGTAAAGTAAGGCAGTAATATGACATACGTGCATTTGACAATTAAATTGTTGGAGAGCCGGGTATAAATAATATACACCACAGTCCACAATTTCATGGAAATACCTCTATCCCGCATCATACCTCTTTCAATGTATCCACATGAAAAGGTAAAAGAACATCAACTGAACCTTCATTACAGAATGTCGACTTTTTATGTATCGTGATATATATATATATATATATATATATATATATATATGTGTGTGTGTGTGTGTGTGTGTGTGTGTGTGTGTGTGTGTGTGTGTGTGTGTGTGTGTGTGTGTGTGTGTGTGTGTCAAACCTGAATTAGTGGCCAGACACGAGAGAGTATACAAGTTGTATACCCATACAAGGAAAAATGGTGCTTTTTCCTGGTAGGATATGGTAGTACATGTATTATGAGTGAAACGTGCTAAGGTCAGTGGCCTATGACTAAGATTTCAGCAGCCTGCGTTTGCTCAGGTACCTCTCCAACTGGCATTGAAAGTTAAAAGCAAGGGAATGGTTATATAAATTTTCATTTGGGAACATGAAAAGTTCCCTTAGTACACATAAGGCGGGTGTCCTTATTAGGGAGGTGTCTTTTAGATGAAAATGACTTAGAATTATTGGGGACTGGATAAATCTATCCACATTACTGAGGTGTCCACAAGAACAGGTTTTACTGTGCACACATTTTAGTAAGATAAGAATAGATTTTTGATCTTCTATTGATAAGCTTTTCACTTTTTTGCACTTGGTAAAGTCCAAACGTCTAGTAAGAAATGTATCAATTTTTAGAAAATGTTGCTCCTGTTCTGTTGCGAGCATTAATTTCTATAGTTCATATACAGCACATTGGCTAAAAGTCCATGCTATTAAGGTAAGCTGCATCAGCAGAAGGTGGTTTGTAAAGTGAGTACACTAAAATAGGGGAAGTATGATTTGATCTAACTTCACTCCGTACACATTTAACATTAAAAAAATCTGCATTCATATCAAAGGATGGCTTAAGCGTTAAGTCATTTTGAATATACAGAGCATCACCACCACCGTGACGTTCCTATCGTGACGCAATAATTCATAATATCGTATGCAAATGTCAAAATTTAGAAAATGTGAGTCTAACTTGGTGTCACAAACAAGAAGTATGTCTACACCAGATTTTTGTATCATTATTCGTAACTGCTCGATTTTGGGAAAGATGCTGCGTACATTTAATTGCGCCATTTTGAGACCATTCCAATTGTAAAAAATGGAGTTGACTTAAGGATATTTTTTATTTGGGGGGGGTGTCTGCCGTCGTTCATTATTAAAGTCAGGAGGCACTGCATGTCATTCAGTGTCATTAAAAATGTTCGCAACGTAGTTAACATAAGAATGATATAAACCAGACAAATCAGCACAGTCATCATTGTTTAAAGTGTGTTGACTTCTTGGGTCAATGGAAAACATCTCGATCTAATGTTAAGTATAGACTTTTGGAAATTTTCGTGTAGTAGTTGTAATCCTTGCGCATTTGGATGGATAACCTTGTCTCCTATTGAGTCAATGGTAATATTGCTTTTCTCAATATAATGCCAATTGTGCCGATTACTTATCAATTTTAAGGCTGCATTGACCAGTCTGACTCGTCTGTGGGTGTTTACCTTTTCTCTACAACACACACTTGATAGAGCAATACTTTTAAAATTTTGAGCCCGTAGTCTGTCTCTAGGATGCGAAGTTTTTCTATCACTTTATCAGGAGGTTCACGTGCAACATCGCTAATGGTGGCATGCAGGATAAGAAGATCTGTCTTTGGATATTGCCCAGTTTCCTCAAGTAACGCTGTTATGTCAACAACGTGGGCCGTAATTAGGAGTACTGCAACCCTTCAGCCAGTGTTTTCTTCCAGTTGTGTTTTATCAAGACGTTTTGTGAACAAGTCCCCCAGGACGGTATGTCTATGTAGCACAAGCAAATTGTGTGGATCACATTTCGGCACGATACTTTTTGGCAAGTCAGTTTTCTTAACTTGATTTGTTTGGTTGTCATTAGTCGGGGTGGTTTGTCGTGGCTGGTGGAACATTTGGTGCGTGGGATTGTTGGCGATGAGGAGTTCCATTAGACTGGGCACCTTCCATAGTCTGCTGATATTTGTTTGTATCGGGCTGTCTTGCACCTTCAATCGTCGGCTGATTGTTGTTTGTAATGGGTTGTATTGCTAGGTCTTTATTTAATTGTCGCTCCAAATTTTTTTTTCCATTTGTCAGTTAGACATTTTCGTCTCTCAATTCCTGATTGTGCTGATTGACTTTGTTAGGTTCTTTGCAAGGCTCTCATTAGTATTACACAACTATGTGCATTTGGCTTGCTATTTACTAATCTCTGAAATATCAGGCTGAAGTAGATCGAGCACTTCACTATGTGATTGTGTCAGTAACTGCACTGGGTCAATGAGGTATTACTCTACTTTTGGGGGCATTTCCAAGGAGAAACCACTTCTGGCTCTGTTTCATCGACACATTCGTAATGGTTCCAAAGCATATATCCAGCGCATTGGACCAGTGCTGACTTGTATTTGCCCTAGTATTTACATGATGGAATGTAGTCTTGTGTACGTTTATTTTTCCCTTTTCTACTTTTCTTGCTTTTGACCTTTAGACCCTTTGCATTTTCCGAGCTTTCATACTTTTCATTTAAACTAAATTCGTTTGCATTGTCATTTGTTTGGTTTGCCAGTGTAGTGGGGCCAACGGAAAGAGGCACCTGAACTCCGTATCGTCCACGTGAATAGTGTCTGTGTGTTGATCAGTCGAACTGTTATCAACGTGGACATCTTGTCTCTGCAAGTCTGCTTCAGTAGTCCTTTCACTATGCAATGGATCTAAGGGTACGGATAATGAATCGATCTTCCACGTAGAAACAGAGTCAGTGATTGAGACATTTTTTGCAACTTGTGTTTCGATATTTGAGCTGTCCTGGGTCCCTGTGGGGAACCTAGCATCAAATATTGGAGCAATAGTAATGGACGATCTCAAATGACACAATGCACTTTGAAACCAAGGCTAGAGCAGGGTAAAAAAAGTTGCCACATTGGAAGGCTCTGTTTGTGAGTGGACTGTATTTTCTCGGTGCTCTTGCATGTATCTATCAGTTGCAGAGCTTGCAAAGTACATTTTGAAATATATTTACAACTTTTTAAGATCCGTCGGGGTATTCAAGACTTTTATGCAGACCTACTGCACAACTTGCCTTCTCTGAATATGATCCATTGACTGCACGATAAAGTGAACAAAGGATGAGATGCAAGTTCGTCTCATACAGAACTGAAACCATACAATTAATCGTGCTATAATTTGTAATATATTATAAAGACTCCAAGTTAGTCCTCTTTCTCTGTCAGCCTGGTTAAAATAAACTTTCTCTAGAATTGTCCTCGACTTGAAAAATTTATATATTCTTTAATTATCTCATTCTTGTATAAACATGTATGTATCACATGCTGTTCATTCTTAGAATATTGCATTTTATATATTCACACTCATTACACTTTTTTTAAATACTTTTTTTCTGAGAAGTGAAGCAGGGTGGATATATATATATATATGTGTATGTGGATATGTAGATTTCTTTGTACATACTCTTTATTTGCATTATATACATTTTGCCAATATTGGACCAGAAGTGTAGTTTTGATTGAAGTCACACACAGGTCTCATTCTTCTCCAAACCTTAGAACTTTTGAGCCAAATGATAAGTCAGTAGATTGTGTTGTTTGTACTCAAACCTTCTCAAATGATGAAAACAAACTTCTGTACTGTGAAAGATGTTAGTCATGGACATGTATAACATGTACTGAGATCACTGATATTGAGTACACAGTGATGACCAAGAGGAGAGATCTCCATTGGTTCTGTTCAAATTGGGAACAAATAGCAATGACTGCTGTTCTAACGGATCTTTATATTGAAGAAAAATGCAAGAAATATTGCAGCAATTTGGAAGACAAACTCAGAGTAGTAGAAGAAAATGTAGCTTCTAAAGCCGATATGTCAATTGTTGACTCTTCAGGTGAATACTTTAAAAAATAATATGCAAGGTGTAGCAAAGGATATTTCCATTGTGAACGCAGACATCAAAATGGTAAAATCAGAATGTGAAGAGAAGTCTAAAAGGGCAAATAATAGTGTGATCAAAGGCCTTGAAGAGAAATATTATACAAATGATCAAGATACTGTAAGAAAATTGATTGAGGATATAGGTCGTGGTGAAGCCAAGATTTAGAAAATATATACATTTCCTTAATGCTGGTGGATTTAAGTCCCCGAGTCTGGAAATAAATGCCGACTCAGTAAATATACTGCATTACCATGTTGATATGGCACTCGCACATAACTGCCTCCATTGAACCATTCTTTTTAAGGAATGGGGATTTGGTCGAGTGGATATGTGCGTTTCTCATTTCAGCTAGGCGACTGGTGCCAAAGGTTGCAGGTTCGAGTCCCTCTTGTTCCGAACATAAAATACAGGATAGGACCAAGGAATAAGGGATTGATAAACAACTCAGATAACACAAACGGTGAAAAATACCTCTTCCCCTTCAACTAATACAGCCTCAGGTGTGACTAATTCTGAATCAAATCAAACTGTTATTACTATTTCTACTCAAACGGAAGTCACAGTTGCTCCTGTTTTCTTAAAACCTAGGCCAGTCAGAGTGATTCTGGAAAACACGGACGACAAAAAAGAAAAAAGAAAAAAGTACGAAAAAATGAGACCAAAGTTAGATCTGTGAACACTGACTGATACAACCCCCAAAACGCATTCCTTGTTCCGGACATGACAATATTAGAGAAGGAACAAAATGTTTAACTTAGAAAAAAAAAACTCATAGAGGCTAAAGAAAAAAAATCATCTCAGGATATTTGGATACCCGGTGGTCAAATAGTGAAGAGGTAGCTTTCCAAAACACAAATAACTTGCACTCTACATATTCGCACACAACACTCAAAAACGAAAAGGAAGGTTAAAATTTATCTGTTGTTTCTTTTAACACAAGATGTCTTCATAACAAATTTGCACAATTTAGAACTTTCTTACATGAGAACTCACCAGATATAATAGTGGTAACCGAGACTTGGTTCCCACAGGATATCGTTAACAATGAATGCTTATCTTAAGGTAATGTTGCATTCAGGAAAGACAGAAATACCAATTATTACTCTCAAGGTACTTACCAGAGATTAGACAGAAGTGGTGTGCTGATAGTGCTTAAAGGTTACCTATATCCAGTGGTGTTTGACTCAGAAACTGAAGCAGAAATTGTATGGGTTGAAATAAACAAAAGCCCTCACCTGAAATGGCTGATTGGTGGGTGTTACCGACCAGAGGAAGATAAAATAAACATGCTAAAGAAAATCTGTGCCAGTTATGTTGTTTTACTGGGAGACTTTAATTTTAGGAATATCAACTGCGATAAGCTCTCCATCAACAGACATATTGATGAAATTTTCCTAGAATGTATACAGGACAACTTTTTAACCCAGGTTGTTTCTGAACCCACAAAAGGTAACAATATTTTGGATCCAGCCCTAGTAGATGACCCGACCACATTTCTAGAAAGTCACGTAGACTTATCTTTTGATACTAATGACCACAAATCAGTTTGGCTCAAAATGAAATGTCCAGTACCTATAATAAACTATGTACCCAGAAAAGTTTACATGTATTCTAAGGGCAGTTATGAGGATAAAGAGTTCATCGAAACTTTATGGGATTTTGCAAATGCCAAAAGAGACATAGAACGTCCTTGGCTTAAGTTTAAAGAGATTTACTCTTCCCTACTAGACAAACAAATCCCTTACAAGTTCATCAAACCTGGATCTAGAAAGACACCCCCCCCCCGTCTCGTTATAGTTCCATCAAGCAAGCAAGAACACACACAAAAAAAAAATAAAATAAAGGAAACAAATGAAACAACTGATCAGATACCAAAAATCTAAATTGGAGTTTGATAAGATTCTCTTTGACCAAGCAGTTACTAATGCTAGAGACAGAGACACACTTTTAAAGGCAACATCTCACCATGAGGATGGATTGGTAGAAAAAATAGAAAAAGATCCCAAGCATTTCTAGAACTACACCAGACATTTCACCCGCACTGAAGCAACCATTGATTCTTTAGAACAAAATGGCAATTAGGTCTGTAAAGATACTGAGAAAGCTGAGATCCTCAATGACAACTTCATATCTACCGTGACACATGAACCTCAAATTCAAAGTTCCTACATGAGGAAAAATGTTGAATTTATATTACAGGATATTCATTTATAAAGGTCTCAAGTCACAGTAAAGTTATTAAAGCTAAAACCAAATAGAGCAAATGGACCAGATGGAATCTCCATAAACGTCTTATGTATAAGTGCTGATCTTGACTTTCCCCTTTCTCTATTGTACAATAAGTCCATACAAATGGGTGTCACTCCTCAGGACTGGAGAGACTCATATTACTCCTTTGTATAAAAAGGGTTAAAAGTACATGCAAAAAATTCCCGTCCAATATCATTGACAAGTCAAATAGTTAACTTCTATGGAGACTTGTTTTTAATCAGATTCTTAACTTTACTAGCAAAAATAAAACTTTGCATTGTGACCAACACGGTTTTCAGCTTGAATGTTCATGGAGCACTCAGTTGCTCAAATGACTGGACAGCAAATCTAGACAATAGCTATGCAACGGACGCTATTGCGAAGGTGTTCCATGCAGTTCTGCATGGCAGAATATTGTATAAGTTAAGACAGGTTGGTACCAGGGGAAACATCTGGTTATAGATAGAATATTTCTGACCAATCATAGACAAAGAGTGGCCCTTAGGAATGGCTCCTCCACTTGGGAGAATCTAAATACTGGAGTCCTTCAGGGCTTCATCTTGGGCCTGATCATCTTAATTTATGTGAATGATTTTCCAGACTCAGTATTGTCCACCGCTAAAATGTTCGCTTATTATACCAAGCTTCACAGTAAAGTTGAATCATTAGATGATTGTAATAGACTACAGAAAGACTTAAATATTTTGGCTAGTTGGTCACAACAATGGCTACTCAAGTTCAATGAAACCAAGTGTTACATGCTCAAAATAAGACAATGTTTAAACGAGATATACACACTGCATGGAGTGACTCTTGTACTAGCCTAACAGATCAAAACATCATAACTTTGTATCAAAGTCTGATCAGACCAATATTGGAATATGGAACTGCAGTGTAGATATTGATGTATTAGAAAAAACATAGGTCAGGTGCTTGAGACTCTATGAAAACTATATATAAGAGGACTGGTTTAAAAATGACCAGGTCTCTTTTTATTTTTGGCAGAACTGATAAAATTTAGGTTTTGAGTGGTGAGGCATATACATTTTGAAAACACTATAGTCTGTAGTTAATGAAGAATATTTCAAAGGTTGAGAAGAATGGTTGAAAATCACCAGTTGCCCTTTATGGGTGACTGCCTGTCCCAAGTCAGGTGTGAAATTTGTTTCTTCACATTGGTATTGGAAGATGGATGTTGATACTTTGGTAACTGTGGAATCTCTTTGCTGTCATTGTTGGGTTTGGAATTTATGAATACAGCTCATGCTTTTCTGAACTTTTTGATATACACTTTATTGGCTATGTTGTGCTGTTGGCTGTGTTCTGTGACTCGTAGTTATAATGGAGGTAGAATGTGTTTATAATGTTCCAGATTCATAAATATCATAAAAACGATATAGGACTGCTTTCTTCTTTTGTTGTAAACTCAGATGACCGAGTAATCAGGTGAACCAAAAAGTGATGGGCCTACCAGGTGTCTTTTTCTTTTTGGTAGAACTGATAAAATTTGGGTTTTGAGTGGCAAGGCCTATACATTTGGATAACACTACTTTCTGTATTAATGAAGAATGTTTCAAAAGTTAAGAAGGCCAGTTTAAAACCACCAGTTGCCTTTTACAGGTGACAGCATGTCTCAAGTCAGGAAGGAAATTTCTTTCTTCACACTGGTATTGGAAGATGAATGTTGATACTTTGGCAAATCTGGAATCTCTTTGCTGTCATTGTTGGATTTGAAATTTATAGATATGGTCATGTACTTTATCTTCATCAGAGTCAGCAATCCATGGAATAAACTACCATCAGATATCGCTGAAGCACCGACCCTGTCAATGTTTATAAGACGTCTGAGACCCCTGCCCTGAGGACTGAAGGGATAATCATCCAAGTAACCAAGCAACCTCTATTTGATCGAAGGTCAAAGGTATTTGAGATTTTACGTACTGAGTTCATGATTGCAGACGAAACCATCTCCTTAGCCTGACCAAGTAGGCATAGGGTTTTTTTTATCATCCGTCACTCTCGGTTGATCCCTAGCACTTTAAAAAATCCAATAGTGTGTAGTGGATGAGCAAAAATGTCGGTTATGGGGACCTTAATGCACTTTTTTAGTACAGGGTTTTAGTTATGTTAGATCCAGGCGGCGCATTCGCACTTTGTATATGATGACCCTCGCAGAAGAATGGCCATGCTTCATGTCAATGTAAGACATTTTTATGTCAATGATGATATGTGTAGCTGAGTGGACAAAACAATTCCGGCCTGATTATGTTGGTAACGCATTTCTTGTCATATGGATGATGTCATTAGAGTTGTGTAGCACATGACTTAATGAAGACTTGAAATAATGAATTCCATATTTTACAGTATGCTGAGTGGGTCCACTCATTGGTAAACTTCTTTCCCTGCCCTTCCTACGTGCATCACGACCACGTGACTGAGGTCGAGTTACTGATTGAAAGATCAAGCTTCCCATTCGATGCTTAACTGACCTAATGATTCTATGATAATGGTTCAGCAATCAAGGAGCTTTGAGAGCGATTTTGCTCATTTTTGCTTGATTAATTGCAACATGAATTTAACGACCAGGTAATTTTGCTTTCATCAAACTTGGTGAAGTAAATTTGGAGCTCCCTCGTTAAAGAATCGCTTGTAACGAAAATTGCAAAGGATGAGTCAAACCAGGCGAGGCCCAATACAAGTCTCTGCATAATCTGAGACCAACGGGACACCAGAATGGCGCAGCCAAATGCGACTTACATCTTAGCTCATGCCATGTCAGCTAGCTAGCATATACACACGTGTGTGTGTGTGTGTGTGTGTGTGTGGAGATTTACCAGACCAACAGGTTGTGATTACGTCTTTGATACCAATTCTGACTGAGGGAAGTCTTTCTGATGGCTCACCTTCTATTGTGTAGATATGTGGGACCAAATTTCAATAAATCTTTGCCTTACATTAAGTCAGGGAATATTTGTTCACATTTATGGATATACTTACTAGGTACACAGAAGTGATAATTCTAATTTACATAAACAGAGCATTTGGTCCTTCACATTTGACATTGCTGGTCTGCCAAAGGTAATAATTTTATATATACCTTTATTCGTATGGAACGGGTACACTTAGAACATCGAGTACAATAAAAAGAATACATGTACAAAGAGATAACGGTAGAATTGTCAGCCAATAATTATGTATCCATTAAAAAGGTCAATTGGTACACAGTTTCTGTCCTGCATACAGATATTCCTCCCTTGTAAATATGGTTTGTAGCTCTCTATCAGCTTCCTGGCAAAGCTGCGGATCAACACGGCAGTAACTTCAATGTCATTGTCTTCTACAACACTACAGTGTATGTGACAATATCTATTTAACACATCGATCATAAGATGGAGGTAGATTATACTTATTTATGTTACACTTACGGGAATTCACATTTACGGAGGAACTGGGCATGAAAGGTTGATACACAAATATGCAGAGTCGATTTTAAATGTTCCTGTTAGTACTGATGTATTCAGTTCTTATATTATTCCAGCGGAGGGGGTAGTAATAGTAAAACAACGACCTTGTAGGGGGAATCTTATAACCACAGCAGATTCAGAGTTAGATAAGATACATACTAGGCAATTATATCACTGAACGGAGTAAATCTTCATCGATTGGCCTAGATTTACTCGTCCCAAAACAAAATTCAACAGACAGAATGTGCTTTGATTTCTGACTTGTCTCCACGTTTTAATAGTATTTTGTCTATGCTTTGAGGTCATTTATCTAAGCTGTATATGGATTCATACACTCACATCTAGGGGTCAAGCATCGAAAACATACAGTTATTATGGTAATCATATATATATATATATATATACATATATATATATATATATATATATATATATATATATATATATATATATATATATATATATATATATATATGAAAACCTTTCGAAATTCTGCACAGATATCAAATCATAGTAGATGTCACTTAGTTTTCAGTTTTCGCTCGGATTATATAATTTCTGTTCCTTGTACGTGTACTAACTGAAGTTTCGTATTGCAATTTTGGGGAGAGTATTTTTCTCTAAAGTAATGCCCAACAGGTTTCGGATAATTTTGCTCATCTTTAGCTTCTGAGATATTGTAATTAACATATATTGTCTGTCACGTGTCCAAATTTTCAAACTCTAGCCCCAATACAATATGAAGACATGAACGAAATATGTTTAATGCCAACATTGTTGTCGGTGAAGATATCTAGATCTTCATAAACGGGCAAAGGTATCTGCAGCGAAATGGCCGTTTCAAGGGAATATATTTCTATTTTCGTTATTGTCGAATAAAAAATGATTTTCTAAATATACAATTAAAGACACAAATATATGAATGATTTTATAAACAATTGATCAATTCTTTTTCAAAGGGTATAAAAATGAAAAATTTTGGAGGCTTTACCATATTTAAAAACTCAATGCAGGACAGTTATGCATTATATCGTCTTTAATGGTGCAGTGCAGATGGTGCAGACAAAGACGTCCAAGGGTCCAGTGGTCTATTGAGTTCAAATGGTAGTCTTTAATATCTCCAAGTACAGATAAATTTATCAATTAAACGTTTTATATATATATATATATATATATATATATATATATATATATATATATATATATATATATATACACACACACATATATATATATATCTGTGTGTGTGAGTGTGCATACCATAACAACGGAAAAAAAACGTGGAAGATATTCAAGTGGAGAAAAAGAAAGACGCAACCAGTGCGAGTTTTGCAAAAGTGAAAATGATCTTTTTTGGTCAATGTCTTCTGTGATAGGTAACCAGAGGCTAGTTTTCTCAGCCAAGTAGGTCCTCGCAAATGAAAGGGTAAAACTTAATGTCAAATTTTTCCAAAGAGGGTTATCGTCTTTTCCTGTTGACTAAAAGCTTGGGCGCCAGGTCTTCTTGTACGCATATTGAACCTCTGCCGACCCGTACAAATGTGTCTTAATTAGTTTAAAGTAAACTAACAAATCATTTCCATTAGTGACAATATCACCTGGTGTGTCATTGAATTTTCCTTGAGATCCATTGTTGGTGTTTAATGGATACGTGTCACTGAAACATGTTCAACACCAAGGTGAGTTTCTGAACCTATAATCGTACTGTTGCGTACAGTCTGTTACAGCTGTCACAGAATTGAATATAAATCACAAATAATGGTCCATAATATCTTTTTTGGTTGTGAGTCAATGGAGAATTTAACTGGCCAACAAATTGACATTTGATCATTTCTTTACTGTGTCGATAGGTCCGATTCGCCACTATGTGATACCTTTTTCTGCAACGTTCAAATTATTCATGTCATGATAGACACGCTAGGCAATCAACATGCATAGTTTCCTTTTTGTTTGTTACAAATCAATCACAGAATATAGTCTCTTTATATATCCACATTGAATGCATCTGTTAAAGGAATGTTTGAATGCGTGTGGCAAAGCTTATACAGCTCACAGGGGCATTAATCCATCTTGACCAATATTGAATCGGAGGGTTTGAAGTGTATGTAATAGCTGTAATTAAAATTTCGTTTTCTATATAGTCCACTAAAAATTAGACACTTTTAAACATTTATTTTACAGGTCCTTGGCTTTCAAGCAAGTTGACATAACTGTACTTTCACATGCTATATACGTGAAATGTTACTTTCGTATAATTTTTTTTTATTCTAGTTTTCTTGGTCAATTACTGAGACAAAGGGCTGTTATCAGAGATACAATTCCGTGTATCCCAGACTCCAACATGTGTTCTGATACTCACCTGCCGAGACCCATAATCTTTATCAGGCTGATATAGCCCTTTTTATACATATCTAATTAACCTGTTTTGGTAAAACTGAAACTGAAGGTGAAACTGAAGCTGAAACTGAAGCTAATAAAAATTAAATGTTTCTGTATTTATATTTTGGAAATATGCAGTGACAAGAACATGCATGGAGCGTATAGGACTTTGCTAACAGATTTCTTGTAATGCTAACGGAATGTTGCAGGGCATGAATTATGCAGATGAATAATGTTACACTCTCTCACATCACTACCGTCTTAACCGGAACAGTTTCCTATTCCACCACTAACATTATCTCTCAATGCCTGTAACTCGTGTGTTAGAGGGTAGACGCTGTCAGGTTTAATACTTAAATATATATATATATGTTCGTGCGCGTGTGTCTGTGTGTCTGTGTGTATGTGTGTGTGCGTGCATATTTTGATGCATTGTGGTCAATTGGCCGAGACTTTTTTTATGCCAACGGAAAGATCAGTGTACAATTTGGGACTTTCGATAGCCAGTTGCCGATTCTGTTCACCAAGATTGCTCAAAGATACTTCACTGCACTTTCGAGCTGTAAGACGGCAAGCAAGTGGGTAATGAGGCTTACATGGATAATGAATGGGAATACATGTTGGGAATGTATGTTTAAAGCTAATGTATTTCTACTGCAACCAGTGGTAGCCATGCCTGTGTACAATTAAAGGGTACCCCTGTTCTCCTGATACACAAAGATTCATGCATTTGGAGAAATATCCATAAATGTTAGGGTTAGGTTCCATAGCTTGTGACACATTTTGAACCCAACAATACTGGACTGGTCATAAGGTCACTTTTCCTTGGCAATGAAGGTATACCAGAAATCAGTCATTGTGAGATCTTGTGTTCAGATTCGGTAACTGTATTTGAAATTGTGATCATTCGAGGTCAGCAAAACACCTCGATCGCATGCAATATTGCTAAAGACACTTGATTTGTATTTGTAGCACATGCACCATTGACTTAAGAAATATCACTAGTCATCTCTCTCTCTCTCTCCAACGTTATGTGAACGTCATTAATGGACCTTTTAAATGAGGTAAATAGGGCGATGCATGCGCAGTGGGCTGATCGGGAACCTTATCATTTGTTTATCAGGTCACAGCTTGGTGTCTGTGCTTCCATTGTCCGAGTAAAATTGAGATCATGAGACTCTACCAATCAGCTGGGGAACGTTATGTGAGAATGAAAAAACAAACAAACAAACAAAAACAACAGGGCGAATAATGTCGTTAGATTATTCGTCCCCTAGTCCGTAGATATTTGATTGTCAATATTGTCGTTGTATCCATTCATAGTACATTATAGTACACTGTCTTCCCATAACAATGATAAGGAAAGGGTGGGCTGAACTTTTTAACAGTATATTACGCATTTGCGTCCAAATTAAGTGGGTACCCCACCCAGGAGGTGCGAAATCCTTCGCCTCTCTGGAAGTTGTGTAATGAAAAAAGTAGCGAGTAAAATCATAATTTTTCCTAACCAGATTTTAAGAACAATTAGGCAAACTTGTAACTGTTTCTGCTGCCGAAAGCCCGTGGAGGTTTAACCTGACGGAAAGCATGATAGCCTAAAGTGTCTGAAAGTGAATATTACAACTGACTGATGCCAACTATGTATATATGTATGTATGTATGTATGTATATATATATACATATATATATACATATATATATACATATATATATATATATATATATATATATATATATATATATATATATATATATATATATATATATATATATACATTGTATATATATATAATCAAGTTACAAAACAGGCAAGTCTAAAATCTGTAAATTTATTGCAGCCAAACTTTCTAACAATCTTTGGATATTAACAGCCAAATGTGTTTGGCAAGTCAGAAAACAATGAAAGTCATTAGTTTTTAAGTCAATAAAATGCAAACAAAATATAATTTTCTAAACAAGATCTCAGGTATAATTAGGCAAGGTTGTAACTGTCGTAGGCCGCTGCTTGCTACCGATAGCCCCTTGGGTTTAACCTGACAGCAGGCAAGCTGGCCTAAAATGTCTGAAAAGTGACTATTAAGCAGAATGATGCCAAAAGATAAAATTGATTAGCAAAACAGGCAAGCATAAAGTCTCTAAAATTATTGAAGCCAAACTTTGTACCGTCTCTGGATGATTACAGCAAAAATTGTAGCAGTATTTGACCAAACGTACATCTTTAAATCCTCTTGGCTCAAGTTTATTGTAAATAAATTTGTTCTAGATGCAAAATCCTGAAATTTAGAACAAATGCCACTAAATCTCAAACTTTGTGACAAGAATATATTATATCCATTACCTTCGGAATTATTACTATCGGGAAAAGAATAGTTAACTGCTTTAAAGTTTAACTCATATCTTTTGTGATAAACTTAATGCAAAATCAGTCATTAGTGACTCGAATATCCAGGTACAGAAACACATCTTTGAAACCATCTGAAGCTTTACCAGCCAGGAGGATATCTCTTGGGTAAGTTTCTTTAGCAGTTTCACTGACATTTTGTACACTTACACACTGGCAATGTTATCAATATATCTTGCATTGTTTGATAATTTTGTAGCAATTTGAAAGTATTTTTTCATAAATTTATCTATATACTTAAATTCAAGCCAGGTTAAGTATAAATCCGCAAGTAATAGGGAGCAGCTTGACTGCTTTCTGGTGAGGCAAAGTCAAAGGTTTGGTGTTCATCATATATGTTAATGCCTCTTATTTTGTAAGTCAGACTTAAACTTAATTGGTGAGCATGATATTCGTTAAATTTAAAGCTTTTACTCTCAGATATACCAGGATGTGTTATAATGGCCATTTGTGGGAAATTGAATTTAGTGATGGCACCTAAACAGCAAACTGGTGCTCACAGGTGAATTTGTTATGTTTACCATATATGAAACTTAATTTATCCGGGTAGGGGGTACAATGGGGTGTAAATAAAGCTTCTCTCTGCAGAGTTTTTGTGTCAAGAATTTTTTTTTCACAAACAGAAACCCTTTTCATAATGCAAGTGAAAAGGAAACCAAGTGAAACGATATTCAAGTAGAAGAATTATGTTAATTAGCATTCTGGGAGGGTAAGCGGAAAATGTCAAAAATCGCATTGAAAATCCATTGTGGCATAACATCTTAAATGCTTGACATTCCAAGAACATAATTAGTCAGAAAATTCTTGTTACACAGGCATACTTGTATGTCATTGTACATTGTATTTGAACGATCACATCTTGTAGAAAGTAGAGGTCCCATTTAAAATGGCACAATGGTGCTCAGAGATGAATTTTATAGCTGTGGTCTTCAATTTAAAATTTATGACTCTAGATGTCATCTTTTCATCCGACTTTGTGATAACAGAAATTCTAACATGTCTATCGTTGTATGTTAGCACACCAGAACTGAATCAATTTATGTCTAGGGTGTACAATGGGCTATTATGACGAGGTTTGATGTGTTAAATGAAATACGTGATGTTTCTTTATAATTTCGACCAGAAAATACAATTAATGACAATATCCTTAGTCAGCCGCCAAGGCTGGCCACCAGGCGGTACAAGATGTATATGTACGTGCACAGTTGAGTGAATTCTCTAAATGTCAACTGGTATTTACAAAATGCCATCTACTGTACTACTGCAATATAATATACACCAGTATCTACCATACAATGCCTGGTCTCTTAAGACAGGGACTACTATGTCATTTTATGTTGCAGTGGAGGACAAAACTCAACACAGAAATAACTGTATAGTATACAATGTTATCTGTCTCGACAATCGTCATGAGAAACTATCTTTTCTTGAGAGATCGATTAGTGAATCCCAACATTCTACTCTTGTTTTCATGTTTCTGATTGCCTAGAGAGACCACCTTTAATCTGCTACTATGGTCTGTCAAGGCATAGACTACATCATTATAATATCTGTGATAAGAAGCCTCCCACTCTTGGGATACCACTTCTGTTCTTACAATGATTATATACCTGTCATGACAGACCACCTGTGTCAAAAGACCATTTTTACCTTGGTAATGCGGGTGGTTGCTGTAGAAAGGATTAGTGTATATCAGTATTAAGAGACCTCCTCCTCTGTCCTGACCCCAATCCCATTTCCGTATATATGTTATGGTACCTGTCATGTGAGACCATTTGTTAATAAGACCATTTTTAATTTGGAAAAAAGAAAGGTCTCTCTGGGCAGGAACTACTGTATAGGTGACATCTCCACCAAGATACCTTCCTCTCTGGACAGACCACTTGTTGGGTCCCAAACAATTTTTTATACTATGTGAATTTACCTGTCATGATGGACTACCGGTCTTAAGAGACCACTTTACTTGGTGAAAGGGATATCTGTCAAGATACTAACTACATGTAAGGTACTGCTTTCGATACAAAAATTGTAAAACAAAGGCAACCCTTATGGGTGACCGGTGCAGTTTCCTAGTAGAGCAACAAGTACTATATTATGCTGCTGGGAATGTCTCAACAAAATTACAGAAACTTTACAACAGATTTAAAAACAATGCTGCTGTATCTTTATTTGCCAAAATGGTCAGCACCTGGGTTTCAGATGGGCAGACTGAATGCCTTCAACAAGATGTCTCCAACTGGCTGACACAACAAGACAGAGCAGGACTGTTCAATGTGTCAGGGCCTTTTTTACTCCTGTCTCAAGACTGACGAATTGGCACCCAGACAACATGTCAATAGATTCAAAATGACAAATCTAAAGGACTTTGGTATAATTTCAGTAATGGAACGTCATCTCAAGACAAATTCAGCTGCCAATAAAAGGTGGAGGGACTTAACTGGTGACATGCTGTCTTATGAAATACCTAGTGAAGATTTGTTTGAAGATGTTTCTTAGTCACGGTTATGAAGCAAGACAAGACACACCTTACAACAATATACATTCCATAACAAAATGAGGGAAGCAGGAGGAGGCAGGATTGGTACTCCGGTTATTTGCAAACAAGTGGATTAGTGTTCCTGTAACCCCTTTGTTATAGGCTTCGGCCTACATTTTTTCTTTGAAATGACTCTTCTAGAATCTTTTCTGGAATTTTGCCAGTATTCAATCAGACATTCTCTAAAAGAACTTCATCAAATGTTTTGGAGTTTTTTTGCAATCAAAAAGGGGCCTATATATCACACATCTTTATGTGTTCACAGCAAACCAAACAGGTTAGCGCGTCTAATATAATGATGTGGCAAACTAGTGCAGATATATTTAGTTGTGTCATTTTTAAATTGTTTAGAGATATAACATTGACTATCTGTCTGATGAATATTTCATTAAGGTTTTTTAAAGTCAAAGGTTACACCAGCAAATGTGACATAGTGTGCTTTTCCTCGTACTTGCTGGCACTTACGTTACTGAAGTTGTATGTCGCATATTTGCAGCAAACCCAGTGAAGTCTCCTGTTGACCACCTCCACTCCTTCCAATGCGTACTTGCTTTAAAACGATGCGCAAAGTATGAGCTACTACTCATCTTTATAGGGAATTTTAACGGGTGTGTTGGCAGGTCTGGGGTGGACTGAGTTATCTACTAAACCACAAATTACCCGTGACGTTCCTCAAACATTCAAAAATGGTGAATCCCTGACTCCGTGGGTCTGTCAGGGGGATCATTGAGCAGCGCCATCTCTACGAATTTGTTGTGCCGCGCAACCGCATGGGATTCACTATCCTGAAAAATTCAAGTTTTTGATAATTCCTGTTCACACGACAGAGCAACCAATGACAGATGGAAGTCTTCATGTTATTCACAGCTTTCCTGCAGACGATAGCCTCTTACTGTAAGATAATAAAGATTCCTTTCCAACTGCTTGGAAAAACATGCAGTGCCATTGTCATTTGCTCCAAGAAGTCACGACCCATCGTCTTGGGTACAGTTGTAGCACAGTGAATAAGAAATCGAAGCACCTCAGTCCAGGAATCAAACAGACAAACGTGACTTTCTGTGTGAATAAATCGTGAATTGTAAACACGCCTTATAATTCATAATCAAACTATGAACATGGAACCCTTTATGTCTCCCCGCCAGGAGGATCAATGCCTCATTGTCTAATATCGTGTCTTTTTAGAGAGAGTTTAATTTTAGATGGATATGAATCACACCTACACATAGGTACACATAGCCACTTACATCAGCACTCAATGGCAGATTGGGACAAAGCCGGTCACCTTACTCTTTTGACAAAAACACACATATCGTCCTGCTTTGAGGTAGCAATTGTAATTGAATTAAACCTTTGGCCTACAAAACTACCATTACTTTACATTAAACTTTTACATTGCCAACTGCCACTTAAGTCGAAGTGTTTTAAATGCCTGTGCTGACTTAAAATAAGGATGCCATAATAATTTCTCATGTAAACATACTTTTTACTTAAGCCCCAGCATGCCTAAAGTCACATAGAGTATAATAGCCCAGGTCAAGAGCTTTCCTTGGCATGTTTTGCTTGCCTTGCATCCAATGTGCAGAGAGGACAGCTGTTGACTCGGTCCAAAATGTTGCACTGAAAGAGTTAAACTGATAAAATATATCTTTTATGATAAAATCTAATTTTGTCTCAATCAGGCTCAGTTAACGAAGTGGACAGCCCATTTTGCAAGTTCGGATACCTTTCATGATCTTGAACATTTACTTTGCTGTTGTCTACTTCGTCCAGTAATACGCCCCCCACGTTGTTTCAGACGGAAGTATCATGTTTTGTCTCAATCAGGCTCATTTAACAAAGTGGACAGCCCATTTTGCAAGTTCGGATACCTTTCATGATCTTGAACATTTACTTTGCTGTTGTCTACTTCGTCCAGTAATACTGCCCCCCCCCCCACGTTGTTTCAGACGGAAGTATTATGTTTTACTCTTTGTTTAGTCTTATTACCTCTATGTTGTTCAACATAGGCGTATCCTGTGTTCCACTCTGCCCACTTATACTGCCTTCATGTATTTCTCCGCAGGAGTGTCCTGTAGTCCACTTTGACCAATTGTACTGTCACAATGCTGTTTCGTACAGATGCATTAGCGCCCCCCCCCCTCCCACATTGTTTTACCCCGGAGCATAAACTTACATGCTCAAAACACTCAATTATTGAAATCAGTAAAACAGTATAATACAACCTCCAAAGTAAAGAACACAAAAGCTTAAAACGTTCAGAAATACCCAACCCTAGCCATTCTTTTGAAATAAAGAAAAAGCTCTATAATTTAACATCAGTATATGGAAAATGGAAACTATTGCTGGAAATTTATGAAGTTAATTCAGATTTATGTCGTTATAACGGGAGCAAGTAGTCTGATCCAGCTCTGAAAGGTAAGTTCGTAGTAGTGTAGCATATTATAATATTGATGATTTGTCATGGTCCTGCCAACGCCACCGTTTTCTCACGATTTCAACATGGCGTAGGTTCTACCCACAATCACACACAAGGCGTGGCAAGTGTTTCTCGGGGAAAAATTGAGGAGATCATGACTGACTTCCCACCCCATCGTTTACACAAGTGACACTAATAAAGAAAGGAAAACAACAGGAAGTCATTACATTGTGCAAGCATCTGGCTGGTTTACTACATAACGACAGGGATACAAGGATAATTGTTCACGTTTTTCACTTGCTGGGGATTTTTGTTACTCGCAAGTCCAGAGCACCGGATGGTGAATATGAAATTAAATTTTCTGCAGATAATTGTGGGATTGTAATAAATTCTTGCGTCTTGTGAAACTGCACAAACAAAAACAAAACAAACAAAAAACCCACACACAAAGAACATAACAACACAGAAACTAAAACAATAAAAGAAAGAATAAAAGAAGTCCGATTCACTTGCAAGTAAAGCACTCAACTCCAGCATATATGTCAATCTGTTTCCACAACCATAAGCGTGCTGGAAGTGGCATATCATCCCTCATTGATATGTTTTCTGACATTCAGCATTTTCACACATATCAATATATACAATATAAATATTTCATTTAAAATCCGATACTGTAAACATATTTGTTCGTCAGATATATGAACGAAACAATACAATAAAAAATGCATTTATCCACCAATATGCTAGTCAAAACTATACCCCAAAACAATGCAAAATTTTACTATTTGCGAACAGAAACCAATCCCAAGATATTGTTCGATACAAGTCCATAGATTTGGATAACTAGCCTTTTCAGTGAGTTTATTTCTCCAAATAAACAATAACAAATTATTATAGCATATTAGTGTATATTTTTGTTTCCCTACGTTTAGGAACCATAAGTTCTAAGTCCCATTATTTAGTACAGACTCTCAAAACCCCTTGCTTGCATATTGCTTGTAGTTTGACTGCTTTCATACTTCAAATGCATTATGTCTTCATAATACTGTATCTTATATAATATATTACTCATGTCCTGTACCTATATCAGTAGGCCAAAAACATCGTTAAGAAATGGCGTGGGTGTTAAAGTTCCTGTCGACATAGGTATTGTGCTAAAAGCAAGAAAAATATTGTGATCAAATGTTATGACAAAGCCCAGAACGCAAATGCACTTCTCGGGCATGTTTCTATTGTTCTTGGGTTATAAATTCTCATTTGATCTCTCTACTGTTCTTAACACTGCTGTCGAGGCAGGGTTCAGCAACAAAAGATTAATATTATATACATGAAAATCAAAGTTTTTACCGTGTATTGAATTGTAATGAACTATCCATATGAGTAATGGGATTTTCAATAATTATGTAAATGAGTGTTGACATGCGGTTCGAAATCATTACTTTATTATATGTACAAGATGCAAAATGAAACCAAAAAATCTAAGCACGCCATTTGCACGAAAAAAACAAAGAAACACAAAACAACAAAAAAACAAGAAAAAAAACAAAAAACAAAGAAACAAAAAAACAAAAACAAAACACAAAAGAAAAACAAAAACAAAAACAAAAACAAAAACAAAAAAAAAAAAAAAAAAAAAAAAAAAAAACAAACAAACACAAAACAAAACAAAAAAATGAGAGATAACATAATATGGTATCAAGCATGTTGTTAGTGGTCTCCATTTGTTACATTTTGTTTTCGTTTATTGAGCAAAGGTTTATCCAGAACGTCGATATAATATCATCTGTGTACCCGCCATACAAACTTTTGATTTCCAAGGTAAAATGTGGTATATTGGCATCTATTGGTTTGGCAATAGCCCTGAACCAAAAGTTTCTTAACATATATTTTAAAACAAATACGTGACTGGCTAGGCTTAAAAAAGGAAAATGCAATAAATTGTGCATGTAACCTACTCAGAAGGTCTTTTGACGTAGTAGCATTTCGGTTGTTATATGAGGTTATCATTTTTACTGCGTGCAAAACGAACGGCTTAAAGCTGATATTTTCTTCACATTTGCTGTAATTTATTACTGCACCTTCTCAACAGTATGCTCTGATCAGTTTGAAAATGGCGAGTCAATTTTGCTCTCTACTGTCTGGGTCCCCTGCTTACAATTTTACTCCTTCCACAGCTAAGGAAAAGGAAAGCCTCCGACTTCAATGCATTACACTCACCTTATTCTATGAACTAAGTTATAATATATTGCTATATGCACACGTTTAGCATCATCTTCTGTCACATTTGCAAAATCAAGAAACCAAAAAAAAAACAACCCAGAAACACTAAGCAAGTAAACAAACAAAACAAAACAAAACAAAACAAAACAAAACAAAAAACCCAAAACACCCCCCCCCAAAAAAAAGACGGTGCACACTTGTAATTCGGTCATCAATGGAATTTTGCTTACATTATCCGTTAATTTGTAACATTTCCGGCGTTGCAGAAACATGCGACCATCAGACTTGTGGTTATTGCTTCCCTGCCCGCACCTCATTGGCCATCTTTGTTGCCATTGCCTTCTAACCAGAACAACATCCGTGTCTTTTTTTTTTTAAACTCCACATGCATGGGGCTTCATCTGTTTTGCAGACAAATAATGTTCCAGTTCTACTCGTTCTTAACGCGTCGATAGACATCTGCTGCGTCTGATGTATAGCTTTGGCTGTCTTTTATGCTGTTTTGTACATTGTTACTTACTCCATTTACCCCATTTTGGAGATACTTGATTGAATTTGTCTCTCTCTTCTGTTTACTACTGCATCCCCGTACTATGTATGCCTTGTGGTAGAAGTTTAGAAACAGTAACATCATGACAAATCCATGGAAGATAATGCAATAGTTCATTATCTTTGGGAAGGGGCAATCGACTGTCAGGTTCACCAGCGTATGCGTTAGCACCATGAAGAACTGAGTCTGAAAAAAAATTATCAGCATGTAACGCAAAGTTCGACTTTGTGGATACGTTTGCTTGAAAAACAATCAGACGTAAAATGTTTGACAAGGTTGGTAAGTTTTATTGCCCATCCATTTTTAGCTACATACTTTATTGCGTGGAAGCCCAGCAACTAAGAACAACATAATTTAAAAACATATAAAATAAGACTATCAAGATAATATGTAAAATGAACACGGGTCAGATATCATCAGATTATGAATGTCAAGTAAATTGAATATATAACCCTGATCCAAGTCCAAGATCTAGGCCGATGCAACCACTGGTCAACAAAAACAGCATTATGTTTTTGTTTTAAACCTGGGACTGGGATATGCAGAGTATTTCACAGTCTCAGCTTTAACCTATCAATAGTTACACCGAACTTGTCGTCAAGCCCCCAAACATTTTTATACTACGATTCAGGAGGCTCAATGTTGTCAAAAATGTAATGAACAAGGCACTCCTTAAACTGCGAATGCTTCTTCCAGACATGCTGGGCCAGTTGGTTCCAGTGCTTGGCACCAAAGTAGGATAGGGATTTTTTAGATGTCTCATACATAAAGAACTTTCCTGTATTAATTGCTCTATTGTTATCATTGTGCATATGCGAAATTGGGGTAAGTACATGAGTTAAGTAATCACGAACATCATTGTTAACGATTTTCCGCAACAAATATATAGGTTATATAGAAGCCTCTGTTTGATATCATCCACTTCAGAGCTCTAGGCATATCCAGGAAATGCGTCAAGTGATGGCACTCCAGTATGATTCTAATTGCCCTATTCTGAATTCTTTATAAACAAACACGGTCTTTTGTTTTTATGTAGGCTAGATCTCCTGACTGTGCTATAGCAATTTCGGTGGGGGTAATATAATGGTTTTATATAGAATACTTTTGGTTTCTGCATGTAAAAACTGCGCAGCTGTAGCAAAGAGCCCAATCACCCTCTCTATCCGGCAATAGCTGCATTGACCTGATTGGTCGAACTTCAATTCCTGAACAATTCAATCTCCTATTTACAGTTTTTAGTTTGAGTTATCTCATTTCCATCACGAGACAGACCTAAGGTTTGTATCATTAATTTAAGAGTATGTCTCTTTTGACATGTTAATGATCATACAGCTAGTCTTACCAAGGTGGAAGCTCAACTTATTTGCCTTAAGTCATTGAACAACATTATGGAGGTCATCTTGTAAGACTTCAGACACATCGTCGGGCATGCAGTGAGCATAATAAAAGATGGTATCATCAGCATACATATTTACTACTGATTTGAACCCTAGACGCTTGAAAATGTAACCACTCTTTGACACCAGTCTAACATGGTAACCTCTGCATTTTCAAAATGTTTGTTCGTAAACGTTGATATGAAGAAACGGCAGATGCCAACCATAGAATCATAAGGTCTTGTTTTAATAATACTGTCAGCCATATGGTGCACAGAGTTGATTTCGTAAGTGGTTCAAATTAACGGTTGACAGAATTCAGAAAATTGAATGCAGAAGCTACGGAAAAAAAAGCTATTGTTATGTACCATGACAGATTTTTATCTTGGGTACAAATGCGTGTTTACACATTTTAAAGGCATTAATATGAGTGGCCGTGTCCTACAAAGAGTTATTGAAAGATAACGGGAAAAGACTAAATGTCATTAGCACACTTCTGAAGTCCTTGCAATACCCTATGCTTCATCTGGCACCTTCTTGAAAGTGTCTGTTGTGAATATTTGTAAAAATAACTGGCTGCTAAAATAAATTATTTGGTAATATCATAACCTGTTCTCAAAATTAGTACACACGTTATGTGACAACCAGCGTGTCAATGTGCACAAGGAATCAGCTGTGTTCTCTGACACATAGTTGCAATGAAGCTTAAACATTGTTGTAATTTCCATATTTATAAATGTCACAAAAACTATGTGGGGGTACTATCTTCTTTTGCTGCCAACTCATCTGACTGACAAGTTAGCAACATCAATAAGTGGCCGCAATGTTTCTCTTTAACTTTGAAACAAGTGGTGAATTACGGGATTTAGGTGGTAAGGCCTATATGTTTTGGAAAAAAAACTAAATTTTGTAGTTAATACGAGAAAGGTTTTTAGTAGTATCAGTATTAGTAAAACAACCATATGTCTAGACCTCTGTGTCTGGGTTGAACACCTGTGAAAATGACTTGGGTTCACTCACTTGATTCCTGAAAATTTGATGGTCCTGTGGTGAAATTTCTCTTTTCCTGTGGAACTGGTGGTGACTCCTGATGCACATACTGCCCATATCATCCTTCCTCTTTTTTGGAGATTGGTTAAATAGGTGTAGGAGGAAGTAGGGATGGTCAGGGCTGGTTGGGGTGGAGTCCCTGGTGGTCAAGAGGTAAGTATACTTACCAATACTGATATTACTAAAATTATTTCGTATAAGCTACCAAATGTTACCTCTCGACCACATTTGCATATCCCAATGTAAAGGTGGAGAGTGTAACATTACTGGCATACTGACCACATATGACCACCTGCACCAGTACCTTTGGGGCAACCATCAGTCTGAGTGACCCCCCCCCCCCCCCCCGCGGCCAATGCTTGTCCACCAGCATGACATCGATCCATCCCATGGGTGGATGCTATTAGTGACAGCTCCATTGGAGCTGAAGATCTCACAAAATCAAGTTGCGAAACTTGCAGGTGCAAGGGGCTGGTATATGGCTCCTTATGGCAGTGAACTCATGTGTCAACAAAGTAACAGGCCAGGACATTAGGATAAACTAATATTGGTCCAAGATTAGGTCAAATTAGTGTTATTCCACAGGCCCAAAAAGAAGTGCGCCAAACTATAGACTACATCTGATCAACTACAAGAGAACTTGAGTGTTATCACAACTCTGATTGGAACCAAAAAGTCTAATGGCTGAGTATGGGAACCTAAACAAAAGAGCCTATGACAACTGCAAAAGCATACATGCCTTCCTCTAGCACTATCATTTCACCAAGTATGCTCGGTGAAAGTGGTAGACAATTGCCTTCTGCAGGCCTGGAGAATGTCAACAAACACAACATTTCACACGGTGCACCAGGAGGCATTAAAGGCTTGCATCTCATGACCTCTGGCTGAGTCAAGCTGCAAGTCACCAGGCCTTTACAATGATATCTCCTAGGCCTTAAAGTTCATCTGCTTAATCCAGAAAGAAATCATGTTTCTGTTAACTTGCCCCTTACACAGGCTACTCAGGGGCAGGAAGAGGGCTGACATCTGTTACCTGAGTCTGTCTCTGAGTGAAAGGTACCAGCAAAGGGCTTCCACAGGACACAGGGCTCTTTCCTCAAGGGGAGTAGCAGTATCCATAGCATGGCAGGTAAAACCCTTGAAGGCCATAACCAGATCTCAAGCCACTTTGTTCTTCTTTACAAGGAAGCCCAAGTGAGGCCATAGGGTCACCTGAGAGTGGTCAGCTTACTGTTAGAGTCAGTCACTTCTCTGAGCCTCCAAAACAAAAAACAAGGTTTCCATGTCCAGTACTTGAGGTCTTCCCACCTGGGGCTCTCAAGGCACCCAAAGGCCAACATGACAAAAAACAGCAGCAGGTCCCATCCAGGTAGGACCTATCTCAATGGTGGTCTGTCACTGAAGAAAGAAGCAATGAGTGCAGATAGACAGGGAGAGCACCCAACAGGAATGTCCAAGACCTTGATAAGATTTAAAGACATGGCTAATGGGAAACCCTCCACTGTGCTTGAGCCCTTGCATGAGACTTCCCACTCATGCAACAGGAGTTTCACAAATGTCAGCAATGCATGGAGACCATTAGTGAATTCCACTGGCCCAACAGTCGGAAAACACGTTCTATCGAGCTGAATAGACACTTAGAGTAGAAGATTGAAGCCCTTCTCTGGCAATCCTATCTAAGACCGATTGTGAGAAACCTCTGTTACAGATGTGCTGTGAGATATATGCCAAACATGAAGGTTGAGCATTTGAGGGTTCATGTGGAACATGCTTGTCTGTGGCTGTACCAAAAGTTTTAGCCATGTTGGTAATCATGGCAGAGGCTCAATGTTTAGTTCCAAGATGTCTACCAAGCAATCATTCCAGGGCCACCAACAGGCAACAAGGATCATATTGCAATATTGGGACTAAACCTTGTGCTGTACCCTCAGGAGGATGTGTGGGGGTGGAAAAGTGTGTCAACCAAGGACAGAGAGTCTAACAGAGTGAGCCATTGTTGCAGAGAGCAGACTTACCAATTAGGAAGGCTCTGATTAGAGTCTGAAGTCACTCCCACCTGTCTGCTTTGGTCCCACAGATGTAGGCAATCAGATCGAGCGTGATGCTGAGAAAGTGGAAAGTCTGCTCCAGTCTCTGTGATTGGCATCTGTAATGGAGCGGGGTCTCCATCTGAAAGGATGGGACTTCCAGGAAGGTGTTCAGTGTTGACAGGTCATCCTGTGTCCTACTTGGGGATCAGGAAGAGTTACTCATAAAAGCTGGATGAACCTTGATCCTCAACAGGCTCTATGGTGCACTTGCTCCAGAGCATCTGAATCGCCTCTAGGATTGCTGATGCTTTGGGTTCCACAGCAGATCATTCGAACCACTTTGGTTCTTGGCTTAACAGAGGCCTGTCTTTGTTGAAAGGCACCGTGTTGCCAAATATCAGTATGCTGCAGACATCTGAAATAGACTCCCATTACACACGATATGTTATGAGGCAGTCTAACTGTGTTGCGGTTGGCAATCCTGAGACTGTACAATCATTATACAATGGTCACGAGCACCAAGGCTTCCTGGACTTCGTGCCTTAAGCAGAAAGTTTGCTCTTCCAGGATCACTATCTACTCTTTCCAGAGTGTAATGTCCTAGAAGAAGCACAAGCTGAGGGGCAAGTAAATGCATTTTGGGACATGCCAACCTTCAGGGCTGTGGTGGCCAAATTAGATGGTGAATCGGTCAGCTCCTTGGTGTGGGTTTGATCAGCCAAGCAAACCCAAAGGTCCTGTGCCCAGTCAACAACCACCACTATCTCTCCACAAACAGCGTTGCTGAGAAGAGTGGTCCCATGCTGGACAATGGGTTACGCAACTTATGACCCTGGAGGGAGGCATCTTTTTACAACAAATGAAGGTTAATCTCCAGTGTACAAGCAGTCCGCACCTGGTGATTGCCAACTCATGACAGCGAAGTTGCAAGAAGTGTCACCTGGTCTAACCAATCTTGCATGACCTCTATGATGTGCACAGAGCCACTGCAGTCATCCAGGAGAGAATTCAGAGTGGCCAACAAGAGTATGACACTATAAGGACGGATCTCCCGATGTCATCCATGTCATCCTTCAATTGCCTGAAGGCCTCTGTAGATGTTGTGATGAACTTTGGCTGCCAAAAGAGGAGTCTCCTTTGGCTTTGGAAGGAGTCACATGGTTCTACAGGAGCCAAAGTGCCACCAATCTTGGTGAGATGCTGGTCATAAAACTCAACCAGAAAAGGTGAAAAGGGGAGGGTGGTAGGTGTCTGCATGTCCTCTAGAGACAAGCCCCTGCAGGACAGCACAACAGCTCCATCCTCCCCTCTTCTGGTGGAACCACAGCTTGGTCAGCAACCAGGCCCTCAATAAGAGCTTTGACATGATCAAAGCCCCTCAGCAAAGCAGTCATTTTGTCCATGGGACCAGAAGTCTGTTCTGCAGACCCTATGGTTATGGACACACTGTGAACAGCCTGATAGTTGACCTCAACTGGAATCTGCTAATGTACATGTATGAAAACAAAGGTTCATCCTCCACCTCTTGTCAAGGTTCATAGACTCAGGACTCATCAGGGGAGTGGTGAAACCCAAAACCTTGTCGAAAAATGAAATGTCCATGGGCAAAGGGGCAGCCCCTTTTGACAGCCCGAGATCTGTCACCAGACCAGGTGTTTGGGTAGCAAGGACTTCTGCTGAAGTCCTTGCAGCTCAAACACTGCCTTCACCTGCTTGGCCAACATGGGGCTAGAGAGAAGTTCTGGAAGACTGTTTGTGGTGGTCTCAGGGGCCACCAACAAAGGTGTCTTCTGGCCAGAGGGATCCTGCTGGGAGACTTGTTATAGGGACCACAGCTGTGGCAGTCTCTGAATGCTGCTGGCAGGAGGGAGCCTGAGATAGTTCCAGGAACTCCTAAGTTTCAGTGCTGAGGCAAGGCAGACTCAAGGCAGGAGCAGGGCGCTGCTCCACCGACAGAGTCAGCTTGGATTCAGCTGCAGTGATGCCAGCATTTGAAGAAGACTAGGTGTCTGACCGCAAAGGCCAACACTGCTGGTGGGTTAACTAAAAGTGTCACCTGGGCTACTGTGGGTACAGACACTGCCAGGACCAAAGACCCACAAACAGCAGAAGGTACACCTACAGACCTTGGTATCTTCCTTCTATCTTTCACATGTCTTGGCTTACCATCCAAGCTCTTGACGCTGGGAAGTCTGGAAATTTGCTGTATTTAACTTTGCTGTCATTGTTCGGTTTGATTTTATGAATGGGGCTAATGTTTTTTTGAACTGTTTAAAGAAAGTCAGACTTGGAATAGTTTATATGCGCTATTTGGGAAAAACTTCATGAATTGTCACATACATCAGAATAAACTTTGTGTGTAAATATATGCTTTGAGATTACCCCCCACATTCTCTTTATGCGGAGCATATTGGCATGGAGACAATAGAGGCTTAATTTTTATGAGCCAAATCACACACACACACACACACACACACACACACACACACACACACACACACGTGTGTGTGTGTGTATGGCAAAAATCTGAAAGATACAATTGATTGTGAGTCGATGAAAGACGGGCTTGCAAACGTACATAGGTCTTTCTATTTTGATAGTGCTTGACTGTCTGTGTTGGCTACCTGTGAGATGAAAATGGTCTGTTGGATAAACGAGTTGAAATGGTTGTATTGTACATTTTCATAACTCACCAATTGTACTACTGTAATCAGCTTTTTCCACCATAAATATTTCTGCATATGGGGACCAATAGCTGCCAGGCCGTAGTAAAGATACATCACAATATGCACGAAACTATTTACCATGCAGATGAAAATACCTGTCACACAAAAGCAAAAAGTATATATTATATAATATGTATATATATATTCTGAGGACGGTAACCAAACTATATTAACGATAATAAATTCAGCAACGATGTGTCACACGACGTTCTACATTCTGTTTGTCTTCCCACGTCTGCATGTAAACACATTGAAAGTTCAGAATAGTCAAGTCCCTCCCCACCATACAATGAACCGATGGGGACTTCTTCTGTACTATATGGTGATGCGTTAGATTTTGCAAAATATGAAGGAAGACACAATTCAGGTTTTCCACCAAGAGCACGCACTTCAGCTTTCGTTTTTTCAGTTATTGTAGTGATATGGATCCGTTGTCCATATGTAACTTTCTTATCGACGGTATGCCAACCTTTGAACTTAAACCACAGCTGAAATTCTTTATTGTTATTTGTTGTGAGACGAGAAAGTGACCACCCCCATACATGTCAGAACAAACATCAACAATTGATGTCCACTCCCTTCCAGGATTTTTTTAAAAAACCTTTACGAGTCAATGGAAGATAAAACTATTTTAATGATGGAAGTTGATAGAACTACGGCATGAGATTGTTCATGTGATTGACAAATAAGGCGTCCATGAGATATAGGTATCAGATACATAAGATGGGATTAATTGTGTAACGTGGCGGATATACAAGAGGAAAACACACTCATAAGTTTCTACGGGTAAGTTTTAGAAAAATAGATTTGAATGAAAAACACATTTAATATTAGAAAAAAACGCCCATGTCACCCAATAAATACATTCAAGACGATCATGACTATGGGGAAACAACAAATGCTCAAGGTTCACACAGCCCAGAAATTTGCCTCTGGAAAAAACACGACTACCATTCAATGCTTACATTGTCCACCGGATACAAATTTGACAGCAAGCCACGTCTTAACTGCCATTGTACTGTGGTGATATACATGTAGAAATGTAACTTGGCTGTTTTTCTTTCTCAGAATAAAGAATATCTGAAACAAGAAATTATGAAAATTTACTAACACTCGTCTCTTTTTAAAGCCAACATAACTTTAATTTTTATTTTGAAGTTACGACATACTACGAGATAGTGAATCATAGTTCCCAGCTGAGTAACAAAATCCAGGTAAGATACCAAAATCATCGATCAGCTAGTATAACATTATTCTTCAAATTTTATGTCCAGACATTCTTAAATAGTTATCAATAATAAATAACACCCCCCCCCCCCGCGCACACGAGAAAGTCTTTATCGTTTCTGGTTGCCTATCCTAAAATGTGTACATTGACACAACCCTGAAAGGATTTTTCTAAAGTTTGTTAGAGAGGGGCATAGTTGGACCGAGATCAACTGACTAGAGTTTTAGGTCACTGTTAATATGAGTTACAGAAATAAGACAAAGTCGAATGCATGCGCACGAGCAGACATGCGTTACGGCCTTGCACACGGCTTAGACTTAGTAATGACAGGCAGCAAACTAGGCATTGTTTTTAATAAGTCACGTGTCATTATCAAGAAGTGCACGTTCTAGTTCATTCGGCGGTTTGAATCAGTTGGCAGTTTTCGTCTACGCAAGTAACATCTCTTCTTATTCCGTGGTAATTCTCTAAGAAAAAATTGCTGTGCACGGTAACACTGTACTTGGGAAAGACGTCAATTTTGTAGGTAATGGTAGTGGAATGAAGTGATCTTTTTTCATTGCGTGGTACGTTGGTGTGACAAATTTTCCCACCTCCACTCTCACCTCCTTTGCTTTGGGTTCACACATTCAAACAATATTGAACAAGCCATTTAATAACCCAGCAAACTCTTCACGCAATACACAATATATATATATATATATATATATATATATATATATATATATATATATATATATATATATATATATATATATATATTTGTATATATATACATACATACATATTATATATATATACATACATACATATTATATATATATATACATCTTTATTCTGCCATGCCTTTAAGAAATACTACCAAACTATGTTCAAGTATATGTTCCCAATTTTCCTCCGACCATGCTTTTATGTATTACTCACTATTTTCACTCATGGCTTTTCTAGGTAACTAAATATTGTTTTTTGTTATTGTTAGACTTTCACATCATTGCAATATGCACACTTTGGAGCAAAGACAAAGTTGTCATATTCAGTTGTACACTGTTGACAATCAATAGGTTGGCAGGGGAAGGCATCCCAACTGTTGTTTGCAATCATTTCTGTCTGGTTTTTCAAATGATGATGATGATGATGATGATGATGATGATGATCATCATCATCATCATCATCATCATCATCATCATCATCATCATCATCATCATCATCATTTCAGGGGTCACGTATTAAATGTAAGACACTCAACACAGCGAGGTCTCATACACTCTACCTATGTCCTGGCTGCAACGTAAAAACACGAGCCAAGTTTAATGTCCTTTACTCTGTGGATATACACGAGACACAATCTGTGTTTTTTCACTTAGCTCCATAAATTAGTTACACATCCCATTAATTCCCAATCCTCCCAAGGTATACTGACAGGTGTGCGCGATTGTCCAAAAATAGCCGCAAAATATACAAACATACGAAACACTTTGATTATAATTTCCGGAAAGGACTTGGATTTTTAGACATAGAAACGTGTTTCATTGATGTACATGTATCGAGGCTTATGATATAACTAAGTATCACAGGCACTGGCATTAAGCAAACGACTTTGCAGGTACTGTAAGATACGGTAAAGAAAAGGCCACAATTCTGGTCCCCTTTCGTGGTATTTCCCACCGAGACCAATAATATACAATTACCGCCAATGAAAACACACAGCAGGCTTTATGCTCGGAATTTTCATGTGTTCATAAATTACCCATTCCATTATATACAGACACTCTCTCAACATTTTACTTTACATTTATATTTGCTGCCATCTATTGTACAGGTCAAATAAAGCCGATTGGAACATTGATCCTTGAATGGATCTTTTGAGTGGCGCAACATGCTATAAAAAGTTTTCATCTCCATTGTAGAAGCTACAGCTATATCACATATCCAGAATTACATGTTGTTGGTTTGTAGCTTAAAGCTATAAAGAACGCTGTCGTTATGCGGGTTGTCTAACCCACAGCCAGATGGCTGCAAGTATTCTACATAATCGAGTCATATCGAATCAATCTCAACTTTTACATCAATTAAAACATTTGCCAACACTTTTAATTTTCGTGGTACTATAAAGGTTCTGATTGTTATACACAGAATTGTTGTGAACCTATTTGACTTAAACTGCTAGGATTACCAAAATGGCAATTTTCAGGTTTATATATATGTATATGTATATATATATATATATATATATATATATATATATATATATATATATATATATATATATATATATATATATATATATATATATATATATATATATATATATATATATATATATATATATATATATATATATATATATATAATAATGATAATAATAATAATAATAATAATAATAATAATAATAATAATAATAATAATAATAATAATAATAATAATAATAATAAAATCGTTCAATATTGCTGTATTTTTATATTTGATGCTTTTGCCAAGACACAAACTGCCAAAAGATCCACACAAAAACAGTATTTCAACATAGGTTTAATAAGAACCCTGTCCAAAAACAGCGAAATTTGAATTTCCGTTGAATCCCTGAAATGATAAATTTGTGAACATTTATACGCGTAATAAAGGTGAAATTACAGTCAACATATATATATATATAATATATATATATATATATATATATATATATATATATATTAGTTAATGGATGACCTACGCATAAATAGGAAAATACGAAATACTCACTGTATCTAATAATTCGACTATCTTAGAAATGAAGTACAGCCATCCAACATTTACGGCCTGTAAGATAACATTAACATCGTGCAATGTCGTAATAAAATGTAACAAATACGTTTGGGGTAATACCCTTTCAACAATTACGTAATCATAACTTTTCCTTATGTATACTGCGACTTAACAAAGTACTCTTTTGACATGCAAGAAAATATTGTCTGATAAGTCCAGACCTTCAAGGTAAATTGCAATGTCATGACCACCACGAGAGCGAGTTTACATCATTACTTTCGGTGTCTAAATGGCAGGCAAGGTTAGGGAGATTAACGTATCATCTTTTTCAGCTTTTGCGTCTGTTCTGATGCAGGGTGAGCCAACGAGACCTATTGATTCTGTGTCACAGAATGCACTTAAGTGTTATCCGGGATCATTTTATGTAATTAGACGAGCTTAATGCATTGTATCTTCACATGAACATAAAACTTACATGAGACATAATATTAGATTTCCAAATGAGTTTATGTTGAAAGACTCAATTAACAAGTTTACCAGGCCTAACTGTCCCACAAAAAGTATCTGGCAGACGTAAGTATGTTAGCATGACCAGTGTCATCTCGTGCTTTAACTAAAACGTTCGTTACATGTGCAACATTGTAGGGAAAAAAGCAAAAAGAAAAGACAAAAAAAAAAAAAAAAAAAAAAAAAACGATTAAGCAGACGTCATTAAAAATTGCCCATGGCGGAAGTCATGTTTGACAGAAAAGGTCCATCGTTGTTTCTACATGTGCAGCCACAGATGCCAACTTCTACAGTTTATTTTTTATTTTCGCCCGTGTCCAATACCATACTTCAGTTTCTATGTATAAAAAAATTGTTCTAACGGAGAATTCTATCCCTTTCGTTGGTTTTACACAGTCTTACGCGTGTTTTATGCTTAAATACTGTGCATAGTTTGTTCAACGACTTCCTCGTACTGTGATTGGTGGAACAACAGTCAACAACAACAACAACAACAACAACAAGAACAGCAAAACACTTACTTTCATTCCAATGTAGCTGTTAGTATAGTCTACTGGTGTACATGAGAAGTCAAATCGGTATACAAACATTGGAATACAACACTGAAATCAATCAAACTTGACATGAGAATCGCTAAAATTGAAATGATGCCGCCACCGTTATTCATCAATTTCCCAATCGATCTTTTGTCCTTAGTGAGGAAACGTTTATAATTACCCCCCCCCCCCATACACGAGCAAAAAGTAAATTAAGGAAGAAAAAGAAAGAAAAAACTCAGGCAAATTTTACTACAGAACCAAGTACGTTACTGGTCGAACCAACAAGCCGACCAAAGGAAACGATAATGATGATGATGATGATGATGATGATGATGATGATGATAATAATAATAATAGAAATAATAATAATAATAATAATAATAATGACAATAATAATAATGATAATAATAATAATGATGATAATGATAATGATAATGATAATAATAATAATGATAATAGTAATAATACTACTACTACTACTACTACTACTACTACTACTAATAATAATAATAAGAAGAAGAAGAAGAAGAAGAAGAAGAAGAAGAAGAAGAAGAAGAAGAAGAAGAAGAAGAAGAAGAAGAAGAAGAAGAAGAAGAGGAAGAAGAAGAAGAAGAAGAATAGAAAAATCAACAATAACAATTGTAATTATGATAATAACAATACATTTATAATTAACGTTGGGAAGTTTGAAAACGATATTTCACAAATAAGGAATGAGGATGCTTACATATTTTAATACATTGCAAACAATTCTACATATTCGTAGATTCATTTTCACTTTCACCAACCTACATACTATATGAGTGTTAACAACTCGCTGATTGATCCTGCGAAGGTGTCAGTTGTGTCGTATTACTTTTGATTTGGGCTTAGATTTGATCCTCGGATGCATGGTGTACAAATGCGTGTTTTCCAGCAATATAATAAAAGGTATTGTGAAAAAGAACAGAACGGGGAACCAATGTATGTCAGCATTCACGCTAGCTCATTATGAATGTTCAAACAAGCCAACTTACCTCATTAAAAATATATGCAGATATAATAACAAGTATAAAGTTATACGGCACTAAAATTGGCCTGAGAGCTATTGGCTTGCGATGCTGCATAATGCGGGGCCCAAAGTAAACCAGCAAAAGGTAAACCCCTGTTATAATGAGCGTAGGCCAGGGGCTCGCCATAAGAGGGAAATCTGCCACACGCGGATCTGCACAACACGAAAGACAACTGGTTTATTCTACAAACTGAGTCATTCGTTGCTTAACCCCTTGCCCGCTGGTCCCTTGAAAAAAAAAGTCTTCTCAATTGTGTTACCATATTAATTCCATATACAAACTATACCTGTAAAAATTCTCATTCAAAGAAGCAACATTCGATGTATTAAATCAGTAGCTTAAGGTTTGCTGCAAGTCAACAAATATAGTCCAAGACCGCTCGTTGAAGAGGGTAATTGATTCAAAATGGCATTTTAAACTGAAACTGGCACATGGTATTCGTATCCGCCCATCATGCTCTTCCCTAACATAATATTTTCACGTAATTGCTGCACATTCCGCTGAATAGCAAATATAGGTTTTCGCTGTAACATGGAGCTTTATAGTTAAACAAGTTTTTCAATATTATTATGCCATATAGGTGAGAACGAAAAAATCGCCGTTTGTTTAAATAAAAAGATTCTAAGTGTCAGATTTCAAGATTAGTCAAGTGAAACGAATTTACTGTGTGCTACTAAAATCACAGCCCTGGGCTCCAACTGGTTCTTCAAAAAAGCTAATACGTGGTATTCAAATTAATAGTAACAATAAAACTCAAATCAATCACCTTTGACGTACCTGCATAGTCCAGTGCAAAGTTATAGTAATCAATAATCTTAGCAACGTATACATCCATCGTGGACAAAGATCCTTCTTATTATGAAGACCACAAAATAAACCACTATCTAAAAACAAATTGTTAAAAAAAGGAAAGAAAAAAAAAAGAAACGTGAGGCATGAATCATCTTGCATGTGCACATATATATATATATATATATATTCATCGTGTACTAGGACTCACACTGTTCAATTTATGTATCGGTCCCAATTTGCTTGGCCCCAGGCTAGCGTGGTCTCATCTTCGCATTCACACACACACACACACACACACACACACACACACACACACACACACACACACACACGTATATATATAATCAATATAAACAAAATTATGCAACAGTTAAAACAAATTAAACTGATGCTTTGGCATTAACTGCATTGCAACTGTAATGTAATCGGTGGTAACCAGAAGACGGAAATATATTAATTACCGCTGTTCTGTTGTTATATATTTTGTATTTCTTTGGACCGCAGTCATTAAATATAGTACTACTGCTATTTATGAAATGCCTATTTAATCATGCTTTAGGAAAACACTTGCGCCTGGGACTGTCACAGGCGTATCTGGAAACAGAATGATTGCACATATGTGTAGCAGAGCCCAAATTGTGTTGCCGGGTGCCATGGTAACAATGTTTAGTTCTGTAACACTCGCCAAATATTCTATGGGCACAGTGCTTTAGCAGACGTGTACTGAACAGATCACTACTTCCAAGTATCCAAAAAAATTACCCATTCCTTGTCTGGCTTTTGGTAGCAAGTCTATTAAAATAATGAGCAGTATCGTTCAATAAGAAGAAACATATTACCCGTGCAGTCACTTTTTTGTGTTTTGTGTTATTCCAG
Organism: Hermodice carunculata; assembly: GCA_964020975.1. Taxonomy (NCBI): domain Eukaryota; kingdom Metazoa; phylum Annelida; class Polychaeta; order Eunicida; family Amphinomidae; genus Hermodice; species Hermodice carunculata. The sequence goes on along the minus strand of OZ026630.1, from coordinate 52,159,394 downwards.
CGTCCGAGTTCAGTGTCCTTTCAACTTTTTCTTTTTTTAATTGAACAATAGCCTTCGGCTGTGCCCAGGTAACAAATTCAACTGACGTCAAAGGAGGTCATGTGTAAAAGGCGAAAGAAGATCCATTCTAACCAAAAAGTTCTGTCACATTTCGACAAATGCCCAAGTTACCTTAGGCCTAACAAATATATATACTATATATATATATATTTATATATATATATATATATATATATATATATGGTTCTGATAGCCGGACCGACCCCACCGAAAAGGCTCGAGTCCCGACCGTAAGCAACTTTTATGAAACATAAAAATTAAAAAAATAATAAAATAAAATTAAAAAATTCAAGCCGCCCGTCTCTAATCAAAATTGGTCGACCCTGGCTGAAAGATTTTGTCGAGAAAGTGACCGTCGTATGCCGCTATTTTGCAGTAAAGTCAACTCACAAACAGTAATTTATTTCAACTTGTCTGTGGTGTTTGCAGTGAAGGGTTAACTTGGCCGGGGAAAAAGCATGGCTGCATAGCCACGTTGTTCGGTGAAACAGCATAGCCATAGCTCGGGCTGAAAGATTGTATCGGGAAAGCGGCCGTCATGTGCTGTTATTTTGCAGTAAATTCAATTCAAACACAGCATTTTATTTCAACTTGTTTGGAGGGTTAATTTGGGCTGGGGAAACAGCATAGCAACACAAACTTCAATAAGATACAGCCACGGTCGTTCGGTGAAACAGCATAGGCCATAGCCCTATTGTTGTCAGTATTTAGGGACCTCATAGCCCGCCTGGTTCGGTGATCGTTATCGCAGTATTTTGCTAGGTTCCAGGTGCCCGTTCTCTGAGTAAGCAGGACAAGCGGTCGTTAGAGAACTTTTAAAACATGACTCGCCATCTTAACTTTAATGTGCCCGCTCGGTTGTGTCCGAAGCAGTTATCAGTTTTAGTTACAAATCCAAATGCGTCACGATAGACCTTGAACCAACCGGCACTCGGTGAACGCCATTTTGAACATTGCGCAATGCTGCACGAAAATACATTTGATTTGGATATCAAAGTGAATCGCGGCCACAGCATATATCATATCATTATTTGTGCTCTGAAGCAATTACAAAATATATACTCTTGGTTGCATATATTATAACCCCCTCCCCCAGATCGTCCCGTCACTATCCTCATTTACAAACCGTTTGGGGCGGAATCCGCAATTTTCACAATGGCAGCCAAGTGCCGGTGATCAGATTGGATATTTTGAAGAGGTAGTATCCAAAATATATGTGCGATTAGGGTTAAAGAAAGGTTAATTTGTCGCATAAATGTAATGTGCAATATCTGATGAGACTTTTCCAGAGTGAAAATTACCTGAAAATGTAAATACACCGCAATACAGATATCAGTTGTTGCAGCGGTGGGCCCCAGAGTAGATATTGTGTATCAGATACTGAAGTCACCTGACGCTACGAATTAGCGGCACTAGTGGGACCCACCACGACCCGCCTGGTGTGTGGAAGATGGAGTTTGGGCGAGAAGGTTGCCCCGATAGCGGTTACAGGTCCGAAACTACCGGCAGGTTTTTATATAAGTTGTAACAAGTGACAAAGGAAAGAGAACCCTTTGCCTGACCATCAGTCCTCATTTCAAACTGTGAAAAAAGTGTTCTTATACACACGTACACACACGTACAAGCACACACAGCGGCACATTGTTAACAAAGCGAAAGAGAAAGGTAATATTGATATTTTGGTTATTTGAATATATTCTACTAGAGAGCATAAAACAATGTTTGTTAGAATTATGACAAACGACACTCAGCGGAATTTATTTATTTATTTATTTATTTATTTATTTGTTTGTTTGTTTATTCATTTATTTGTTTATTTATTTATTTATTTATTTATTTATTTATTTATTTATTTATTTATTTATTTATGTATTTATTGAAATATATTTATACTCGGTGGCCGATTCAGCTAAAAACTGTTCTTCCATCGGGCGCAGGTTACAATAAACAATATTTTCAAATATAGTGAAGCCCAATACAATACTACATAAGATAATACAATATATATGCAATAAAAAAAATAAACAGAACAAGTATAAAAGTACATGTTTAAATACAGATACCAAGACACAGGGCTTAAAACATGAACATGTGTGACTCTGGTTCTTATGCCTCAGAAAGGTATTTCGTTTTAAAGCCTTAGTCATCGGCTTGTCTGGTGGATCTGGGGAGGCTATTCCAAACAAGCAGTCCTTTGTCACGAAGGGATTGCTTGAATTTTTCAGTGGGTGGTCGCGGGATATGGAGATCTTCATTCAGGCTACTTCTGGTATTGAGTGAGTGGATTGTATTTCTCGTAATATATTTGGTTTGAAGGTAATTTGGAGCCATTTCGTTTAAGGATATGTACATTACAGTTGAAATAGGAAATTGACAGCGTTCAGCTAATTTGGTCCAACCTAAGTCTTGAATAAGTAAAGTTGCACTGTGGGTTAAATAGCAATCACCAGTGATAATCCTAGCCGGTCTATTTTGGAGGCGCTGTAGAATTAGTTGTTGGGACTTGGAATAGTTTCCCAGACTATATCACAGTAATCAGAGGTAATATTATACTCTTTTAGACGATATTCAATATTGCAGGTGACAGTATATGCTTAGGCGAGATAGGAGGGATACTTTAGGACTTATTTTAGAGACCAAGTAAGCTATATGTTGTGACCAGTTTAGTTTGTCGTCAATTACTACGCCCAGTAATTTTGTGGACGTTTCATGGGTAAGAACATGATTATTAAGAGATAAATGTATGAAATTCTCGCATCAAGACTCATCTAAGGCCATGGAAGAAAGAGTTCCAAAATTCCTAAATCTTGGAAAATTCCAAATATTCACACCTCGTTTTCTTATCATATTGATTTAAAGTATATGTATTATGTATTTCTATATGCGAAACCTTCTGTCGTATGGCACTTTCACTTTCTTGTTATCGATGTTTTATATAAATCATTGTCTACCCGGAGAGAGAGAGAGAGAGAGAGAGAGAGAGAGAGAGAGAGAGAGACAGACAGACAGACAGACAGAATGCGCAATGATTTCAGATTTAGCACTCAACAGTGAAAAGTTGTCACGATTTCCTGGAACCAGAGAATGAACAGAATCATAATTTTGACGACAGAGCGCAAAGTTGGAGATGACCAGGTCAATGATGCTAATAGTGCTTTTTAGTTTGTTTGGGTATTTTTTTGGGGGGGGGGGGGGAGGACGGTCATGTCTATGATGTATATGTGCGTACGTTTCAGAAGATTGCTTTTAATCCTCTTTCATATAGGTTTTATTTTGTTTGCATGTGTGTACTTGTTCCTATGTAAATATCGCTATACATGGGAGCTGATTGAAATGAATGAATAAATATTTGAATGAATGACTGGATGGATGGAAGGATGGATAGATAGATAGATGTATGGATGAATGAATAAATTAATAAATGAAGAAAAAGATATATAGCTCGATCAATAGATAGATGGACGGATAAATAAATAAATAAATAAATAAATAAATAGATAGATAGATAAATAAATAAATAAATAAATAAATAAATAAATAAATAAATAAATAAATAAATAAATAAATAAATAAATAAATAAATAAATAAATAAATTAGGGTAGTCTTCCTACAGCGATAGGTTACCAGGTCATAAGATACACAGACCATTAATTAAATGTAGCTTCAGGCTAAGTGGCAGTGTGTTATAATATCACAATACACAAGAGGACATTGTATGTAAACGAAAAACAATATGGCCGCTTGCGTACATGTATATGCACCAACAACAGGGCCAGTGCATTGAAAACATAGCTTGAAGACTATTTTAAGTATAAATAGAAAGTGCGGATAGTGATTGTTTTCTGTCGCTATAATTTTAATGTTGGACAGTGAAAAATCAACAGTGCATGTCAGGGTCAGAAGGTTAATAGGACAAAATCTGAATATAAACAACTTCTTGTAATAAAAAAGACGTTATCAAAACCTATATCTACGTTAAAATATTTTCAGACAGCTATGTACAATAACGCGTTCCTTTCAATCAAGATCTGTTTAAAATGATTAAAAGAGATAATACAAATGTTGTCTCCCTTCTTTTATTCCGGAAAATTCACGAGGCTTTACGAACTATTACCTCATTACAAAAAGCAAATGAATATCACAAATTAATGTATCATTTATTTTCACCCATTTTAATGGGTACCATTACCTGAATCCTATATTTTATAAGTACATGTCTTGAAATGTTTACATTTTTCATTATAATATAATAGCTGAACTTCATTTTGAATATATACATGATGTTAAATGTGAAAATTTTCCAGTTACAATGTACCTTCTTCGGGTTGCAGCAAGGCGAAATCTATTTTGAATGATTCGCAGTCAGCCTTTTATCGCAGTTTGCATTCTCAATTTATGATTCCTCAAATGTAATCCAGACACTAATGGGCGGCATTTAGTTAACATCCATTAGTTGGCTTTCGTTCTTGGTCCTGTGGTGGTAATGTGGTAGAACACCCTGTACCAGTAAGTGGTTAATCCTACAATGTTAGATATACAATGCATCCGAAATATTGCAATCATTATGAACACTATCCCGGAAACTTCATCAGAAACCCAAGATGAACAAAATGTTTGGAAGAAAATGTGTAAGATGATATAATTCCTAACCGATTAAGTGTCCATGTAATGATGCTTTCACATTACGTGTAACTTTCAAAATGTTCTGAGTTAGAGTAAACAACACATTCCAGTGTGCCTGAAGTTCTTGAATTGTCACTCTTATGGAACGGCCGTTGCATTAGACGCAAAGCGAGCCAATATAAGGATAATGTGCGTGGCAAAGTTATCACAATTCAAAAGTAATGTGACCGCAGAAATGCAAACGGGACCTACTTTTTTGGTAAGTTTGTTGACAGTTTATCTTGGAGGATGTTTGCCGTGGTTCACGCAGCTGCGAAGTCTTCACCCAGAAGAAGTTAAGCATATTTGAGAAAATTCAACATTGTCGTCATGGTAACGATGAAAAGGGTGAAAATCGACTTTTTCGTTTTCCATTATGTTCCTTATTTTTTCTATGAGGTTAACTAAAACCGACCCTGTGACCTGTCGGGCCGAACACGCGATTCCATTTTTTTCGACCTGGACCGCCATTTTGGCAACCACGCGCCTGGTGACCTGATAGTGCTGGCCAACCACGTACAGCCCTTATTCTGATGCAAACAATATCTGACCCGAAACACAGCACGCACAATGTTTCACAGCCTTTTAAAGACATTACGGTACTTTTTTTAAATTGCTTCCAACATTAGTAGATATTTTCCGCAATGTCATCAGATGACAAGTTATATTGTTACATCAGCAATTGTATGGGGAAAAATAAACATCAGAGACTTTAGATCGCCTATATCAACATGCATGGACGTAAAATACAATTGTGAATAAACTATATCCTATTTTTATCAGCAAAATATATGTGTGCATTAACATAATTAAAAGGCAGGTAGGTCTATACTACTGGCATATTTTTCAAACTGAAACCATTTAATATCAATACATTTCTTGAGACATATTTTTCGACAACAAGAGACAAAATCTGTGCGACAGTTCATCTCAGGTATGACCTTATTAATCCCAAATGTAACAATGAAAGTCACAATTAAGCAACGTGGATCCGTACCCTGCAGATTACAAAAAAAATAAAATCATAGTTATCAACATTATAACAAGTATTATTAACAGCCTTTACATAAATGTGTGTCGGCGCGTGATATGTACGGAACCATACGCACGATTACTTAGAATACCTTATTAAAGAAATATGTGAAAAAGTGACACAATTATATATCTTAATGTTCGCCATTGCTTGTGTAAATTAAAATATATATATATATTTATATATATATATATATATATATATATATATATATATATATATATATATATATATATATATATATATATATATATATATCGGTCTTACATTATCATATTTTTAGCACTGTATATCTGATTCTGTCTGGACACTGAATGTCTTTTCCCCGTTTGTGTTCACAGCACATGACTTTTGGTTGTGGTATGATTCATTAAAAAAAGCAGTGCACGTAATTTATATTTTGTAAATTAGAATTGTACATACCTCATGCCAAATTTAAAGACACTCTGCCTCTTGTGGTATCAATTACCTTCTGAAGCTTTCCAACTTTTGCGTCTGAACGAAGAAAGAAAACGTGGTTTGTTGATATGAAGATGAGGAGTGTCCTCTACGCCTTCTTAAAAATTACACACAAATGCAGAGTTTTTAATTTACACCACACCTTTATTTTTTTACATCATTGAAGTATCTAAATAGAGACAGTTTGTTAAAAGTGGCGTTACCGATCCTGCTTGTATGCCCCAAAGCGCTAAAACACTCTGACACTTTTTTCCTGACCATTTTTTCACCCGAAGGCTTCCTTATGTACTCTATGTGGAATGCTGTCGCTGCACATCTACTTAACTTTGTTATTTAATGGATGACAAGAATTTTATTAATCAGCATTTAACAATACGGAAACTTATATTGACATTTATCGCTCATGTGCAGATTTTTATATTTGAAACTTTTTGTTTGTTTGTGGATATCTTATAATTTGTTCTCTAATGTGCAGATGAGATGAAACACGAGTCCTGGTAAAACGCTTAACTTTTCACATTTGTGTGTGTGCGTGTGTGTGTGTGTGTGTAAATGGACAATCATACGTGCATAGTATTATTACACACAGAGCAAAAGAGATCATCGGCATCATGGAAAAGTTGCAGAAATTGGTATATGACCTATTATTCAACTAACAGCAGCTCTTCGTGTTTATCCGCATACATTTAGTTTTCAGACGTATACTTCTGATGAAAAAATGGGATCGGAGTGTTCTGATTTAACCGTTCGCCATATGGCAAACCACTATGGGCTACATCTACTATCCCTTTATTCACCCATTATACCACATTCACAGGTCAACTGTATATATCAGCACGTACACGCTGGAGCAATTTATACATTATCAAACTTGAAAAAAAAAAGAAAGAAATAAGAAAACCAACAAATTTAATAATGCAGATGACATTCAGAAATTAGTGGTATTACCTGTGGCTATCCGGGTGTTTAGAACAGCCGGCTGGCATGGCAACAGGCCTGAAGGAAAGTGTTACCTAAGGCTCTAGCCCCAGCCTAAATTAGTGTTCTTCAACTACTAAATAATTTACAAATTTATTTGCTGCCCCTTTACATCCGGGGCACCGTGAGCAGGGTAGAGCCCACTGTGCGTGAGGCACATGTAGTAGTAGTAGTAGTAGTAGTAGTAGTAGTAGTAGTAGTAGTAGTAGTAGAATTTTAATGACATAAGAGTCTTATTAGACTCATTCGTCAAATACAAATTATGTCTAGAGGTGAGATACGTATCAGATATAAATCCGTTTGTATGATGACGGCGTATGAGGGCGCTGCCCTACAACTCTATGCGGTGTGTCCGACACTGCACCCAAGGACTACCTCCGGTACCCCGAGCACAAATTGATACTAGAACCGGGCACGGGTAGCCTAAAGAAACGCAGTCGACAAAAACACCACCCTGCGTGAGGGCGGGCTTTTAGAGAAAAATGTTTAGGTCGGCACCGGCTGGTCCAGGAACTCAAGCCTTAGACTCCACGTTATATTTTAGCAATAAAAAGCTTGATCCTCACAAACGTTGTCAAGAAGGCGCAAGTTTTCGCGGCAGTTGCGTAGCAGCTCGGGTATTTGAAATATTTATCTATCTATCTATTTATTCTCAGGAAAACTTGCCCTTTACAGCGGGGGCACCGATGGAACGGGGTAAATTCCAGTATGCGTCCAATATATGTGTACAAGTAATTCGTCATCCTTATTGACACAGCTAATATGCATACGTTAAAAATTAAGTATCTATGATTAGTAATTCGTGATTAGTGTCCTCCGCACCAAAACTAGAGATAAACCATTCATTGGGACAAAACTCTGAAAAGCGGAAGGACAAGTACATTATACATATTACATAAACACAATGGAGAACATAAAGCTCCCAGTGGTATAATCATTGAAAAAGAGGCATTACAACTATGTGTGTATACAAATCAAATAAAAAAAATTGTCAATTAACCATGATTGCATACTTATGGAGATGCGGGTTTTACATTGGAGGGAGCCCCAGCAGAGTGAGGGGGGGGGGGGGCAGTACGCCACAGGGGACACCGGCTCTGCTGGTTTGACTCCATCCATATAAAAAATAATACAAATCAGACCAGATAAAAAACTACCATGATGTATCTACATATATTTATAGCGTCCCTTGCACAAACGCTCTTCTAACCGTCCAGGCATCTGTAATGTATTTGCTGTATCAAAAAGCCACCCCACTTCATCCCCGTGATCGAAAGCAAGATCACTAAGGAGGAGAGACAATTTTGACTTTAGGGAAGACGCAGCAAATATTTCCCGGATGTGCCTTTTGTTACCCCTTGATAATTCGTTTTCTAACCATTTCCAAATTTCTTCCCCAATTATAAATAGGTTTGGTCACAAAAACATAAAATGTTGCAGATTTTCACGAGAGCCGACTGCCATGTTTGTGGAGTGACAGAAATCTTTACCTGACTCCACCAGCTATAGCGTAAATTGAGGTTTTTCAACTGCTGGATCAGCTGCTCTCTTGTCAAATATCTTTGAATACGAAGTCTCCTTGTACTTTTTAACAAGATATTTTGAAAAAGATTTGCTGCCCAAACCTATCAAACTAGCATGCCCAAAGGCAATATCTGTTTGTATTGTATATGAAACGTGTGGTGTTGAGGTTCTTACGCTTTCTTGAGTGTTTAATAATGACTAGGTTATTTATAGTTTAAATGAGGGGGGGAGTATAAAATGTATATGAAAAATATACAAGCGGCGTTTTAACATATAAAGAAGCAATAAATACACTAGGCGAGTTCTTACGTACGGTTCAGGCTCCACGTTTTACACACTCTAGACACTTTGATAATAATCGTCGTCTTACATTGGGTCAGGTAAAGCGAGTGTAAGTAAACGTAAAATATGAAGGACGCACCGTTCTACCGGTGCTGCATTTTAAATGGGGTAGTTGTCTGAATACAAATACTTATGAAAAATACTGTTGACTGTCATTCTTATCAGCAAAATGTCCGCTTGGCGAAAAAAGCATGACTGGCACTGGCACGATTAAAACAAAGACGGGAAGTGGTATCATTTTCCGCTTGCTGGCCAAAATAAGAGACGTTTCAAGGTAGACGTAGGCCTACATTCTTTTTTGGAAATATTTTTCCATCTGTGATCAAATGTTTAAACGTTAATATGATTAGTATATTTGGGACATATTAAAGGTATTTGGTTGAATGTGTGAGGTTCTCAAACTCTGATGGTGTTATTTATATGTTTTATCATAGCTTGACTGTGTGCCTCGTTGCATGTCTTTTATTTTTTAAAGTCATATCTGACCATCCTGTATTTTGACCAGTCTATTTAATGATGCTTTGGTTAAGCCTTAATTTGTTTATGTGCACGCGTTTTTATTGAAAAAGGGCATGAAGAGCCTTGGGCACTACTTAGAGAAATTGTGAGAGATAATGTATCCCATTCTAACTGTACACCATTTTCGTCGATACTTAATCAGCCCCCACGGCTCTGATTTGCATATCTGACACTTTCCTATCCATGTAATATCAAAATCAAAATTATATCAATGGGTAAATGCACATGTACGAAAACATCTAAAGAATTCACCTGATATGGCCTGTACACGATTTGTCAAGAAGCAATGTGCTCGAATTTGGACCACATAATTATATTCGTAACTTGCACGTGAAGAAATTAGAGACCCAGAAAGCGTAATTTCTTCAAGCAGACATTGACGTCCATTTTATTTACTGTGCATGTTTGTATGTTCTACGGCTTATCATACCTGTATGTTATGCATGTTTGCATGTTATCGTTACAACATAGTCCGACTCAAAAGATTGTTAAAATGTACATGTTCGTATCGTCCGCTTGCACTGAAGCTGAGTATTGTGCCATACGTTTGACCACGACCACTTTACTGGGGAAAATGGACCATCTGAACAGCTGTATGTTATCTCGCGTTTCCAGCTTTGATCTTACTTTGTCTTCACATCTTTCTCATGAATTACATAATAAATGTCCGAAGCATAATACCAACAAAATGGGACAGTTAAGCGACCATCAACATTCCTCATATGACGTATTGCGGAAGTTAAATATATAAAATGTGAGCTACCTTTCTGTAAAAGTAATTTTGTGTAATTTGTAATTCAATCAAGGGTCTAAAATCTGTCAAGTTGATACATATCCAGTGGATACAATTTGATTGAAACTAACAGGACATGACAAGATGTGTAAAGTTACAACCAAATTTGAAAATTGCTCAATCGTTCACCACTGACGGACAGTACATTATTATCGATTTTCGTCACATTATAGAAAAATAAATTACCAATTTGACAATCTTAGTAAAATATATTTAATACTTTCGGGACGCTTGAACCAAATGCGTTGAGACCGGAGGCTGAAGTATGGCACTCTGCCACCAGAGGTCGTTTAAGTTTGCCTGCTGAGCTATAAACAAATAGGTTTCTCTTCGCGAAACAGTGTTTTAATACAGATATTTACATATACAAAATACAATAAATGTTAAGTGTTCTTTAGGATGGGCGGATTTTTCTCCTTCACCATCCGCTCAGACTATCAGTTTTTCACGCTAAGTTTACAATATGGGCTAAAAAGAACCAACTATCAACATGTTTTAAACATTCCTCTACATTCCAACATCATTGAAATTTATGGTAGACCATACAGAATTATTTACATTTCATAAGTTCATTTATGTATTGGATTTTCTGTAGCTCATTGCACTTCAATGTGCAAAGTGCAGAAATGCAACCGCGCATTCTACACAAAACAATCAAAATGTGACGCTTCAAAAACGTGCAGCAATTTACCAGGTTAACATCATGTATGTACAATATTTTCGAGAAATGTTTTTCCAGAGCAAGCATCAAATCGGCAGTAACATTGAACCTATTTTAAAATATAGATTTTACCGTCTTGAAGATGCGGTAAAATGCACCGTAACCCCTAAAAGACAATTTCAAGAAGACAAAAACATATACTCGTAGTCCCAGCCGTACTCGACTCCAAAGTGATAAGATGCCTATGGCGCGCAGCATTACACTTTTCCAAATCATTAAAAAATAGAGCATGCTAACTGTAGACGGCAGCACTGCTACATATTTCCTGATTGGCACCTTTGCTGTTGGAAACACCCGGAGGATTAACATGTCGACTCCCCTTATTGACAGTTGTCATGAACTACTAGCAGGAAGTGATATGTCATGAAAATGACAGGTAGCATGCCCTATTAAATGGGGTTACCACAGGTTGTGCGTTCGAGTCTGAGGCTAACACAGGTGTCTCGTAGCTATTTCGTGTCTTTAATGCCTGTACGCAGTGTGCGACGAGAGATATTTAAAATTACCCAGGGCAGACTGAATATTAAGAAGAAGAAGAGAAAGTGCAACTATGTACATTTCGAGTCATTGCAATGTTATTACATAGTAGTTACGCAAAGTCATTCTGAAGAGTTACTTTGCCTTTATTCAATTTTCCCAATTCAACGAAGGCCAAAATGATTTATCTAAAAGCGCATTCGGGCTAAATTGTGAAAAAAACGGGGAACTTCAATACTTCAACAAGGCTGTCCGGGCAGCAGATTGGGCTTTACAGAATATGACACTTTTACGTTTGTCACAGTGACTGCTAAAATGCAGATGGTGCAGTGGGCAGGCAAATAGTTTTGTTTAAACATATTTATTTATACTTGGGTACCAACTAGTACAAAATACTGAAACCACTGGCACTCCAAGCATTGAGAGACACACATGATAAGACATCGCAGAGCACACTTCACATTGGGCGCAAAGTGATGTTACTAAAAAAACAACAACAGTTATTATTGATTTAAATTATAAATATTCATACGATTGGAACAAAATCCGACAGATACCTTGATCAAAACTATTACAATTAGTCTTTGTCAATGAATGCAACAGTATTTGTCTTGAATGCCAATGTTTTCTGAACTTTGTGGTACTATACCTCACAAACCTCTCTCTTGCGTGCGGACAGATTTAGTTGTTCGTCCGTCTCTTTGAATGTCTGTTTGCTGGTCTATTTTTATGAATGGATATGTTTATTCTGGGTTACCTTGCAGGATCGAGTCCTGTATTACCAAAGGGCAAACACCCATCAAATATGAACATTCGGTTACAAAAGTAAAACAATACACACATTTGCAGAATAAGAACCAATACAATAAAGCATATTATACTGAAACTACACATCACACAAAGAAGGTGTAATAGTTTAGACTACCCTGTAAGTATTTCCACCAAACGACACTACAAAAGAACAAATTGTGATTACGACATTAAATATTTTGTACAAAATTTTAGAATGAACGATATCGTCAGCATCTCTAATAAAACAAGGTAACATATTGTCCACAAGTAGCGTTGAATGTAAAGGATTAATCAGTAGAATTTTGTTTTACAGTCCCAGTAAATACATGTAAAAAATTCGCATTGCTCACATCATAATTATCCACTAATATATATTTTTTCGATAGAAACATAATTGAGCGTTCTCACAAGATCATCTGTTATAATATTAATATAGTTAACGTTACCGGTGATAATTCGTGCTGCCTGGATCTATTAACTCCTACATACGGCCCATACACTGTCACAATATTCAAGTACCAGCAAGTGATTCATTTGAAACAACTGACGTCAGCTTGCGTAAAACAAAATTCATTACCGACAACTTTGCAATGATGTGAAATTTGTTGATTCGAAATTAATTGTGCATCAATAATTCCCATATGTTTTACATGTTCAACCTGTAAAAGACCTTTCTACGTCAAATTTAATGTACCGCGTTTCTTCTGGTTTTACGAGCGTGTTAAGAGTGCTAGAGTTTGGGCGTTAAATGACTCCATTTCATGTTGATTAATTTTCTGGTCAAAAGGCAGCACGCTTCTGTCGGGCGTTCACCTCGTCCAGGTCACACGCACATGCATAAATAAATGTGTCGCGGCCAAAAAATTGCAAGACCCACCAAAATACATATAAAAAGAGTAGAGGTCAGACAATAGATCCCCCGGGACATTCCAGTAGTAATTTCACATGATACGTCCATGACATTTAACTATTTGACATCAGCTTGAAAATTACGCTATGACCCGATTCAGTTTATTGTCTAAATTTGAGTCGAAGGAAATTAAATATTCAGATTGGTTTGGCCTTATAAACTAATGCCCACACAGGCCTGATATGGCAACAATAGACGTGAAACCGCTTCTCTTACACCCTTGGCAATATGTCGGATGATACATATTGTCCAGCAGTTGATTATATGCGATGTGTTTCCTGTGCCTCGAGGATAGGCATCGCCGAAACAATTTTCCAATCCCGCAAAACAGCCGCGTTGGCTTTCGATCAATAGAGGTTTTGAAAAAAAAAGACACGATATCGTAAAATTTTATCCATTTTGAAACACATCATGTTTTGTATATTTGGTGAATCTTCCAAACACAGAAAATGGACATCCTCTGAACTTTCCTGAATGTAAAAGAATGATAACTGTTTGGATTTGCTAACTGTGTATTGGTAGAAGGGTCAAAATTGCCAATGACTTAGTGCCCAATGCCAGTATAATAAGTGATTAAATTCATCTACAGAGATAGCTTTAGTTATTTCATTTTATGACTGCTTGTCAGGGCAAACCCTACGCAGTCCAATCTTAACCTCTTCGGCTTCTTATTTTTCTTTTTCTTTTACAACAACATCAAAACAACTCTGTTAAACTTTCTTAATGATTGTCATGATTTTTTTTCTAATCTTTTATGTCTAAACTGCAATGTTCATCCGCTCCATCCCATTGATCTATCAGTGTCACTGTAGATTCAAAACGCGCCCAGGAAAGATGTTGTCTAGTCTACAATTTAGCAAGGAAATGGTTAATGCATATACGCATGTATGTTTTAGATTGAAACGTACAGTCAAGCTGAAAACATGTAGCCACGGCATATTTCCTTGGCGGCTTGCAGTGTCGTCAAACGTCTAATGGGCACATTTTCGTACCATTTTTATGCAATTGTTTCTGTTATTGCGGTCTTACGAGTAAGTACATGATTGTTGTGCAGGGGACAGTCCTTAAAATTTCACTATTCAACTTTCACAGGTAGTCCTCACAGAGATGAGGTCTTACGTTTTGTTTACACAGGCCTCTCTCCTAAGCTTCTACGCTGTGGATTCACAATATTTCTTCATCTTGTTAAAGATCGAACTGGAACGATTGTCTAAGCAAACATGCTTCTGTGTAAATACAAACGAGAGAAGGCTAACAAATATGATTTCCAAAGATATCGTCCGATTTCGTTATATTAAATTTCGACCGTTGACCATAAGCAGTGCACTTACAGAGGTCCCTTTTTGATCAATTTATTCCGCAAAATACAAGTAACTGCGCCACATAACACACACTGAATATACAAAGACCAAAAAAAGTATAAAAGAGTGCGTAAGCGCCTAGTGACGGCGCTTTTAACAAATATTTTAACAATAATTAAGATTATCTGAATGTAGCAAATGTTATTTGTTACATTATGCCAAAAGGCCATATTTTTTACCCGGAAATTAATTATTTGTGGGTTGGCCATGCAGTCCAGCAAAATATACTGTTGAAAAATAATGCAACCCTCCACCCCTTTGTTCAGCATAATGCAAGTGTCGTGAGGATTGTTGTGGGGAGTTCATTTACTTTATTAAACCATTGCCTATCACATTTCTTTTTAGAGGAAATGGTAGTCCTTAAAAGGACATTTTTGGTCGTTGTTGTTCGGTGACTGCATGCATCAATAGCGGGTGTGACCACCACGCTTCTGTAAGCAAGGTTGGATCCTCCTTGGCAAGCTGCTTGTCCGCTTGGTGATCTCAGCCTGGGGATTTGATCCCCCTGGCCTCTGTGTCAGTTTGTCCAAGGGGGTGCGGGTTATTTCATCATCATCCCTGATGCGACGGCCAACCACATCCCACAAATGCACGATGGGGAAGAGGGCAGCGGAGCAGGCAGGCCATGGCAACAATGCGATATATTGTATTGCTGCAGATATTGCATGCTGACTCTGGTAGTATGTGTGGTCGTGTATTATCCTATTGAAACAGTGGCCCTGGATATTGTTGGATCCATTCGTGAACTGTGGGCAGGGTCTCATCCACGTAGCTCTCGCCTGTTAGTGTCTCGTTCACCCTGTTGAGAGCTGTTCTCCCTGTTGCTGTAATTGCTTCTGCTCCCCCCCCCCCCCATCGTGACACTGCCTCCGCCGTAGCGGTCATGTTCAACCATAATTTCTTATATGAACCCCTCACAGGGATTCGTTGAAGCGCCAGTCTTCCATCGTGGAAACCAAAACAAAATCGGGATTCATGAGACCACAAGCGGCATGTTCCTCAAACCACTGTATCCACACTGTATCCATCGTGTCTTGTCTGCAGGACTGAGAGGGATGCAAATGCCAGGATGGTATGCCCTCAGTTTGGTCGACACTTGTCCCTTGTTAATGGTAGGCTGTGATGCTCTGATGTGGCAGGCCTGGCGCCACTGCTGACAATACCTTTCTGTGGGAAGAAACCTGCGCCTCTTCACACACAGGACCAAGTATCGGGCATCCATCTCATCTGACAGTCTTGGTTGCTCAGATCCGGCATTCCACTTGCATCCTCTGGCTCCACGGAAACAGTCCCACCACCTTTTTATCGATGGCCTGGAGCACCTCATTATCCTGGCAACCTCCCAATGGGAAAGGCTGGCCTCCAACATCCCACTGATGTGCTCCTATCAAATTCAGACGGTTGTGAGTGACCCGTACACCACGGCATTGTGGATGAACATTGATCCAAGTAGTGCCATGCTCCTCCCCCCCACCCCCACCCCCCACACACATAAAGCCCATAGGCAACCCAATACCAGGTACACTTTTCGCACCTCAGTGGCTGTTGTCCTGGTTTGAAGACACTTTGTGTGCGTGTGACTGCTCAGACTTACCCTACGCAATCCCGTTGATCTTACGTAATATTCCATGCAATACCCATATTTTCCATATAAAGGCATATTTAGAAATGTTAAACCAATGGGGGTGGCATCTTTTTTCCCAGCAGTATGGTTTTACATGTTGACATAATACATCATATGTTTGTCATTGAGCAACATTGAAGAAAATTTCAGAACATGCTGCATGTCACTGAGTGGGCGATGAGTACACTCGAGAACAAAATTTATATATTTGAACTTTCAACTTCACCAGTAGTTTACTCAATAAATAAATACACGGCCATTGAGGTGTTTACTCTTGCACTCTTCCATCATGTCACTTAATTGTAAGCAACATATTGTAATCCATTCTTTTCACTAACTGCTGGTTAGCTGGTATACTAACCATTTGAGCTAATGATTAGCGTTCCTACATATACCCACTCAAGAAATGTGTAAATGGCTAAAATAGTTTGGAAAGAATTATTAAAGGGCCACAGCAGAATTTTTATTGATTATGCCTATATTTCTAATTTAAGCTACACATTTTTTAAATCTAGATCTGTCCCTGAACACGTAGCTCATTAAAGTTTTGAAACAGTACAATGACTCTCACACTATGATGGTGGCTTCCCTTGGTAAATAAATTCCTGATTCCTGTATTTTTTCCCTCAACTGATAACGTCATCAAACAGCATGGCAAGGCTCATGTTGGTATCAAGAGAACTATCATCCTCCACTGTTCAAGCTTTGTGGAAACCGGGAAAGAAAATCTATCCTTGAATGGCCTGTCTGTTCCTCAGTACCATTTGACATGTTTTACTTTTGATAAATACAATTTTGATGTCCTCTACCATGCTGAATGCATTATCACAAAAAATGGCAATGGTGAGGTATCTTGATCTGTGATCATTACATCGCTACATTAGACCGTTACAATATATTTATTCTATATATCGACTTTTTTCGGTGGCTACAGCGATAGTGACTATGGTGGTAATGTATATATATTCAAAGTGGCTGTGGTGGTACTGGTCACGCAGCAGTTGCTGTGGTGGTAGGAGTAGAGTTAAGAGAATATATGATCTTCATAATGAAAGCTGACGGCACAGTTTGTGTTACAATTTTAAGTTCTCTGTTTACATCATCGGTGAGTCATATTGACAAGATCCATTTTAATGACAACAGTCCTCAATGTGGACTACAAATTGTTATTTCTTCTCTGCGGGGGCCACGTCAACAGGAAGTGGATCGTATTAAAGCATCGTCTCTTACCCTGTGTGAGCCACGACAAGAACTGGTTTTTCAATATATATAATAATCTTTCCAATTGTTGGCTTATCAAGAACAAAGATTACATACCTGCAAGTTTACAGTAAGACAAACTGAAGGGTTGTGTTGCCTCACATGAGGGTGTGTGTGATCTTATAACTTGTCAGGCCAAGTTGACGTTTCCTATCGTATGCTACTGAAGTACAAAGACATCAGACCGGTTTTTGTCTTGGACGATTTGCTGTTGTGTCTTAATAGAACAGATAACCTTTTATGTAGCATAGCAAACGGTGTGGCTTTAAGTAAGCCCTCTGCTTCCACGTGGCAAAGATAGTTGTACAAATACGAATGCTGACTTAATCACAGTAGTTTGCTTTTAAGATGTACAAATGTTTTGACACCATAAATCATAATATTTTCAAATTAAAATTAGGAAAATACGGTATCACTGACAATAAGTTCCAATAGTTTTCGTCATATTTATCCGAAAGACAAGAGGTTGTCGTGTGCAATGGGACATTATCTGGTTAGCAAAGTGTGACAATAGCTATCCCCCAAGGATTGAGCCTCGGCCCCTCCCAATTTCGTTTGAAAAATATACGAGAGGAAGATCTAGTGAATCAGCTAAAGTGTCAAACTGTAACGGAGCGCCAGCGCTTTCACACTGCAATTTTAATGTTTAAACGTGTTCACGGTTAAGTTTCCGACTATCCGTCTGACAAAGTCTCTTTGCTCAGGGACATTAGCAATTACAACACATGCCAGACCAATGGAAGTAGTGTTTATATTTGGTTTCCTCGCAAGGACATTTTAAAAGATCTTTTTTACACAATGATACTATGGTGCGGAACAGCCTTCTCAACCTTTTAAAGGAGAGTCTCACTGTGGACGATTTTAAAGCTGCATTTAAAAGATGTTGTTTTCAGTGACTCGTATGTAGCTCAAAGACTTGCATATTTTGCATTGTATATATTTTCAATTTTATAGCATATATTACTTTGTTTTATTGTATATTCTATCTTGTAACAGGGTCCTTTAGAAGAACAGCCTCCGGCTGAATGTGGTTACTCTCTACAAATGTGATCTAATAAAATTATAAAGATAAAAAAACGAAATCTAAGGGCAAGTGGAACATATCCTATGGGGCGTAACTGGTTTAGTACAAATACCTGTATAGTATGACTAGCTCACAGTGTAGTGAACGTTTTCGTGTAGATTTGACAGGTATCCAAAAACTATAGCCCTGTTAAATTTTGGATGACAGAAGAATTTGATATCAAACTTTCCAGTAGGCCCCCAAAACTTTCATGGGACACACAGGATCTACCATGTGGTTTTTTGGGGACATGTGCAGAGTTCATGGCTCTAAGTACCAGAATTTGAAATTTGTGTAAAGCTCTGAACCATAATGTTCCTTCACACAAACATGATAAATCCTGAGTTGCAATATGTTCTAACATTTATTGAAAATTGCTTCGGGACAGTGCCCCTGTTGGCCCTACTATTGTAGGTTTTCATACTCCAATCATAACCCCCTGCAAGAGAAATTTTTAATTTGGAAATCACACAGACTTGTGTGAAATTTGTCACTTTCGCATCATCGGATCGTGTATCATAATCCGTATGTCACCGCATTTTGCTGTATTCACATACAGTCAAAAAGTAAAATTGAATACTGCTAAATATTACCATATTCTCACATAATTTAATCAATGCTCCACCCGGTATATATATCATCCATGCAAGGAAGAACCAATTTATCCATGCTCCTGCTCCATAGACCTTTTCCGACATATTCCTTCGAAACTGAATCAATTTGTTGTACAATGAATGCAAAATATGTCTGGTATCCACAACAGGTGAGGAAAAAAAAAACGAAAAACCCAAACATATGCAATATCTTTCAGTCGTAACCATTTTAAATGAAACAAATATCTTCCAAAAGTAAACTTCTCGGTGGCACATACACTACACATGATACACACACCTACACACACACACACACACACACACACCTGCACACACACACACACACACACACACACACATATATATATATATGTATGTATGTATGTATGTATGTATGTATGTATGTATGTATGTATGTATGTATGTGTGTATGTATTTATGTATGTATGTATGTGTGTGTGTGTGTGTGTGTGCGGAATTTCTTTCGGTAACCATACATGTTGGTTTTAGCTCATGTGAGAGTTCGAAGAAATAAAAAGCCTTAAACCCTAATATAATACAAACACCACGATAAGTCGTTCAATTTTAATCAGATAAAATCGAATGATTCTGAATTATGTGTCGAGTTAAAGAATGCTAACGACAAACTATACCCGTATTTTACAGTGTTCATTGGACTATACTTGATGTGCATATTTGTTGCAGACTGAACCTTAACCTCCCTGAAACATCGATTTACGGTAACAGATCTCAAGGATAATCTGAAAATGCAAGTCTAAATATAAGTGCAAATTTCAATCAAGTGAATTGATTGATCATTGGAGTTGTCATGCGATCTTCTGAGCGCACATGTGCTTTCCTGTCCACAGTTTCCTGTATTGTTGCGTGAAGTCCCCATTTACAACTGCAAATGTCATTTCCCATTGCTGCTCACACATGGTTCAGCTTGCTTGAACTATAAATAAAATCGAAACAAAACAACCCATGCAGCCTCATCGTAACTGCGGACGAGGGGCAGTCCGGGAGTTTCAATATGTACGTCGACCCGCAGATATTGAAAAGCTTCCTACCACCCCACGGGTCACTGAAAATTCAAGAAGACAAAAAGAAAGTGCAAAACTTCACTAAATTAGGCAATGCTGCTCAGTCCTACATAAGAATTATGCTCTTACAACGACTTCATAGACACTATTAACGATGTAGAAGCAATTATTGGATACGCCAAGAAAGAGAGATCGCAGGATGTGAGTCCTAAAGAACCAAGAAACCGGGCTATTGTCTGTTGGTTCTGACGTAATATAATGAGAACCGTAGTTCTAAAGATACTAGGTAAGCTGAAACATACGGATATACTGGTGACCGAGGACCCTACAATGCTTTTCTTTTGTTCCATATTTGGGCACAGGGGATAGTAATAAATTCACAATCCACAGTCATGCGGTAAGACATTCAGTAAACAATGACACTTTCATTTTGTCATGATCGACGGGACTTGGTCAAGGTTACCTCCGTTTTCCTTGCACCCTCAGGAATTTTGTAGGCCGCACAAAATCTATCACTCTCGTTAAGACAGTGATAAAGCATAAACATAGATAGTCTCAACCTGGACGGGAAATACTGTTTAAAAAAGTAGGGTTATTTCTTTGTTTAACTTTAAAATTTCGAATCAACAAAGTTTTGATTCATGTATCGCCATTTTGGTCAAGCGCGCTGTCTTGGGCCTCCCGTACATTTGAAATTCGTGCCCACCCTGCTTTGCATATTTATCTAAAATCTGTAGATGATTACCACGATATAGGGAATAGGTGGCGATTTGTATTTATCAAACAACGGATAAGGCCAAGGATATTGTGTAAAAAAGTTGGATTTCCGATTAATGAATAAACGGTTTTCTTTAGCATTTCTATCGAATTGTGCCAATTTGTATTGCATTTTGGGTTAAAAATTCTAAGACGGCTAATATAA
>OZ026630.1:52070757-52133257 GCA_964020975.1 Hermodice carunculata | reverse complement strand
TGTGTGTGTGTGTGTGTGTGTGTGTGTGTGTATGTGTGTGTGTGTGTGTCTAGGTCCTACCTGGCCAAAAGCGTTGGTACACCTGAGATAAATGGTTTAGACCCCCTCCCTTATTTGTCTATTGGAAGGTATACCTTTTTTGTAGCACCTGTTACTGGGGATCAGCTGCGTAAGGTCATCAAGTCTTTAAAATGTTCTTCCTTAGGATGGGATACAATTGACACATCAGTTATCAAGATTATTGCCACTATTCCAATATTCAAATAAAAAACAAATAACAAGCCCTGACTGACTTTATATCCAAAACTGCTTATGGTATAGAGGATGATGAAATTACATTTGGAGTTTTCTAGATTTGTCGAAAGCGTTTGCCACCATAGACCATATAATTTTGCTCAAAAAGCAGGAATATTATAGGATTCGTGCAGTAGCCTCTCAATTGTTTAAAAGTTACCTTCACAACAGAAAAAATTTGTAACTTACAATGCCTACTAATCAAGTAAAAAAAACTATTATAGTAATACATTTGTGTCTTTTCGTCCAGAACCACTGCCTGGTAGTCTCTACCCTATTCCGCAGTCCAAACTCTTTACACTCCATAAGTTAACCTGTCACTGTCCAACTTATATAAATATTGTACACGTTCTTCTGTAGAATTTTGCCATATGCAGCATTAGCCCAAATATATGAAAGGGTCTTCAGCGTGTTACTTCTCAGAACATGTTTCGGAGCCTGCACTCATACATGTCTCTCTGAGGGGCTTTCTTGTCTAAGCTAAATATTCAGCAAAGACAACTCACATAATAATAAATATGAACGTGTAAAACAATTAATTGAATAATTAAGTTCAGCTTTGCTTAAATAAGCATAGCTTCAATATGAATACAGAATGCCTGTCAAAATAAACATAATGAAATAATTTGTATAGTACACGTTCAGGTAAGAATGATTTAACTTACACCTGAACTAGTATGTACGCTGACCACATGTACAAACCCTGGGGAATTCTTAACAAGTACTGCAACAATTGACATTCTGCACCAGACATGTTAAACAAACCCCATGATGACACCTACTCCTCACTATGAAAGTCTCCAAACACCAAAGCTCTATTTTGCCGCCAACTCTGAGTTAAGGTTTCAAAAGAATGCGTCAAGTACGTGACATTTTAGTAAATACTGTCAAGTTTGAGTAACGTTTTACAGTGAGCAAATGTACCTTTAGGACTGTGAGGAAAGATTTAAAGGCATTAGCATTTAAGTCAAGAAACTGTTTTCAAAATATATATGTTAATAACCAGGCTGTAAGTACAATCAGGCAAACCTGCAACTGCCGTAGCTACTGGCTACCGATAGTAAGTGGAATCCACAAGCCTCAATAATTGGGCCTCTCCTTTTTTGAATTTATATTAATGATTCACATTTAGCAGCTCCTCCATTATCTTTGCTAATGACCCAAACTTGCAAGTATCAGATACAAATTTTGATAAACTGGTCTTGAAATTGAATGAGGAATTGTCAAATTAGATATTTGGTACATGTTAAATAGATTGTCTATTAACCTTAAAAAGACTAAATTTATTATATTTTCATAGAAAAAATATTCATTAATTCAAAACGTTAAAATGAATACATTACCTAGGGAAGCAATTTTCAACTGTCAATTTTGGGGTGTAGTACTTTGTAGTGAATTGACTTATAGCCTGCTTTCATTATCCTGCATATAACATATTGAAATATTCTATGGTAATCTGCATATAAATCTAACCTAAAATCCAATAATCATTCTAACAAGAAAAGCATTGAAACTTGTACTTACTTTACCTCATCGTACCTTTTCTGAGCACCTGTTTCATAATGTAAAGTTATTATCTTTTGGGGGATATTAATTTTTTGCAAGGGTCTTTATTTATTTATAAATTCATTAACCGTGATCTTCCAAGCTATTTGTTTTACATTTCTTTACAGGAAAAAACATATGATAATGGTTATGATTTAAGAAGCATTTCACAGTAAGTCGTACCTCAAGAAAAGAAAAATGTGTTGCGGAAAAAGAATTGAATTAAGTAAAGCTTTTATTTGGAATATTTTACTAGGTGATATCGAGTCAAGAAACAATATTTTTTCATTGAAATTATTTTGCCAAAAAACTTCTAATTTCAGATAGATTCAATGGTTTACAACGACCTGTTTACCGATAATTGAATATAATTCTTGATGTATCATGATACTTTTTTGTATTCGATCTTTGTATATGTGTTTATATGACCTTTGACATGCACTTGTAAGTATGTTATTAAGGGGATCTTATAAGCCTTTCGGGGTTTCGTTAGCCCCCTCTATATCATTGATATCATATGTAAGTATTATGAATCTCATTGTATCATTTGATTGAGAACATCGTTTGCATAATTTCTCTCTGGAGAAAAAAATACGTGTAAAACGTTCTCAACCGAAGCTATTAACCGTTAGGCTCTGGTATTGTAACTCGTAATCATCCTCTGATGTAAATGGGAAAGGCAAACTACCCCTTGCAATGTGAAAGATATTTATTGCATATGTTCCTTGACAATTTTTTTTTAATAGGGTTGGACCCAATTATCCGATAGGGCGACATACATTTCGCCATATTGGGAAAGTGCATGCCGGGATTTCAGTTGTGCGGTCGCAAACCATTAGTATAGGCTGCAAAATATTACTCTACCAGCCCATCTCAATCGCCATGGTTGGCTTTACTTGCTGTGTCCCTGCGTGTTTCAAGATTTCGACCAGAGAGAAAGGAGAAAATTATAAAAACTTCCCCAGAAGACAAGGAACGTAGAAATAGATAAGAAACATTTCTTAGGAAGAAAATAATGCAAAATTCAGCTCCTGTGTGCCCACCACAGGGATTTTCAAGAGATCCGATCATAATTCAAATATATGTCATACTATTATATACTTATACAATTATAATATATATTGATTGCGTATTTTGATAACTTCTTCGGAGTGAATGAAACGTCAACATGTGCGATACATGATAATATACATGAAAACCCTTTGCAGGACGGGTGTCAATCATTTGGGGTATTTTCGGTGAAAGCCGTATTTTGTTTTTCAAATGTGGCATCATTTTGCGTTTCAGCGTTAGTTTATTTTATTTTGATATCCACGAAACTGTATTCAGCCTATCTATACTTGCTGTGTGGCGTTGTTTCAAGCAATGGGGACAAATGAGGGACGCGTAAACGACTCTGTCAACTGAGGCTGAAGCCTACATTTGTTTTAAACTAGAAAGTAAGTATTACGGACAACGTCTGGCCATTTGAAGATGAGTGGTTAAATCAAAGACATCAGTCTTTATAGCCTGAAAATGCAAGCTAGAAAACATTTTTTTTCTAAAATGCACATGATGCCCACAACAAAAAAGACAATAACCCTGATGACGTGTGGGTCTTGTCCAATTTCTATTGCAACAACTTCAGACTAACTTGCAACTTGGCTTCTGCAGATTCAATAATTCCATGTACAAATATTTATTTAAGGGTCATATTTCATCAGCTGACAAGTTTAATCAACATCAGATTAACTAACAATGATTACTGTACATTCATTGACTTGCGTTTATTTTCGTTGATCTTTATTTACGAGCGGATAAGCTTACTCACTACCTTTTCAAATCAAAGATCATTTTTTTCCAATTGCCTTCATAAAATATGTTTAAACCAAAGATCCTGTGATTCAATTGATACTGTATATCGGAGTGCCTTGTACTTCATTGTCTTGATCTCAAAGCTGTCTTTGTAATGTAATGGGGCTTTAGAAAGCCTCCTCATTCCACACTGACGAGGGAGTAGCACTAAACATAAAGCAAGAAAGCTAATGCCTTAAACAGAGTTCACACTTTGCATTCACAAAAAACCCTCCTTATTTGTCGTCCAGAACAGATTGATACAGTCATAAATATAATAGTTTGACCTCGTTAACATTTTAAACATATTTCATTGTCCATTCCAGAAAGATCAAAGCCTCACTTGTTGTGAGCGCTCTTGATCAAGTGCTAACATTCACTCCTGTGAACCACACTCGCATTAGTATTCTCCGAGTCATTCGTTTAAAATCCATGCCACGAACAACGTAAGAAGTGTTTACGCTATTATCTATAGCATAGAATGACTATAGATAAATCAGCACTGAAATTCTTGAATGATCAATGGAAAAAGTTGGTCTGAAGTTTGTTTTCATTGTCATTTGAATTAACCAATGTACGACGACTTAGGCTGATAACAAGTTATGAAATTTAGGGTAAACGATCATAAGCTTTTGCAATGGAACTCTACTGGTCATATTCAATAAAATAAAATGTTTTCCTTTCTCTTTATTTGATTTTCTTTTTCTGTTCCCTATCACTTTTTACCTTTCTCCTCTTTCCTTCTTCCTTTCCCTTTCCCTGTCTGTTTCTCTGTTTCTTTCTCTCCGTACATGTGTATGTATCTGTCTGTCTCTTGTTTTGTCTCTATTCTTTTCTATAGACATGTTTAAATACAAAACATATGCCCTGACACTCATTCGCTATTGACACAACTGACGAAAACCACCAATATGTTCCAGAGATTAACATTTTCAGTTAAATTATTTTTAACCGTAAAACGATACTCTTGCATGCTATATGTTAATTACAAATGGTATATCAGTTACTGAGCAATTGACAGGTTTGCGTCCCACTATGCAAACCAAGCATATTCCAGTGGTCTTGCATTTTCGACGGAAGGTTTTGTCAATAGGAACATGAAAGCAATTACATTTTGAGGCGTACCTTTTAAACACATTGCTTGGCAGACTGGAGTTTGGCTATAATGTATATGAAATAACGGATTTCCCCTTCACCTATTGTTGAAAAACTCTACTCCGCCCCCCCCCCCAAAAAAAAATCTAACAAAGATATTCCTTCGCAGACAAAAGTACATTTATCAATTGTTGAAATGTGAAACTGATTCTTATAACTACAATGCAGGAATGATATTAAATAATGACATGTCACCACTTTATTTTAAAGCTTACAATTCAGGTTTGTACCGCACACGGATTGGTGCAGTTAAAGTCTGAATGAATACTTTTCTATGGTAGCTCTAGGCGCTAACACTTCAGACTGGATCATGGTAAATAATCCAGTTAGATGACATCTGAACTCTGTGACATGGTAGCGCTAGAAAAAGTCCTGGTAATGCACTTTATCAATGACATTTCAAATTCGTATTACCGGACGGCTTATTTCAGTGCCTACGTTTGTTTTTATTTATTTATATGTTGTTTTTTTTGCTGGTCCTACCCAATAACTTTCGCCAATTTATTTCGATTGTTACTTCTTTTCTTCTTCTATTCACAAAGTTTTCAGAATTAAACATAGTTTTAAATTACTTTCGGAAGTGACTATTTCATTTGATTGGCGCACAAAATCGCCTATTTTGTTCCAAGTAACAGAATCATAATATTCTAACCATTTGCGAAAGACGTCTGTATTTACGTTCAGAACAACATCAGAAAAACAAGGTTTTCTAATATTATAAATAGCTATTTCAGGCAAAAGTGTCGCTTGGTCACATATATACTCTTATTCGAATGTTAGTTCTTGAACATATCCAAGGCTGCATGGAAAACGCCACGTGCTTTCAATGATTGTCACCAACACCTTTGACGCAAATAAAGTGAAATATAAGCTATATAACAAAATATTGAAGAAGCCATGTAATTAAATAATTATGTCATATTAATCACCCGAACTTTTTTTACACCAATGTTACACACTCCATGTTTCAATTAGATGTAACAGTGAACGGAGTCAAATTCAAGTTTTATGCATGAAAGATCGATGCTACAATACTCTGTGATCTTACTTATAACGGTTTATTGTACATATTAAAAATATCCCAAAGAACCAGTCGCAGATGTCTTTTAGGATGTGCCATAACAGAGCCAGTTTGTATCTGGAGAAAAATTCTTTAACAGTTTGCGGACCTTTCCATAGCATGTCTTGGGTTGAAGCACGTTTGGCTTATACCTTGTGATCCAAATCAACAAAAATATCTTTTAAAATCAGCAGCTGAGAACTCCATCGCAATAATACATGATTGTTTATTAGCGTCAAGGATATCCGTAATTTGTTTGGTTCATCAAGGTCTTCGGTGACTACATTTTCTATATTGCCATGCTTCACTTTACATGACTGTGAAATCACTCTTTTGCGTGTTTCTTTACATTCAGAACACAGCGTGAATGCATCAAGACTGACAGCTTTCTCACGCAGGAATCATGTCCCGATATCGGGTAACAATATCAAGAGAAACACATGGGTTACATTAGTCATTTAGTCACATATTATGAATAGGGGCCTGTAAATCAAATAGATGGAATATTTCTTCGAGGTAAACCATCTTTTTTACATCCATAATGTATTTCAAATTGACAAGCACAAGTAATGATGATTGAATCATGGCTCACCCTGAGAAGGGCTTTAAGGGTAGGTACGCTAGCGTCAATCGTCCAGCCACGACATAAATGTAAATGTTGAAGCTTATTCAGTACCAAATGAAATCGTTTTTCTAAAAAAAATTGGGAGAAAAAAGAGTTAGTTGTTTTTATTTGGTTTAAAAGGTTCCTTAGTCGGTAAGGAGTTTGATATCCGCATGTTCCTATCGTTTATAGTTTGTGGCACAAAGTGAAAAATAAAACCTGTCAGAATTTTCCCCAGAATTATTGTAAAATTTGATTTTATGTTTACAGCAGAACATATACATCAACAATATATTTCCCATTTAAATACACTTTATTTGGATATACAACATTATGTAAGAATTCAGTTGAAATGAATGCATCCCTTAATTGTGTTATCAAATAAAATCAAATCATTCCACATTTCTCATAATTTTAAGTCACTCATCTAACAATGAAGTAACCTTAAGGTACACAAACCTATAAACGTATCTCATTTTATTTTTACATTTCAATATACATGCACTTTATGCTACCCTGTTCAGCTGGAGCTAAACGAGTACTATCCCACTCCACTGGGACTGCGAAAGGTGTGATTCATCCAGAAAAATCGGTTAGAAATAACCCTGATGAGTGGTGTTCCAAAATATATCTTGCATAACATGCTTGTAACGGGACAAATGAGCTTAAAGCATCACGGTAACATTCTTTCATCGTCTTTTATACGTTTCATGCGCAGACCATATTTCATTTGATTGCCTCCAAGAAAAGCCATGCGATATGAAAGTAATATCTTGCATGTGTGTGGTAAAATGTTTTCACGTTTGAACCTAAATGGTATTTAATGATTTTTATAATAGCAAGTAGCACAACTTTTCATAACTACTGGCCTATTTCTCTATTCCCCACCTTTTCTAAAGTGTTTGAGAAAGTAGCCCGCCGTTAGCTATATGATTTTTGCCCTGTTGATAATTGTTTTATGTAATATAAAGAGACATATAACAAACCTAAATCTTTAAGATTCAACAAGCACTCCAATGAACATCTGACGTGTTTTGTCTAAAGCTTTTTATACCTTAGATGACGAAACTGCACCATATAAGTAGACTTTTTATGGGGTTCACAGGAATTACTGGAAATGCTCTAAACTGGTTCACGCGTTACTTTATAAACAGGTTGTATTTTGTGCAATTTTAGACAGAAAATGAATAATAACCAACGACTTTTTCTGTATTATTGGCGTGTTACAGATTTTACAAAAGTCATTACACGTATAGGGTCTTTGACTACTATATGAGTCACTCTTTTTGCCTTTTATATCATTCTAGCCTTGTGCGGGATCGTTCCTGTGATTGTATTGTAAAAGATACAGGAAAAGGCAATCTACTGCATAATTTTCTCCAGCTTTTATGTACGTATTGAGCCCTTGTTCTAGAGACACTAGTAACTTTAGGTCAAGGATATGTTGCGCCTAAAAGCTCTAAAATTATACTACAAATGTATTCAAAACCTATGACCTCAACTTTTTGATAGCATGTTCTGTGTTTTGCCAGTCTGCTTTACATACAACACCAGATACTGAGAAGCGCCTCGGTACCCATTGCCTAGACGCAATGTGCTTCACACTGCGTTCAATGTCATATTCTGTCATAAGTAATTAATGAAATGCTTGCAAAAATAAAGATGACCAATCACTCCTACTTTGCTTTCTTAAAATATGCTGAATTTATCTTGCAGGTAAAAATTTGACAATTTGCATCACCCCAAACTGTCATGTCTGCATAAGATTGAGCTATACGTAATTTGCTATATTACAAACTATATCACGGCACCAATGAATCTTTGAATAAAATTTTAGTGTAGTATAGCCCTAGCCCATGTCACCATGTCATCACACCTTAGGTACACTCCTTGCAACCGGACCTTAAATATTTAGTGGGGGTTGTTCTGACCCTCTACTATAATTCTGTAATGTATCTGTTTTGATGTACAATTATGCAAAATCAAACATTCCCTGTTGCAATATAACACTTGTTTTGATATAGTAATTTGTAACATGTCAAAATGTTTCCAAGTTCTCAGTTAGAATATTATAGTATCTTTAGATGCACAATGATCTCCTTTCCTTCACTTCCTCTTTTAAAGTGAGTGAATCTAGCCTTACAAACTGAACATCGCAACATTTGATCTCATTTAACGATGTACTACATTTAACACTCAGTGTTAAGCAGTTTTAACATATGTAGGCGCAGGGCAAACAAATGGTGTTGAATTTAATATAACACGTGAAGGAACCAACTCCGATTCTACCTAAAAGCTTGTCTTTGCTAACACTTGATATTATAATTTAACAGTTAGCGCAAATTTAATTTTAACGCTTATGAGTTGTACATTCTAACCGCCGACCAAATCTGAAAATAAAATGTAGAAAAGGGACAATATAGCACAACCAGGACCGTGTGAATTGATGGATCAATAAAATGACAACCAAAAGTTACTGTAGTCCCAATAACTGGTTAGTACGGGTCGGCATTCATTTAATAAATATTAGAATTAAGTCTAGAACAGCCAAGACACAACCGTGTGTAACAGATATTTGAAAAACTTTTTCTATGTGAGAATTACTGAAGCACATTATCAACAAACAAAGAACACTCATTAACTTTGATTTATATTACTGTTAAGATTCTGACGGCCGGATACCCAATGGCAGATCGGGCCAAAGATGATCAGCTGATGTATAAAACGAATTTCTATAGCACCTTGTCTTAAACCTACTTTCACTCAAAACAATTCCTTAATTGGGGGTGTCCAGAATGCCTGATATCTTTATTCTTTATTCGCCAAATAATCCATCATCATATCATAATATATACAATATATGACACAAATATTGGCAGGAGGGAAAGAAGCATATACATGCTTATAGAACCTCCTTTATGATAAGAATTGATACATTTACATTACGGAACACTGGTGCAATATCAGAATACATGTACATATTTCAAATTTGTTAGTTACATAACACTGTACACAGATTAACTTCCTAATAGTAAAACAAACAAACACAGAAACAAAAACAGACACAAGAGGATATGGTACGGATCGAGCGACAAAGTGACAGTAAATGCAATTTTAGGGGACTTTTGAACATATGATAACTGTAATTTTTAATGAGTGGTGGAATGTCATTCCAAATTTTCAAACCATGATATTTTATAGAAAAGTGTTCCATTTTTGTTCGGCATCTTATTGCATGTAAATTCTGACGTTGTCTTGTATAATAATTATGGATAGAACTGTTCTGTACAAACATATCTAAGCAGGCATCTGGAGATTTTCCCTTAGTGTGTTGATACATAAAAATCCCTGTTTGAAAAATATTAATCTGTTGTAGAGTCAAAATTTCCAGGTTATTGAATAATGCTTTCATTGAAGTTCTATCGAATAATTCGCCTCTGTAATACATTCAGCTTTTCAAGCGTACTAATATCAGTACTTCCCCAAACAATGTTACAATAAGACAGATACGGATACGCAAAAGTATAATACAAATTAAGAAGAACCTTTTTTAACAAGAAGCGTCGAACTTTTACAATGATGCCTATGGATTTTGCTAATTTACTACTTGTATAAACTACATGTTGTTTCCAATCTAACATGGAATCTAAAATCACGCCTAGAAATTTTACATGAGAAATAAGATTTATCTGTTCACCATCAATTGAGAGATTGAGAGAATCAGCGGCATTGATTTTCCTTTTGGTATGAAATAACATATAATTTGTTTTGAAATATTCAACATTAACTTGTTTGATTTGAACCACTTGGCTAAATGAGACAGTTCACAATTCATATCGTTGAATAAATTATGTAAATTCTTATTTCTCAGAAATGAACTTGTATCATCAGCAAATAGAATTGAAAAAAGTTTAGTCGATACATGGGCTAAATCATTGATGTATAGGAGAAATAAAAGTGGGCCCAACACTGATCCTTGGGGAACACCACAAGTAATACTTTTCTCACCTGATTTTACAGCATCATATTTAACAAATTGCGATCTGCCGGCTAAGTAACTTCGGAGCCATTCAAGAGCAATAACTCTAATTCCATAATGATTGAGGGGTTTTTCTAATAATATTTTATGATTTACAGTGCCAAACGCTTTTGTTAAGTCCATGAAAACAACAAATATAAAGTCACCTTCATCCAAGGCACTGGATATATAATTTATTAGAGTCAACAAAGCAGCAGCTGTAGAAAGATTTTCTCTGAATCCAAATTGGTATTTATAGAGGAAATTATGTTTGTTTAAAAACGCGATTACACGTGCATACAAAACTTTTAAAAAAAATTTAGAAAACGTTGTTAATACAGATATTAGTCTATAATTACTAAAGACTGACATGTCACCGGATTTATAAATGGGTGTAACACTAGCTATTTTCATTTCATTTGGTACTTCAACACTCAAAAAAGACAACTTACACACAAACGTAAGAGGGCTAGCAATAACTTGTGCCACCCTTTTAACAACCTTAGAACCTATTTCATCCCATCCTGGACTTGAGTAGTTTAGATTCTCTATGATCTTTACTATTTCGTCAGTTGAGGCTGGAGTTAAGTAAATGGAGCTATCATAATTTCCCTTAAGAAATGACAATACATCTGTATTGTTATATGTAGACTCAATATTTTTTGACAGAGATGGACCAACATTTACAAAGTAATCATTCTACCCAATCTTAAAATGTTTTGATGTAGCACCCTTCTTCTTCTTGTCTATAATGATGTGAAGCACTCTCCAAGTTCTTTTCAAATTATTTCTAGAAGCATCAAGTAACTCACTATAATATGTTTTTTCTGCAGTTCTTATCAGGTGTGTAAGTGTATTTTTATACGTTACATACTGCTACTCATGCAGAGGCGTTGGACTGCTTAGGGATTTTTCATATAACTTATGTTTTGTTCTCATGGAATTCATCAGGCCCTCAGTTAGCCATGGTTTATGTCTGTTGAATTTCTTTCGTATATTAACAATAGGAAAACAGTTATCATATACCTGTTTAAAATCTTTATAAAATTGTGTATACGCTTCTTGAGGATTAGTTAGATTATAAACATTATCCCATGCAAAAGTGGCAAGTTTTTCAGTAAATTCATTAATAGCGGAATCTTTTATTATACGTTTCTGTAATATCTGGATTTCTTTCCGACAATTTCTACACTGGCCACATAAGTGGAATACAGGGAGGTGGTCTGACATATCTGTAAAAAGAATACCACTAGAGGAAGAAACATTATCGTGATTGTTTGATACTATGTGATCTATAAGTGTAGCCGACTTTGACGTGACTCTTGTTGGGGTATTGCTTAAAGGAATAAAGGAGTGTGAGTATAGCACATCTGGATAGTTTGATGTCGGTAAATGTGACTCATAGATTAATAAGTTAATATTTATATCTCCCATGATATAACATATCTTATTTTCTTGTGCCACCTTAGTCAGTAAATCACAATACATGTCATTGAAAGTATCTAGATCAGTATTAGGTGGTCTACACATAACTCCCAGTATGACATCTTTCGGAAGACCAGCTTTTTCCTTTGGTATTTCAATGAAGATTGACTCCATATAGCTATCAAAATGACTAAGATCAGATCTTTTAGTATAATAAATATCATCATGGACAAATAAGGATACTCCTCCTCCTGGTCTCTCATTTCTGTAGACATTTAAATGATGATAGCTAGGTATATTATAAAGTTCAACATCAGATTCCTTCAACCAGCTTTCAGTAATACCAATTACACTGAAAGCAAACGCAAGAGATTTTAAGTAAGAAATTAATTCAGAATGATGTTTAGGTAAACTTCGAATGTTCATGTTTCTGTTCGTTGACCGACTCCATAGAAGCCAGTTTTAATTCTGAACAGATGGCATCCCTGATCAATTTTGTTTGTGGTGCTCACTAAATACAATAGCCTCATAAGGCGTATTAACCCTACCTTTCGTATCCGATGTGAAGCTATGTGATGCAAATTGTAATCCATGCTCCAAGTTTACATTGTTGAACCTGGGGCTTCGTTAAATGGCATCCACGCGCGACTCGTATAAGATATCAGTCAGAATAATGGTCATGGCTAACAAGCATTGATATGTATTCCACTTTTAGGCACATTACATTTCTTAGTAGCATTTGAGTAGCCAAGTAGCTACCTCCGTTTTTACAATGTGGTCGGCCTTTTTAACTGTGTATATTCACGTCAAGACGATAGTATGTGTTACGTCGATCAATATTTTAACTTTTCAAAGAAAACTGATAGATCTTACTGGTAATTGCAGAGCACGAACATTGACAAAAACGATAACGCACATTTTTTAAGTATATGTCACCCGAGGGCGATAAAAAGACATGTTTTACATGGTCAGTTACATTTAATACGGCCCAATAAATTCGGGGGCAGCAAAAGCGTCAGTGGGTTCACTTAATAGTTTTACGTACTTTTGAAAAGACTGTGCAATGGAAGTCATTGCCTACTGTACGCGATCTGCGTGCTTCATACCTTCTTAGAAATCCCTCATTAGTGGTTTTGTTTGTCAACACACCTATTTGAAAATTGTATTGGATTCACAGTTGTAATTGAAAAATTAAATTAAATTGAATATGATAAATTGTTCGCGGATGACACTAGCATAGCTGAAATTCAATAACCCTGTTCAATCCTCACGCCACTTAAACACCAATCTGTCTCGTTTACATTACTGGGGCAGGCTATGGCGAGTGTTATTCAATGCCACCAAATCACCATCTGTTATATTTTCTGCGAAACAAGTAAAACCTCATCATCTGCCGGTTTTCTTGCGTGGGTCTCCGATTCCTGAGGCAGACAGTCATACACATCTCGACATCACCTTGAGTGGTGACTTATCTTGGCAAGCCCATATCACACGGATTACCAAATTGAATAAAACTGGTCAAAGAATTTCCTTACTGCGTAGGTCTAAGTATAAACTGTCACGCAAATCCCTGGTCAAACTATATTGTTCTATGATCCGTCCAATCCTTGAGCACGGCTGTGCATCATTCCACAACTGTGGTAAAAGTGCTGTCTGATCGATTGGAATCGATTCAGTATAATGCTGCTAAAAATTTGTACAGGTGCCTTGCAACATACATCACATGTTAAGTTACTTCGTAAACTTGGGTGGTCAACTCTTGCAGACAGACGTAAATGCTTCAAGTTTGTTCTCTTTTACAAAATATACCACAAACTGACTCCTTCTTATCTATCTAATCTAGTACCCCCTCCTTCTGTTGGTCGTGATCTCCGGCATTCAATGTCAGTGCGCTCCGTTAGATGTAGAACATCTCGTCTGAGTAACTCTTTTCTTCCAGATGCTATCAAACAGTGGAATTACCTGCCTTCCGACATTAGAGATTCGGTTTCTCTACATATATTCAAATCGAAACTTAAAACTACTCTCTTAGCCACAGACACTGTTCCTGAGTTCTATCTCCAGGGTGACAGATTTGCTGATATTTGCCACACGCAATTACGCCAAGGATTATCTAGACTAAACTCCGACCTTGACAAAATTAACATCCTTCCTGACCCACCCTGTGCCTGTTCTTATCCCACTGAAGACTCCAACCATTTCCTACTCTTCTGTCCCTATTACATAGTTCAGAGAAACAAATTTTTTAATACTGTGATTCCTTCGATTGCTCCGGGGGTTAGCCCGCATCTTATAATTCATATTAGTAGTGATAGATTAGTTGAAATATTTCTCCGTGGCAGTAACGAGCTTTCTAACTGCCTAAATATGCAGATCTGTGATGCTCTCCATCAGTACATTATTGATACCAGGCCCTTTAACGACGAAAACTTTCCGTTACTGTTACTGTAGTGATCATCGGTTGGACTATGCGAATTCATTTGTATCACACCTTTTTCTTTAACGGGTAAGTTTTGAACACAATTCATACTGGTTTAACTTGTATCTTACGAGTAATCAAATCTCGATATTCGTACAGAGGCACAGATATGATACATTGGTAACATTTGTATGGTCTTGTGTGTCTTGTACATACCTACTGTGTGTCTCCATGTTCTGGAGAACCCATCTATTAGTCATCTCGATGTACTATACGGCTATCCAGACTTAATAAATACGTTTAAACTAATAAACGTTGTGTGTCCAATTAATAAATAAACTTCATTGTCATTGTTTTCATGAGCGTGTGAGGAAGACTTTATGGCTGGTATTTTGGATGAAGCGCGATAGCGCTACATCCCAAAAATACCAGCCATAAAGTTTTCCTCACACGCTCATGAAAACAATGACAATGAAGTTTATTTATTATATTTACATTTTTTCCTATTTTTTTTATTTTTGATAATAATTACAAGTGATGCACGATCGCCAAAGAACGTTTTTTTCCACATAAATTGCCTTGGTTTAAGGGGGTGTGATCAATAGAAAGATAAGCGCTAACCACGCCCCGGTTACCTGGCAACCAGTCTATCCCAAAAGCAACAAACAGGAAAGAAAAATAGTCCCTTTGTAAATGTTCATTTATTTGAACAGATAGCTTTACAAAATACAAGATTCGTTCACATTAGGGAAAAAGTATACAAGTAAATTATTTTTTGGGATAAAATACCCAGAATAACACAATGAATACAAGATTAACACCATATTACTGAAAAGTAGTGCCCAATGTACTGGCGTATAAAATTGTGAAGGGGCTGCATAGCTGGCGCGTGCAGACTCGCGTGTAGACGATGTCTTCATGAGATGGTGAAGAAAACAACAGTTCCTATTCTTTCAATGTTAAACAATAAAGGGAATGTAAATATTATAAACTGTCCTGGTACAGCCTTGTTGTTGCAGGTCAAATTATTTAGTGGACGTTTACACACATCGGTTTCTTATGACGATACTTCGGAAGAGAAAGATTGGCAAAATTACTCTAATGCGTTTCATATGTTTCATAACACATTTAATTGGCATTTGAACTTTTCGTAGTTACAGCATTCTTGAAGGCATATCATAAAAATACGTTCCACTCTGCGATATTTCCCCCCTTACAATAACATATCACTTGCCTTTAAAAACAAAAACAATTCGTTCAAAAGATATAAAAGCGTTTTCAGATAGGTGGTAACTCGATATTTAATTGATTTGCATAATCTTTAATTGTCATAAGACATTGTTGAATCAAGGTATGCGTAAGCTTCGATTTGTTGAATGGGTAAGGAAATAAAGAACGTTACGCAATTGAAATTTGCTTTCAGTATTTCACGATTTTCTTCTCGATGGTGGCGCTAAATTGCACCAGGCCAGCTTGATTAACCCTTCGGAACCCTTCCAACACTTAAAGTTACTAAACGTTTGTAAAACGGTAGAGAAACATGCTTGCGCAGAGGTCTTGGGACAGAGATATACCTACCACTGGGGTCCTGTATACCTTTAACATGACGCAAGAACGAGAGGATGATGATTGACTTTGAAAAGGAAAGTGTATAACTAGGGTTTCATCAACATTTTGTGAGTAGACACCTTTCATGGCTGTCACAAAGGAAAACATATAGCAAATCATCGTACGGGGACATTAAAATACCGACCACGTGAATCTTATCTAATACATAAAACTGTTCCAGGAATGGATTTTCCATTTTAAAAAAAAATTACCGTCGATCTAAAGATGATAAAATCTGGTTTCAGATTGATTTCCTTAAAAATATGTGCAAGTGGCTTTTGGTTTGTATTTTTCTCTTCGTTATAACCGTATGCTTTCAAATTTATTTTGAGGAAAATCCCTTTATGTTTCAATTGTTTGTTAAATACTTGGTAGCATACACTACCTTGTTGTCCTACATTTTAATCGATTGATAGTGCACTAACAAAACGACCAGTGGTGCCGACACAATTAAGGCAAATAAATTGTAACATTATCCAGTTAGGACTGGTAAAAGTCAGCTTATTCCACCATTACTAGTTCCATAAAAAAAGAGAAGCGTCTGCACAGATATATTCAAATAATATAGTTTGGGACCTACGTTATTTACTACTATAGGCTTACGTAGGATTGCACACTGTAGAAGGGACAGACCTTGTTGATATTCCCGATGTACACTTCTGGTCCAGGAACTCAATCATGTAAAGCCCACGTCGAGGTTAGATGTCATCAGCGGTTCTATTGGTTAGATATTGTCGGTCTGT
The DNA here is from genome assembly GCA_964020975.1 of Hermodice carunculata. Taxonomy (NCBI): domain Eukaryota; kingdom Metazoa; phylum Annelida; class Polychaeta; order Eunicida; family Amphinomidae; genus Hermodice; species Hermodice carunculata. Next base: position 52,116,553 of record OZ026630.1, on the reverse strand, counting down.
CCTATCAAGGTTTTCATACAAATATCAGTTTTCTTCATGAAAAACAACATGTTCTCCTATTCTTACGTAAGGTCTAGATTATGTCTCTCTGCACAACGCTTGTATAAGATAAAGAGTCAACCTACAAGGCCCTAGTCACAAATTACTTGGGTATCAGAAAGCAGTCTCACCAATTTGCTTTATTTAAATTTAGTATTTTTACTGCAGAAAATGTGATAAATATGATTGATTCTTTCGGGGCCAAAAGCAGTTATGGTCATGGTAAACTGCCTACAAATCTCTTTTTTTTTGGTTTAAATATGCGAGAGAAAAAAGTGTGTCTAAGGCATTAATTTTAAACATATATAAAACACCATATACTGGAATCATCCCTGGTATTTTGAAAATTGCCAAAGTTCTATCAATCTATAAAAAAGATGATCTGACTTACTTGGATAATTAATGCCCAATATCTATGTTTTCTGTCGAATCCAAAGTTTTGGAGGGTGTTACCCAACTGCATACCTATTTCAAGTCGACAGGCAATACGGATTCAGGGAATGGAATGGCACTCAAATAAACTCGCCTTGTACAAACATATAGACAGAACGTTTCTACTTGATGGACAAGGGTGAAATGCCCATTCATATATTCATGGGTTTATGTAAGGCGTTTGATACATTAGATCAAAACTCCTCTTACAGAAACTAAAACATAATAATGGTATAAAAAAACTCCATCCTAAATCTATTTTCGACATACTTGAGCTATCGGAAGCAGTATGTCGTCATCGATGATCTAAAATCTAGTCATAGTAACATAACGACAGGTGTCCCTCAAGGATCAACACTTACCTGCAATTCCAAAGCAATTGGTTAAGTGGCTTCGGAGAAGATTTTGTAACATTTTGTCAAACAACGAACAAAAAAAAATATTTAAAAAATCCAAAACCACTGTGTGACCATTTGAATAAACTCAGCAGAGACCCACCCAAGGTACATTGCCATCAGGTATGAAGTGAATCTGCTTGACGACTTTGAAGAAGGCAAATATGTGAATTTCCCTTGCAATCCCCATGACTTGCACAGTAATCAATAGGAATGCATACATTATTTCTACAGATACCAGACTTAACAAATTCATTAAAAAATGGGATTCCAGAAATAAGCTTTAATACACAATAAACGTCTAAAAATAGAAAATTTCAGAGCCACCTGTTTAACAAATAAGGTAAAGATGTCCCCAGACGTATCCCTGTGTAATTTCAAAGCAATTGAGATTGGGGTTTTTTTTGAGATTTGTTCAAATATGGACTAAAATATCATAAAAAATTTAAAAACACCGGAGCGTGACCATTTAAACAAACTTGGTATAATCCCACACAAGGTATATCCTTACCAAGTTAGAAGTGTATCTGGCATGTGATTTTGAACAAGGAGTCGAAAATATGAATTGTGAACGACAGATGACAGACGGACAAACGACGGATGACCAGTCACAAGATCAGGCCAGCTGACTGGCTTGTACTGATTCCTGGTACACAGTCAGTCACAGTTTTGCTTAGTTATGTATTCAGCACGAATTATTACGGTATCCTAACGAATTGTCATGTTATACAGATAAAGTATACATGCATAGTTTTGGAGGTTTCTCTTCATACAGTAAACAATATTTTATAAATTGTTGTTTTTACACATGAGAGAAAATATTTTTAAAGCTAGTGGATATTCACCAAATTCACTCAATACAGCAATATTTGTTGATTTTTTATGCACTTCCAGACAAAACCGCAAAAAAACTAAGGTGAACTTTTTAAAAAGGAAAACATAGATATTCGCTGATTTCTCCCTTTGAAAAACATTTGGCTGCCGATAATATATATGGTCCCCAAATTTCATTTGCGTATGATAATATTGGTGATATTAGGCTATGGAATAAACGTAATGGTATTGGTATAGTTATTTGAGTATTGAAAAATAATATTTTAAGTCTGCCGACAGCTTTTTTTGCTTTATCTGAGAGAATTTTTAATTGCATTAATGAAGGAACCGTCAGTTATTAGTTCTATGCCCAAATAACAATACGTATGTGTTACTTCAAGGATTTCGTTTCCTAACGTAAAACATCGTTTTAGCTTTCGGCCGGATTTATTGAAAATCATCACCTTAGATTTTTGCATATTAATTGTCATATTCCAATCCACACAATATTGTTGTAATTTATCGAAACAATTTTGTAAGCCACATTCGTTTTTAGATAATAAGATTAATTATCAGCATATAAAAGACAATTAATGTTTTTATCATATAGTTTGACAGGGTGGCACTGGGAATCAAAAATACTAGAGAGATCATTTATGAAGATATTGAATAGGGTAGGGCTGAGGTTACACCCTTGTCTTAGGCCATTGTTTAGAATTATATAATCTGACAGTCCGTCTTTCAGTTTCAATTGTGCCATTGCCCCAGTAGTATATGTCTCTTATTATATCATACATCTTTCCACTGATATCATATTTCAATAACTTGTTAAACAAACCATCGTGTCATACCATACCATACGCTTGTCTAAAGTCGACAAAGCAAGCATACAAATACTTATTTTTCTTACATAGTTTCGTGTATTTATCAATAATCGTTCTAAGTACGAAAATATGATCACTGGTTCGTGAGTTCTCTTGGAACCCAATTTGAAATTCATTTTGTAAATTTCTTGACCGAAGATATTTTTGCAACCTATTATTCAATACACCACAAAATAATTTAGAAATGCAACTTCCCAACGATATTCCTCTATACCTCTTGGGATCGAACATTGAACCACCTTTATGTAAAAGCGAATGAATACTAATTTTCCAAAGATGGGGGAAACAACCAGAATATAATACTGTATTGAACACTTTCGACAATAATGGCATTAATACATCTTTGGCATTCTTCAACATTTCATTCAAAATAAGATATTTTCCTGGGGATTAATTATTTTTCAGTTTTTATATCATTTTATCAATTTCAGTATTTCTCATTCTGTAATCGAGTCCTGAGAAAGCAGGAATGTGGTTTGAACTATTAGTATTTTGAACAGATTCGAACATTGGTGATTTAGTTGGGACAAGGCCGTGAGACATAAGCTGTGAAAAATGTTTCATCCAAGTTTCAGCATCTATTTTGTCACTTGTGTTCGTAGGTTTATTTTCCGTGGCATTATCAAGTTCATTCAATAAGTCCCAAAATTTCTTTGGATTTTTTTCCTACATGTTTAGCATACCATTTAATAGATTATCTTTGAATTGTTTTTCTTTTAGTTTAGCCATTCTTTTGAAATTACGTCGAGTAGAATAATAAGTTTGCCTCAAAGTAATGTTCTTTGGTTCCCGAGACACTCGTTTTGCTAGTTGTTTTACGTCATTATACAGACTAGAGCAATGTTGGTCCGCATACTTTGCAAGTTTTCTCTTATGATATGTTCTTTTTTTAAGTTTAAGGGATATTCTTCCCGCCCTTTAAAGGATACTGTTAAAATCTTATACCATTTCATCTACACTTTGTCTGCGGGTAATATCGTACTTTTTTGTAAGAAATCTTGTATGTCTCCGTTACATACTGTCTTGAGGACTCCATAAAATTTGGTTCCACTACTGGAGTCCCAAATAAACTTTTCTGGCAGCGGTTGTAATACATGTTTGTTTACCTTTGACCACTGTGCACTGTAAGTCCGTGCACTCAAGTAGTAATTTACCACGCTACACCCAATTGCTAGCTCAAAAGACAGCGAACAATGGTCAGAAAACCACGTGAGGTCGTGTACTTCCATATATGGTGTCAATTTAAAAATAGAATCGTCACAAGTAATGTAATCAATAGCTGTTGGGCATTTGGCATTTTGACTGTAGCACGTGGGCTTACCTGTAAAATTACCAAGCTTTCTCCCATTTACGATACGCTGTCCTGCTGAAATAAACAAGTTTGACATATTGCTACCGTTTTCATCTACCTTTCGTTTGTCACAGTTTTGTCTTACATCTAATACTTGATCCTCGTCATTATTATCTGGGAGTGGAACATGAACAATGTCTGATTTATCAGGTAAAACAAAATCGTAATCTGTATTTGTTGATGCATTAAAATCTCCCATGAGTATACACAAGCATTCATTTTTCTAAACTTTGTAGTATCCTTAAATAGGTTATCAAATAAATCCCCACTGGAATATACCGAGTTAATAGGCGGGATATACACTGTCCCAATATATATGTCGTTCTCGGAGTAGAAAAACTGTTTTTTAGTTTTATCCAAACCACATCTGGGTGTTTAACTTCTAAAAATTCAATCCCTTCTGCGATATGCTGTTTTATGTACACGCATATGCCACCTGAAAATTTTGTGGCGCGTTTATGTTTTTCTCTTGTACTTTTATGTGTAACATAGCCATCAATGTCAATGTTTGTATCTGGAGATGCATGTGTTTTTAGTAAGCCACAAATATCGAAACCTTTAACTTGTTGAACAAAGTCACAGTCATAAAATTTTGACACAGTTTGGCCACAAACCTTATATGTTTGTTGTCATGAATGTTCCACGCTTTAACACGTAACGTCTCCATTGAAATGTATAAAAAATGTTAATATCTTGATGCAAGTACACCTTATGAGTTCCATCTCTTTCTGTCACCCCATCGTCTTTGAAATTTGCGGTCACCACGGTAAGCTCGTCGGGGTCTTAATTCAGGTGCAATGCTGTACTTTATGTTAGCGGCAAGTAGTCGGGCCCCTTGCTCGTTTACGTGGACACTGTCCTCGAAAAGATCATCTCTCCGTTCACCCTCTCTGTTAACATAGCTTGTATAGTTGTCGCAAATTTTTGTTTGTTCTCTGCCTTCAAATTGGAAACTGATGAGCGAATTGGCAGCTTTGACTTTCAGATTCAATTCTTTGTTATCCATGCGTGGCAGTGCAGTGGAAATCACCACACGTTTGCATATACTGGACGTCTGCACGATGTCACATATGTGTTGTATTCCATCAGATATCTCTTGAGGTTGCATATCTTTTACATCGTTTGACACAAGATGAATAACACAGACGTCAAAAGTCTCTTTGTGCTGTTTGGGGTATTCTTCAGCTTGCTTGGTAGTGTATGCTGTTTGTTTGTTTGTTTGTTTTTTTACAGTGCTGTCTGCCATGAGCTTCTCTGGGCAAATGTGCTTCATTTGAGAACTACCAATCAACAAAACCCGTTTTTCGATGTGCTTTTCTTCTTTCTGTGATCCTTGGTGACTGGTTTCATTTGGTTGACCGTCTGGCTTCGAGGTTGGCGCCCTCCCTCCTTTTGCTGTTTGCTTCTCCCCCATTCATTCCTTGCGCATGCAGCTGCCAGTGGATGCTTTGCTCTTTCGCTTTTATAACATCCTCGTTCTTCTGCATGAGGCTTTCGTTCAGTTTATTAATCCCCTCATTTTGCTTCTCTAGGATCTTTATCTTTTGTTCAATGATGAATATCATTTCCATCAGGTTGTCTGCACAGTTTACAAAAATATAAGCGAATAGATTGTCTAATTAAGGTGACTACTCTGTTTCGACACTTTTTGAGCAGCTGAAAGAGCCTATCAATCCTAGTATTAATATAGGTATAAAGGCGAGGGCTAAGAGATATCTTCTTTAAACGTTTCCATTCTCGATTTCTATGGCGAATATGCTTTTTAAGTTCTGAGGTTATCCATGGTTTGTCCTTAGGTCATATTTATTAACGGGTTTTAAAAAAAAAAAGTGTAGACCAGGGTCTTTTGCATGGATCCTGAGACAGGCCAGGGCTGTATTGGTCGCTCTCCGTGGCATGGATGGTGGCGTACACATTCGTACCTACTTGTTTATTGAGTAATGCTGTGCTTTACATGACATTTACATCTATCTGTTTGCGTAAATCCCACGCTCTTCAGTTGTTCTAGTCAGGTGTGATTACCGCTTATGAGCCAGTTATCAACCTGTACCAAAGTCATGATCCATGCCAATATCCGGTTCTGAAAAAGACCAAAAGTACTGTTGTTTCCATTGGTGTACCTACATTACGTATCTCCTAGCATTCATGTCACCTGGCTCATGCTGGGCACATATCGATATTTTACCGATTTGCTTACATGATGTGTATACACTCAATTTCTGCTTCATACTGTAAGTAACTCTTGCTGGGTGATGTGCATCATTAGTATTTGTATAATTGTGTGCCATCGGCTGTCTTTTACCCCTGTCGTCCAACCTAGTTGTGCTGACCATGTTACATAACTTGTTACCGCAAACCAAATGCAACAGCAAGTGCCAACTCGATCTGACATTTACTGACTTTTCACTTCGTTGATTGCCGTCATAACTCCAACTTTTTGCCATGTTGATAAATGCTGTATTTGTTGCATGCCATGTGAATGCTTACTCGTGTGATCAAACCTCGAAACTAGTGACTGTCTCTGCATCTACTCCGCTAGTCAAGCCCAGCATTCGTGTATAAGTCATACTATGGGCGATTTAATATGCTGCATCTGGTCACGCTCTACTGCAGTATTCATACTTGCTGTCATTCTGTTTTACATGCCATTTATTCATGCTTATTACCTGGTAATGCTGTGTGTCACTTGCCATTTACATCTAACTCTGGCTCTCTTTTGATGTTATGTTTGTACACTTTTGTTTGCTGCACTTTTTTTGCTTTTGATTATGTTACCAGGGATGTGGAAAGAGTCTCTTTCCACATCCTTGACATTACTTTACTTTTTGTTTGGGAGACTATGTTCTCCAGCATATAATGTCATATACTCATTATTAACATTTATAACTTTTTCCATTTGGAGGTCAAAAAGTAGCATTTAAAATTGGAATATCGCCTCACAAAAAATAATTATTTTAGTTATACTGTTTCCTTTACACAGCCGTTAATTTCATAAAGATTCATCTTTCCAGTTTTGAGCGAGGCTTTCTCAAAACTACCCAGTCTTGTAACAATTTGTTCCTAAGATATTCACTTCCAAACATAACCAAGGGGATTGGCTGACTTTAATTGCTCACAAATGATGTCTGCTCAGACCATTAGAAGGGTGACTAAATACCAATCTCTTAACCTCTGTCATATCTTTGACCTACACACTTACAAACAATCTAGTGTTTCTAATCAGTCACCTGTGAAATAATCCACTCACCTGTAAAAACACATCCAGTGAGGCTTTGACTGTGAATGGTTGTCCAAACATCACCATTAGGGACCACATCTAACAGCCTGATTGACTCCATAAAGCTTGTACTGACAGAGGGAGACTTTTTCATCTTAAAGTTTCACATAGAAGTAAACATGCCACAGTGAAACTATTTGGCATGGATAAAGATTAGCATTGCATCTTCCCAAAAGAAACAAAATTCAAGTCCACCGATTTTAAGGTCTTAGGTACGATCTGGCACCTTAACACTATTAAAAACTTTATTCATCTTTACTTCACCAAACTCCGATCTGAGCTAGACTCAAGAGAGATCAATCATAAAGGATGGTGGAACCTTAGCAAATCTATTCTCGGTCACAAACTGTATCAAAATATTCAAACTCTTCTTGACGATGGAAGGAATATTTCTTCCGACATAGGGAAGTCTTTGAGACATTCAACAATTATTTTGCTGCTCAGTGCAAGACCCCGCATGAGGACAATCCTTTGCCCTTGCCCGACTTTGCGTTTCGGACTGAGGACTGCCTGTCTGTGTTTCATATGCAAGTACATGATGCGGAAAAGATTTTAAAGTCACTAAAAACTTGTTTTGCTTGTAGTCCTGACGGTAGAGGTAACACCTTTTTTAAATACACCAACCCTTCAATCTCACGTTCTGTTCCTAATCTTTTCAATATCTGTTTATCTATCTCATATTTCTTAAATTCTTGGAAGAGGTCTAACGTGTGCCCCATCCGTAAGAAAAGTAACAAACAGTCATTGCAAAAATATAGCCCAATTTCACTCCACTGTAATATCTCTAAAGTACTCGAGCGTCTAGTTTATAGCATCTTCTATGAGTATCTAACCTCTAACAATTTACTTTCTGCCAAAAACTCTGGTTTTCAGAAAAAAAATCATTATAAATCAACTTGTTAGCATACTTCATACTATTTAAAGGGGACTTGAGTTGGGCCATGAGGCCCGTATGGTTTCTCTAAGCATATCCAAGGTCTTTGACAGAGTTTCGCATGCTGGTCTACTTTTCAAACGGAAACAATTGGGGTTTGAAGATCCTGTGTTACGATTTATAGAAAGCTATCTCTCAAGCCGATTTCAACGCGTTACTATTAGAGGACAAACCTCATCTTGGCTCCTTATGGAGGCTGGGGTGCCCCAAGGTTCCATCCTTGGTCCCCTACTTTTCCTTTTTTACATAAACGACATCACTGTTAACATTACCTGTGACATCCATTTATTTGCGGATGATACCAGTATTCTTGAAATTGTCCACGAACTAACGGCCACAGCTGAAAGCCTTAATTCTAATCTAGTACAAATCTATCTTTGGGGCAAGCTCTGGCGGATGACATTTATTGCTTTAAAATCTATTTCAGTAATCTTCTCAGCTAAACGAAACAAGCCAGATCATCCAGCCCTATTTCTTGGAAACACACCGATACCTGAGGCCACTCAACATACACATCTTGGAGTTACACATCCAAGCAATTTTTCATGGCATCACCATATAACACGCATTGTTAACAAATCCAGCCAACGGCTTGCTCTTCTTTGCAGACTAAAATACAAACTCTCTCGCCAGACTATTATACAGTTGTATAGTACAATGATTCGTCCTGTCCTCGAATATTGGTGTGTCCTGTTTGACCATTGCACTGAAAACCTGTCACAATCTGTAGAAGCTGTGCAGTATGAGGCAGCCTAGATCTGCCTTAGGACAACTAGATACACTCCACGTGTCTTACTTCTCGAACAGCTTGAGTGGCAAACATTGTCAAATGGTAGGAAATATTTTAAAATTATTCTTTTTCTTTAGAATGTAAAATAGGTTGACTCCACAATACCCACATGATCTCGTGCCTCGCGATGTTGCATTCACTACTGGACGTCTATTGAAAAATCGCACTGAATTACGCCAAATTAGGTTTGTCGCCAATCACCTCGGCATTTCATTTCTCTCGTCTGCTATCAACTTATGGAATAACCTCCCGGTGGATGCTCGTGTCACTGATACCCTGCCGCAGTTCAAATATAAATTAAATTTATAAGTCTTAAATGTTGAAATCTTAAAAATCTCTCCTATTTTAACCACGGAAGTCATTTCCTAAACATATGCCATACGCAGCTACGTCTTAACTTCTCTGCTTAAATGCCCATCTGTATCATGTCAATATCCTTCCAGCCTCAACGTGTGCATGCTCATATCCTACTGAAAATACGAAACATTACCTTTTGTTCTTCCTCAAGTTCACTTTGCACAGGGTCAGTCTACTGAACACTGTGTATCACTTAATCGGTCCAGGTTTAAATCTGACTTAGATAGCTCTGCACTCTAGTGATATTATATTAAATATTATCTTGAAAGGTAGTGAAGATTTGCCAGACACCGATAATGTATTCATCTTGGAGGCTGTTCAGACATTCATATCTAGACGGTTTATTTACTAATTTGGTAAATGATCAAATTATAAGTGTTTATTACTTGGCATCAACTGTATTATTCCTGTACAAGCAGTGAATTTAGTCTTCTGTTCACGTCCAGTGTGCATTGTATATATTCCTGTGCGTCCTTGCATCTACTGGAGAGCCCTCATACTAGTCTTTGTATACTATTAGACAATCCAGAATATATATATATATATATATATATATATATATACATACATACAAACACAGATCATATAAATTCTCTAGAGTGTGACATTTGTACATATATATGATTTGTTATCCCAACGCAAATACCTTTTGAGCTTGGATCGATTCAAGTGAGATTTTTTTGTGTGTCTTAGCTGTCCTTAATTTTACATGCGTTTAAGTGTTGGTCTATGTTATTTGCACCATTCAAATTTTCGTGATCTTTATGTGTATATACACTCTGTACATATATTTTGATGTTACCCCAGTAATGAGAACCAATAAAATTATCATTATCATTCTGGAAAGGCTACAATCCGTGGATTTTAAATCGTTTAATGCTTACCCATCGATAAGAATTATAGCATAAACGGACACTTTTTTTTATATATTAAAATGTGAAATGTATCACAAAAGTGGCAACAATGTCCTTACTTTTTCCACGAGCTGTAAACTGTCAACACAGTTACTGGACGCACAGATGGCGAACAGACCATCTTTTGCACATGTCTTGATGTTACAGTTACAACGCTTCGAAGTTTTTTCACCATTTAGAATATATAGTCGGTCTCTATAGTTCATAAACCATCTATGTAGCATAATTTCCATCTGCCACCTCCCTCTATCAGTATAATTCTAAACCACCTACTTCTTCTTTTATGAATATAAACTGCCTAACCTTTCGTGTGTCAAACTCATTTCACCTTACAGTGCTCTCGGCAATTTTTAATTACACATGCAGGGCTCAGTAAATCTGCTCATACTTGGTCCTGTAATTAGCAAACAGAGATAACAAGCTCCCTATAAATAGTGGCGTATGACGTTTTCGTTTTATTTTTAATGGGATAGACTATCTAGCATTAATTGCAAACTATTTCTGAAGTTGACGTCATTCAGTAGGCAATGTTATTCATAAATACACGCGGCCTCATTTAGACTTCTTGGGAAGACCCATTTAGACTTCTTGGGAAGCCATGCAGAAAACATGCCTTTGACCGCTTTGAAATCACTTGAGACTAGACAGCTATTTGATATAAAGGACAAAGTCCTTCAACGCTGTATATATTTGTGGGAATGTGCACTGCATACTCACCATGTCTTACTCTGATACAAATAACAAATTGAGTATGGTCTTGACTTGTTGCATCAAATTCCATCACATGTTAAGTTAGACACAATTGTCAGCAGTACAAGGCACCACTTATTAAAGTCTCGAGTTGAGATTGGCGCAAAAAATGAGCAGGACTATTCAGACGAGTTTTATATACAACTGACTTACATTGACTTCAAATTGTTTGAAAGACGAGGCAGTCGACAGGATTTATTATTTGTACATGTCGCACATTATAATGTGTGATAAACCAGGACGTTAGGTATAAGACAGTTTTGATCTAAGGCCAAAATTTGGCGTCATCTACAGATCACGGTAGTTTCGAAAGTGCGTATCTTGCTTATGTTTACGTGATACTTTGCACTTTATGAAGCCAGGGTGAGTGTACCTATTTACGAGACCATCGCTACACTATCTCAACTGTACTCGGAAGTGACTAAAAGTAACTCATTAGAAGAGACACATAGGCCGGAGGATAGCACGTATCATACAAATGGAATAATATTGCACATATCATATTGGTTAATTGTACATATAATACAAATCCACTGCACACACCATACGGGTCGATTGCCTAAAAAAACAAGTCGATTGCACATATATCGAAGAAATGAATTGTACATAATACAGGTAGATTGTAAACATGATATTATAGATTGCACACATACCATACAATGTATTTCATACCTTGCGTGTACAATACAAGTGGACTGCAAGCGAGATTCATATAGGGCCTGGCCCTGTTTCTCAATTGATTAGTGAAATATGTTTAAAGCAAATCAAGTGGACTGCCTAGGTCACATCATTGAATTACACGTGTCATACATGTGGATTACATACATGCATGATTTGTGAGCAGTTTGACATACATGCTGCCCCCAAAATGTTCTCCGAAAACCTCGGCGCTCCTCCTTTACACATAACCTCTAATGCCTGTTTATTACCTACAGTTTCCAAATATGGGATTTTTTTCAACATTTAAGCCTATATTTGCCTGCTATAAGAAGCTCATCGTACAGGATTTGAGTGGGTTTATTATTTTAAATCAACAGATACTTTTCCTTCTCTCTTATGTGAAAAACAAACAGAAAAAAACAACGTTTTATGAATGTTTGTTGGCAAGATAACCGTGGGAATGATCAAAAGATTTTTTTCGCTTGCCCACTAACACACGCGATTATGTGATACAGGATCCCAAGCACCACTATCGTCACTGTGTCAAAGCAAACATATGAGGCATTAAAAGCATTCAGGTATTTCATAACGAAACACACATGCATAATTTAGTACGTACCGCATATGCGCTAATTCATTGTCAGAATTCCATATTTGAACAAGAATTTGTAAAATAGGTGTGGCTATTGCAAAGCTAAATTTGTGTCCTCGTGTCAGAATGGGTGTGTGCGGAATAGAGGGGGAACTTACAGAGAGTGAAAAACAAATGGCCCAGCAACATATGCGCTGTGGCGCGGGCTGACTGTACAAGTTGTAATGTGGCTTTATATACCCGCACATTTACTGCCCATAAACATTGTCAATTAGGTAAGCTGTAACTGATTTCTTCAACCGTATTTTAACTGCAACGTGCAGAGAAACATATAGATGACATATTTAAATTGACGTGAAAGACACCTCTTACCAAATTACAATTTCAAAACATATGGTAAAGATTCCCTTCATTTAATATTCTGCATCCGTAAATTGCATAAAATCCTTTATTTCCGGATAAAAAGCCTCCAGTTTTAGTACTCAACAATTATCAGCCAAGGTTGTGTGTGAATACTGCTCTGCAATACCTAGATATAGAGGTATTAATTGTGTCTGACGTATTAATAATTCGATGAAATTTAGTTTTAAAGAAATGGAAGATAAGGTTATCCGTACTCTTACTTGCTTAACCCTTTATTCCAAACTTACCTCTTAAACTGTAAAATTGAGTTACAAAACTTGATTATCAAAATGTTCAACTATGCAGTTCACAAATCAGTAAATATCAATATTTATAAGAAATCATCCTTTTGCTCAGAACAAAATTAAGAAAATAACTCAAATCCATACACCAGATGACAACCTTTATATGCAGTACATTTTCGTTTAGATAATAGCTTTTACAAGATCTGAATTTAAATGTATGCCAAATCTAATTTAAAAAGATTTTGCTCAGCCAAAAACTCGCCGCTTATTTTTTTAAGATAAATTGATGGTATTGCATGTCCAAATGTTGAAAATGTTTGGGAAAATGTGAAGAATTTTCTCTCCTTAAGAAATTCCTTTAAAGGGTAATGACCTTGATCCTATCATGATATGTTTCTAGATTTGGATATCAATATAATGGTTTTGCCAGTAAAATATATCATAAATACCTTTTTCCACTTTGCAGTTGTAAATTAACCTTTCCCAGAAAGTTATATCTCTGTAAAATTGGATTAGAATATGTTTTATTTCAAATCTTAAGTTGCAGTCTTGTTTCAGATAAATTTATAGATTTTGCATTTAGAGTTAAATTCCCTTACAGTAAACTCATATCAAGAGGATATGAAATGGAGTTTTTAAAACTTCTTTTGTTGTAGACTTCATGAATTAGTTTTCAAATTTGGCTTCTCCAATTTTAATACATTCTGGTACTCTAATATATCGTAGATAATTTAAATGTAAAATTTTTGTGATATAATAATTTTTGGGTCATTATTCTTTTACAATTGCTTTTTGTCCCTTCTGTGTGAAAGAGTTGGACGGGCTGACCTGTCGCTCGTTTTTTAGACTTATTTATTACCAGATCAATTTGTGAAGAACAGGAAAATTTCTTTTCTGATACTTCGGAAAAAAGCCATGATTCAGATGCTACAATTACATCTAGTTTTTACTGAATGCAGGATCGCTATTTTATAACCAAACAGATGGGTTTTCACATTTATTACATATTTGGATATTTTGCCTCATGTGTAGTAAATTGTGATGACAGACAAATAGCCCTGCTTTTTAATACTCAAACATAGCAATACTGATCGGACCAAGAATGACGTAGTCAATGACGTGACCCATCTACGTCATATATTAAGTGTGCACTGAAATTTCAGTTGGTTAATCAGCTAAAGGTTGATGTGAGCGCGTGATTTCTTCTTGTTTCGAAGATGAGTCAGCTCAAAGATAAAGTGGTCAGGGAAAGTGTCGACCCTACACACAAATTAAGTAGGATTCGGTTATTATTAACCTCAATTCATTAAATATTTTCATTTTTGTAAAAAAAAAAGTTTGGTCGTACTGCTCATGATTCATGCTATTTAGTTTTCCCTGTATAATTGAATTCATGTAAATATAGGTTGCATTTATAGGGGGGCCTGTCAATAATAAACCATCATATTCGCTTAAGACATCAGATCAGGATGTTTGTATTAAGATACAAGCATGATGCCGCCAGACAGCAGAATGACTAATCGGGGGATTGCCAACACCGAAAGTAGTCTTGCGCTGGTTCCACGTTGATGACCGGAGTTCATATAAAGGCTTAAAACTTTGCTCTAAATTTCGCATAACGTGATTTTGATATGTCTTCTGGCAAAATAAGCAGTAAATTTATGCAATGATTCAGAACCGCCCTTAGTGAGTGGTACAGAATCGGACTTTGCTTTTTTATTATCGTACCTGATATTGTTCAAACGGTTCTTGGGCTTACAGATTTGTGTTTGTAAAGTTTCTCCTTTTATCAAATACTAACCAAGCAAAGCAAAGAAGCTGTGTTCCACCGATATAGTTCTATTTCTACCTTTCGTATAGTTTTTGCAAGAGAACAATATAATGGTATGCGGGTAGACAAAGAATTAATATTAAACCATTAGATATCAAGTACATGTATCATTCATTGAGGCAGTTCAGTGATATATTACATTGCTCACGTTTGCCGTGTGTTTCTCGTTCATATTTGTTAGAAAGCTAGTCTATATCATTTTATGTTGAAACATAATGTTGTTATCAATAATGGGATTTAACTCCCCTTTAACTGCATCTCTGGGTATGCAAGTTATAAATTCGTGCTCCTGTTAGGGAAATAACAGAAGGACTTTTCATTTAATATCAGAAGAATAACAGGAAATCAGGTAATACAAATCTTCTATGTCCATCATTTTTTATCTGTATATAGAATCATGTCATGGTCTACACTTGATGGTTCCCGTATTCTTCAATGAGGCGAATTTTAAAGAAAGCAAATTGTTGCAACTGTATCTCTTGTTGCCATGAAATAATTTCAACCCCCATATAAAGGATCCTGCATACGGTGATCAGGACCTGACCATAACTAAGAAAAACTAAGAGAGGATCCAGGTATGCCCCCCTTCCCACCACGTGAAGTATAAACTGTGCGTCGCTACTGATTATGCTCTAACAGACACACAATTCAGTGTATTTTACGCCTGATTAAAAGTGGCAAAGCAACACCGTCACAATCCACACTCACCCATCCCCCATGTATCTCGTTTTCGCAGATATGGTGAGAAATAATAAATAGACTTTAACGTGCATTTTTTGATATTATGTCACATTTTGATATAACAGAGTTGGAATCCGAGTATTGTAGACGTCCAGATCATTCTGTTTTTCACCTAAAACTTCCAGGAGCCAGTGTCTTTGGAAGGAGTGTGCAGAAATTTTACTAGAGGAACAACTTGAGTGTAATGAAAGTCGTTCCAAGAGGGCGTGTCCCAAAAAATAATTTTGATAATTCTAGTGAGACTGTTTTAAATACCGACAGCAGGCGAGCGGCAATATCAGACATAATTAACAGGCTTGAAAATTGTAAAGGGCAACATAATGGTATTGATTTGGTGTATGAAACGGTCTGTAATTCATTATTTACTGAAATGGATAAGTAATTAAGTTTCAAAGATGTCCGCAAAACAGCACGGAAACGATTTAAGAATCCAAGACCTTTTTGAGAGGCAGTATTTTCCGCTTTGTGGTAAAAATATGCACGGTAATGAAAAAAGTTCATAAACTTCAAAGGTGCAGTTCGAATAAGGAGAAGACTAAGGAAAAATTTTCGTCAGTCGCAAATACACTTTGATAAAGTGTTGAAGCAAAAGGAATGGGTATTTAACGGGGTTTACTTCTACAAATAGAGGAATTCAATGCTGAAAGTCTGAAAGATTGCTGACATTGTACTTAAAATTAGGTCCAAGAAGTAACAAGGAAATAACCATGATGATGATGATGATGATGATGATGATGATGATGATGATATTGAAAATATTGAAAATATTTCAGCAGATAGCGGCAAGGGCATCTTCCAGTTGGATATGATTTTAATATTTATCGTGAGCTTTTGAATGAGAAATTACATTTGGGAGCCAATTTAAATGATGTGTTATCAGAAAATAATGCCTTTAATTATACTTATCTTTAAACAAAGGGGCCAAGATTGTTAAGCAGCTTAAGAAGAAGACAGCACTTGGAATCCATAGAATTGGGGTTTTATTTTGATTCACATTTAGACTTTAAAGACGGAGTGGATACTTTAGCCAATGCTGCATGTAGAGCTCTCGGAGGTATTATTGCTAAATTTAAAACTTAAAGAGATGTAGGATTTAAAACTTTTGCTTTTTTGTATGAAAGTGATATTTCACCAATATCAGATTATTTTACAGGAATTCGGGGAGCAGGTAAATATTCATCAGCTGAAAATGTTCACAACAGAGAAATAATGTAGTTCCTCAGTATTCATACAGAGGCACCAATACCCGGTTTCAAGGGAGATGTTGGACGGCTATTTCTTCGTAGTAGATATTATCTAAATATGGTAAGAACATGAAATCATGTAATTTCTCTTGATGAATCTAGGCTCGTAAAGCAAGTTTTCACATAGGATTTAAATCAGGGGACGGGCTGGACGAATGATATGAAGACTGCCTTTACTCAATTAGATAGCGGACATATTTTTTAAGGTAAAACTGTTTGTGATTTTGCAATAACACGTGATAAAATACATGTTAAACAACTTTTTCAGATAGGATCGTAAGTTGGTTCCAAACACAAGCTGAGGCAATATGCCAGATTTAAGAGAACGTTTGAAACACAATCATTTGTTACTTCATTTTTACCAAAACATGAAGGTTCAATTTTGGCTCAATTTAGGTTGGGGATTTTACCTTTCATCGTGGAAACTGGTCGCCTTAATTGTGTTCCTGTTGAAAGGCGATGGCGTAGTTTTTGTGATAACCTAGTTGTGGAAAACTAAATTAATTTTTCTTTGCTTGTTTCATTTTTATTCGAATTTAAGAATAAATCTATTTGCAAGCGTGGTAAGCATTAATGGTTTTAAATCCACCATTAATGCTTACCACGCTTGCAAATAGATTCAATAATGACATGAATGTCGGCGATGACAAATTTGTTTATTTTTAAGTCACGCAGGTGTCAAAGTGATTTCAAAGCTTCTCTTAAAGCTTGGACTAAACATCGTAATTTTATATATTCCGGTGAATAGTTATAAAAGGTACCTTATTATACTTGTTTATTTGATTTATCAGTGACTTATAAGCCAAAGAAGGATGGGTACTATTTAATGCTGGAAAATTGTACATTTTTTTTTATCTTGTATATACAAGTCATTTTGATAGTAAAACCATACCATACAATTAATTTTGACAATAATTTAGAAAGGATTCTGTTGTAGTGTTGGCTTTCACATATAAAAAAAAAACCTAACTTCGCTCAGTTGCACAGGTCAATCGAGAGGTACCAAGTTCACCCACCTGGGCTGACGAAATTCTGTAACTGGCAGTTTATCAGTGATCTGACACCTTAAGTAAACACAGGCAGTGCCTGCTCAAAAGCTATGCATGTTGTCACACTTTTATGCAGTCAGATTGACAGCCCTATATCTCGGCTTTACATTTATTGTATTATAGTTGCAGTGTTAGAGAGCAAAACTTCCTTTTGGCCACGGACCTACGGGCCAGTCATCATCCTCTTACAGCTTGATCGAACATGCTTCATTGACCAAACTCACCAAGGCTACAGTCAGGTGACTGGGTGCCAATCCGGACCAATCCCGATATATATCTGCAGAAAGTGAAAAGCATTATCATCATCTGGAAAACCGCCATTTTATTGCGTAAGAGTAGTTCGTGGACAAATTTCTAAATACAATTTCTTCAGGCCCCATAATAAAGATGACAATACATAAGCCCTTCAGGGCATTATACAATGTCCAATGCCCCTAACTTGTAAAATTGTAAATACCATGCGTGAAAGCACAAAATGACGCGCAGAAGTATTACCGTACCAAATTTGGAGTTTTAGCTACTGTGGGTTTCGAAAAAAAGCAGTAAAGAAAAAAGAAGAGAGGGGAAGTTGTTTATATATATATATATATATATATATATATATATATATATATATATATATATATATATATATATATATATATATATATATATGTATATATATATATATATATATATATATATATATATATATAAACCGTGTTCGATGCTGCTGTTTGATACCAAAATACTCATTGTTCGAAAAATTGGACAAGAATAAACGGCAGCTAGGTAGCCTCTACATTATTGTTCATTTGTCGTCAATTGAAAGGTTCATAGTATTTGATAACCCTCTGTACCTTTTTCTTTTATCAAGCAAGTCCCCAACAGTAAACATCTTACGTAGCCAGAAAATATACAAAATGCAAATTAATAGTATGTGTTGGCCTCATCTCTGGCTTCGATCCAAAGGAAAGTCATGTATTTTCCGAACTTACAGGTTCAAGACTATAACGCTTTTTGACGTTAGGTCATATACATCACCTATGCGAGGCACATGAATCACTCACATTTTGTACGCAGATCACACGCGCCAATTGTCGTGATAGCCTTTGAACGCGATGACCGCTGTTTTTACATTTTCAATGATTGGTTGTAGACTCGACTCGGTGCGATTCGGGTGCATTTGTTCCGTCCACAGTGTGCCAAAGAAAGCTGATGATCAGCACAATTTTTTTCTTGGAACTGAAATGCAGTTAAGACATATATGGATTCGTCATTCAGGTAAAAGCTTTACTTGGCACAGGTTGAGCGCATAGCTTAGTTCCGAGATAGGGACAATTTTTGCCACCGGTGGCTACTATGTTCCCGCGAAGTCACCGACGTTTCTCCAAGTTTCAGGGGACACTTTCAAGTCTCGCCATTACTCCCCATTGGGTTAACACGGGAAAGTTGTCATTTTTTTAGCGCCGGTTATTTCAATAACCTACACGTGTAACTACAAGAAAGCATGCCAGTGTACAACTGTAAGATACCAGGATGTACCAAAGATAGCAGAAAACACGGTCACTATGAAAAATATTGACACAAAACCTGAGACAAAACCTATACAAATTGGGGCCTGCATTGTGGCATAACTAACCATGCATTAAGTCACCCTTGATTGACTCGGTGAGTTCTGAGGGATTAGCCTAGGGCGCACTTCTGCCAGTGCTTTGAAGATCCTCGCGCTTGGCTGACCACTAACCAGATTAGCGCTTGACGGGTGCAATTAGAAATTAACAGTAAAGCACCTGACTTAAATTCGCAATACACTGTCTGCAAACTTTGTTACCTGATCACTGGCACACTGTAGGCCTTCAAGCATTTTCAGATCAGCTGTTATTATTTGTTTAAGATTGGCGACATTAAACAATAAATCAATATCGAATAATTATTATTAAAGCGAGTATGGATGACCCCTTCTTCCGTGACTATTCCCCAGACCTGGTTCAGTGCCTCGCCTTGCGAGGTTGGTCTTGTACAAAGTGCCTTCACATACAAAAGTTTGCATGGAACAAAGTTGGACAGCACGTGTAACTTAACCCCATGGACGCGCCCCTGTTCCGCAAGTTGGTAGCACCTGGATTCGCGGTACTTCTGAACATTCTTGGGTGTCCAGTCACATTTGCTTATTAGGTAGGCAATCTTTAGAAACTTCTTAAGGTCAACCACTTTCATCTTTGAGAATTTGTCGAGTAGTTCATTTTCCGTCTGTTCAATCACGTTAATCGCCGCTCCGTCGTCCGTATTTCCCGCCATGTTCACTTAAACTGAACGATCACTGTTCTGTTCTGTTCTGTGGTGGGATTTTTTTGGCTGTCTGTCGATATGACAAAGTTAGCCAGGATGGGTTTTGTTATTCTTAAGTAGGTTATGGGTTCCGGTAGTGCAGAAAATTTGAGTATATTTGATTGTATGGTACGGGGAGGGGGAAGTCGTCAAGCCACGGGGGGGGGGGGGGGGGGGGCGAGGTCCTAGTGGCCACCGTCCTGAAAGACAAACCCGCTCCACAGGCTAGACAAAGTGTTTTTTTTTGTTTGTTTTTTTCTTTTTAATCATAATTATTTGTTATATGGGTTCCTCGCGGGCGTAGGCGCCCTCATGCAGGTTACGGGGGGGGGGGGGGGGGGAGGGTAGAGCCTAGTGGCCACCGTCCTGAATGGGGCAATCCCAGAACGATCACTGTTGCATGTCGGTTCTCTTATGGGTTTCGCTGTCACGCTGTGTTGGTCACGGCCTACTATTACCCCGGGAGAGCTTGACCGCGGAATTGCGTTACCAGGCATGTCGGGCATGCGCGGAGGGAAAAAATCTACCATGCGAAGCCTGGTGTTAAAAAAAAATCCCTAACTCGGAACGCCCGTATTGCGCTCTTCCCGCGTCAACGAATGATATTGACTCAGTTCCATTCTGACCACGAACAGGTTGAGGAATAGAGTACATTATGAGAGCAATTGTAGCAGATACTTCAGAAATTGGGAATTGACTGCGCACAAGAGTTTCTGCGCAATCAAACAAAAGTTGTTTACAGTCAACTTTATGACATTAATTGGGATGCAGCGGCTCAGGTTGGACAAACCTGTATGAGGACAACTGGTTTGCCACTTCCTGACGCAAGGAACACAAAAATTGTTTTTTGATGAAAGTTAGGCACAATGCACCTTAAAGGTCCTCTTGATTGAATATTTACCACAAATTAGAAAGCTGATGTTATGGGTGGTTAGAAATGATATCTGGAAACCAAAGTGTTAAATTTCATTTTCGAATTTTTTTTTTTTTTTTTTAGTTCCAAAGTGCGCCACATTTGCGACAGGAAAGCGAGGGAATTTTCTCCGATCATGGCCCGATGTGGGAAGTGTTAATGACTTCACAAACGCAACCCGCTGGCTACGGCGTATGTGTTATAAGCCAAAGTTCCTTCAGTACGCCCAGAGTCATGGCAGATACAACAGGGCATAGTGATTCCGGAGAGTCTGAATTGAGCTTTTCATGTGCGTTGTATGTTGGGGATGAAGAAGAATCAATAATAATAATAATAATAATAATAATAATAATAATAATAATAATAATAATAATAATAATAATAATAATAATAATAATAATAATAATAATAATAATAATAATAATAATAAGTTTAAGAAAAGCTGAAGCAGCAGAGGAAAAGTTCATTCAGCCTTACACACACGAGGGGATACTGACAATAGCCACCAGGTCCGCACACACACTCAAGTAGTAGCAGAGGGAGGAGAGAACATCAAAGCAGGGTCTCATCCGGGCAGGCTAGGTGGACCCGAGAGCGCAATCGAAATTACTGGTATTGAACCCTCGAGTAAACCCCCCACCTGATGCGAGACCCTCTGAAAAAAACCAGGAATACTGCCCCCCCCCCCCCGCCCCATGGTAACACACAAGCAACCCTGCCCACCCTCCATCCCCACCCCCGCAGTACTAGAGAACCTTAGTGAGCAAGGTCGCAAGTGTGTGCTCAGAGCTGCAGGGCTTATTGAATTTTTCATGTTGAGCCAGGTATTTCAGTGATTCTACTACGCCGTCCACTTGTGTACCAACGGGCTGTGATATACAAGGGCTTAAACCTAGGAAACATTTACTTGGCGAAAATCCAGATTGGAGGAGACGGATGAACATAGTGCCTGGGATCAGCCCAGTAGCTCCACGTGTCACATAGTTAGATATAAAATTAAGGAACAATGAGATGGAATATGTACACCCTATCATTGGCAGCTGGCCGAGGACTGCCACATACAGTGGTACATGGCTGAAAAAGATGAAAGGCCTGCCGCCCACCGGTGTTGGCAGCTGCGTGTATGTTTTAGCTATCCAAAGAAGTGTTATCTGGTTATGGGATTAAACACCTCGCAGTATACAATAGTAATTGGACATACACATTACAGTGGCCAGCTAACTCAACCTGTCATAGACTGTTCAACCCTAGACCTGGGTATGGAACAAGATCGGTCCTTCGTTGTCCCTGTTTTCTACCCATTTTTCAATCAATAGAATCAAAATGGTTAAACACACTAAAGTATTGTTACAATGTAACATCCCACACCGGCGTTGTCACTGTGACATTCGATTGATAATTATGTGATATATTGTAACAGTCGTAAAATAAGTATACTAGTATTTTGCTGTTATGTAAACTGAAATCAGAGTCATATTGAAGATTAATTTGTAAATACTTAAAATACAATTAATCACTGTTCCTGGTTTTATGAGTAATGCCTAATTTGGCCAGTTCCACGAATCCTTCCATTGTCCAGCGATGGGACCGCATATGGCAACGGCAGTATTTTTTTTCTCGCCAAAACCTATCTCAAACATCGTCATATTTGACAAATGAAAGTCATTTTCCACAAAGTGTTCACTACATGGGTGAGATCGGTTCTCACTTGTCCCTGTAAATCTTGACTGCACGGATCCCCGCTCTCCGTAATCTCAGGTCTTTTTTTTGGGGGGGGGGGATGTAAACAAGCTGTAGAACTTGTATTGCATCAATTAACAGCAACACACCGACCCAACCTGGGCGGGAAGCGGGACGAAAATGAATATTTTTACGTGCATTTTTAATTTTGTTGATGAATGATGAATAAAATGTGTTTAAGCTAAGTGACACCAGACAGCCTTGGCTCGCCTGCATGGTCGAAGTCTTCCCTTCAGCCAGCGGTGTTGCGTTCGTGCCGTCACTAGCCTTTCGCGCCTTGTGGATATCGGAAATGAACGGAAACCGACGATCTAAGGCGCAGTGAGTTTTTAAAGTAAAAATGTGAATAAAAGTGTTTATTTAATATCCATTTTTTAAGGAGCACCACATGATGAGAACAACCCATGAGTCACCCATGTATCAAATTTGAACATGGCCAATCAAAAGAACCTTAAACATAACCAGCTGACCTTGAGATTATTATCGTGGAAAAACATATCTACATTTCCATTAAATTATCCCCCAGTTATATCAAATTAACACACGTTGACTTTGAGGCGATTTTACCGAGGGAAAGCCAAAGTAAGCAAAATAAACTAGTGTCCACATTAAGGTATTATGTACATGATTGGTCGGGAGTATGTGACCATCAAAAAACTGTTTCGTGACTATATTTATAATTGGGTGTATGTGAAAGTAGGGTTCGTCCACCATAATGAATAAGTCAAATCAACATGTCAATATGGCACGAACCATTATCCATCTGACGAAGTCTTCTGTTCGATGTTGCAATTTAATGCTAATTGTAATTTTTACCATAATGCTAATAATTGACTTCAGCCTTCCCTATTTCTTATTTGCCATTCCCAGGTGATGATGATATTCCACCAGAAAAACGTCAACTGCCAACAGGCGTCTGCTTGTTACAATACTGTAAGTAGAGGGATTCATATTCAATTAACATGGTTTTCACCTATGACAAAACAACCTGGCAGTGTTGTTGTTCTATCATACCTGACGTCATATCACATCAGTCACGACTTCACCAATGGTGACTGCTCCAGCATAAATTGCGTTATAAGTACGAGAAATCTACTCAAGCTCACTTATCGCAAGAGTGGAGCAGGCGATTTAGACTTGCCAGGAAGGAAGGTACAGCCCCCTCAGAAGCGGACCATAAGACCCATGATTTGTACATATTGATTTTTTACCCGCTGCTGCTATTTGAGCTAACGCGTTGGATTTATATCTGTCGTCTCCTGCTATTGTATAGAATTGTTTTGACAATGAAAGTCCTCATCTATGTTTCTTGCTTCATCAACTTAGGATTTGTATTATGTAGTCCAATTACACAGGTAAGTTGATTACCATAATAAGTTAAAATACAGAAAAAGTTGTACATGTTTACAGTTTTTGTTAGATAAAAACCCCTTTTGCGGAATATAATTGCTCACTTGGAAATGTCATAAACGATAAAAGAAATGAACTTGGTCATTTTATTTACACATTTAAGTACAAATATGTAGTCGTCAAGCAACTGCAATCAATTTTTTTCCGACTATTTTGCTTCCGTTGATTACTGGATCGGCAAGGTTATCTCAGAAAACATTGAACAACTTCGCATCAACATGACGCGCCTAGAAGCTCGATACTGCTAGCAACTTAAGAAAGGTGGGAAAAACGAAAAGTTGTACCTATGTATTTGCAATATTAGCGACCCGTGAGTGTTGACTATGCTTACATATGCTTATGACTTGTCAAACCATCCGGAGATGAAAATACTTTATTTTCATGAATATAGGATAACCGTATTTAGTGATTTCAGCATGCTGTGAGTTGAATGTTTGTATGCTACCTGTGCACCAGTTTGCGTCAGTTCTAAGTTAGACAATTATCATAAGGAAGAAATTCCAGGAAAATGTATTCAAAACTTTTATACACGAACCAACAATCTGGCATTGGGGTATCATGGTGCTCAAGCCTGAACTTCCACAATTTAAGATATATTAGACATTCAGATATATCGATGACCTATTAAGCATCAATAATAGAAAATTTTTAAAAATATATTTTACAAATATACCCTGATAATTTTCAATTAAAAAAAATATTTCTCGAGATAGTGATGCACAATGATAATAATGAAGTAAAGATAAAACTTATATGATAAACATGATGATTTTGAATTTTATATAGTACGTTACCCTCACATGGATACTAATATTGAATTTGGGTTTGGGCCAGCTGATGGTGTCCATGTGTCAATATTGATTGCCTATGCTAGAGTACGTACCGATTTTGATTTTTATGTTGTCAATATTACAGATATCCGATATCCAATGAATATTATATTGCTTGGTAGATATTAAATTCTTGCTGTTGTATGTGATGTTCATAGCAAAAGGATTCTCAAAATTTGGACGGTTTTCGAGTACGCTGACACTTAATGGTTCATATTTGGTCCATACAGCAGCACTTTGAAAAGTGCCCATACATATATGGCCAGTCGACCTGTGCTTTTGTGCACCTTTTCAGGATATTATCAGCATGTTATCCAATTTATAGCCTCAATGGATATGTTGACTATATCAGACGCTTCTCATTCAAAATTATAGTTTTTCTTTCACCTCTTTTTCTTGTATATCAGTAAATTTAAGCCCGAATGGTTGTGCAGTATCGTAAATATTACTGCCTGAATTATGCTTTTATCAGTTTTTGTGTTGGCACTGATGCCCTAACTGAACATACTTTTTCTAGTATTCCTATCAACATGCATTGCATCTTCAGCCAAGAATCATATCGCCCACTCTATTTTTAATTTGGAGCTACGGATAAAATACATTTGTTTCTTTTTTTTTTTTTAATATGCCAATTTCAGGAAGTTTTAATTACTGTCCAGGTAGAAGCGTATCAATGTATCTTCTACAAGAACAACAACCCCTAAAATGCTACAGCACTTGTTCATTATACATCGTAAAATAAAAAATGTGCAGATTATGACACAATTATCCTTTATATATGGATCAGTTTTTTCTGTGGTAATATGAAATGTAGATAACGTTACTTCTTAGAGAATTTACACTATCTAACAATAGTTCAAAATATTGGTCCATATGAGGCACAAAAAATAATTAAGAAAAAATGAAATCATGTTTCAATATATTAGAATATATTTATTTTGAGAGTAGGTGGTAGCTCAGGGTTTGGGAGTTGTTACTTTAAGATTTGTTTACTCCTATTAACAGCTATTGACTCATTATAGATCCTTATAATCTGCGTCCGATATCATGTGTTTCCTTTTAAAAACGAAACATGTAATGTGAAATTCAACGTAAAATGAATGTTGGACAATATGCTTTCCTTAGCTTCATTTTATTTATTTATTTATTTATTTATTTATTTATTTATTTATTTATTTATTTATTTATTTATTTATTTATTTATTTATTTATTTATTTATTTATTTATTTATTCATTAATTCATTTATCTATCTATCTATCTATCTTTCTATTTATTTGTTTTCTTTATTCATTCATTCATTTCTTCATTCATTAATTCATTCATTTCTTTCTTTGTTTATTTATTTATATATTCATTCACTCATTTATCTATCCATTTATTTCTTGTGGATAGCTCTATTGTACCAATACTTCACTAACATAATGGATTCTGTAGACACAGGAACAACAACAAAATATAAATACAAAACGCTGATGACAGAACGAGCTATGTTACCAATTGGTATTCTTGTCACAGATCAGACCGTTTGATAAGATAGATATTCCAGACTACATACAAGGACTCAAATCTCGACTATCATTATCAAACTGAACATTCAGCGTCCAGTTTTGCAAAATACTTCTGAATGGCTTGAATATTTGAAGCAACAGATAGTTCTCTATTACTAACAAGGGAACTGTTGAACAAACTGCCTCTCACAACAAGGGAAATGAGACTAAAATGAACTCTAGGAGCCGATAAAGATATGGTAGAATATAATATTTTTCCAGGGCTGTGAAAATTTTGGTTTAAAAAAAAGGGGGGGGGGGAATGCTTCTGATCTTTGACGGGGCAAGAGAAAGAGAATTTCTGATGTCGGCCGACAGATTGTTCCATTGCCTGATGGTATCTGGAAAAATTAATGAAGCGCTGGTTTCTGCATTTGATAAGGCGTGTAGAGCTATTAGCAGGTAAAAACAAATAGTGGAAGACGGAGGCAAGTGAGAATTAGATTTTTGCGCTAGTCTATACAAAAAAGATCAAGTTGAAATATTTCTGTTTGCGACAGTTGACATCCAAGCTCCTGGAGTAGTTTAGCATTAGAAGTGTGCCTTAGGACCCAGGTACATACTTTTGCTGATTCAAACTATATTGATTCCTCACGTCAGATAGACTTTCACCACAATTGTTGACTAGAACACAACTATATTCCAAGATGGGTCGAAAAAGGAAACGTCTACCCAAAACTTATGGCAGAGTTTTTATTTGTACCTGCCAAGAAGTGCTTTGCGTTGACTGGCTTTAGTGGTGATTTTGGTGATGTGAACACTCCAGAAAAATCACTGCTGAGAGTAATATCAAGATCAAATTGGTCTTTGCTTCAGGAATAACTGACTGACCAAGATAGACTGAAGGATGGTATGCTTTGGATACTTTGGCTGAGAATACACAACAGATACAGACCTAACGGCATCGAATACAACACACCTAATTCCCCTGCATTCAGATGCAGAAAATTGGCCTGATTCAAGTTCCAAACAGATTATTTGAAAGGTTTTACTTTTAGCGCAGAAAGAGAAAATGAATACAAAGCAACAGCTTGATCAGACTTTGAAACTTTGAAATTGGTGCCAAAGCACTACAATCCAGCACAAGCCCCGCTGGCTCAATGCTTATAAGATCAAGCTATAAGAACATCCACTTATTCAGGTAGGTTCGTCTATGAGTTGAAAGAGGATGTGTTTATACGAAAGGTTGAAAAGAGGTAGACCAAGTTCACTATCTTAGTCGGGAGAGTTCCAGGCAGCACATCTGTCGTTGAAGTCGCCTGTAATTATGGAAATGTATGGCTTGCTTTCCACAGCTGTTGATATTGAGAACTAAGAAATGTATCCCGGATGTCCGCCGGTTGTTCAGGTGGGCGATAATAATTTCCAACTGGTACTTTATCCAAGATGTGTAGATATTTCCATCCCGATGCATTCCCCATTTTGATTTTAAAGGTCAGAAGAGCTTAAAAGAGACAAAGACCAATAACTAAAAGTGAACAGCCCACTGCTTGTATAGCAGCAGAATATAAACAACGCAAAATGTAGATACTTGCCCAAGATCAGAGTTGATACCCCATAATATAACCTAAACAGAAAATGTAAACTTCTACATTTTGCATCAACTCAAAATGTAATCGTCGCAAACATTCTGCAAACCATTGGGGGGGGGGGTACAAAATGTAGTCTGACGCAAAATGTAAACACCAGACCAGATAACATACAAGGTGAGTGGGGAGGGGGGCTGAAACTTGCCCCTTCAGTTAATTTTGCATTGATTGACTCTCTTGATGAAGAGATTTACCTGTAAAATTTCTTATAAAATCTATACCACCTCATGCACAGGAAACCGGAATTTTAATTTGATCCTGCAACAAGCATAGTCTCAGTAGTAAAAATTGAAAACTATATAACTACTGTTCAAATCACATGTGTTCCAATTAAAATATAATTATGATCCTATTATCCCAAAACTTTGATAAAAAAGATTACGCTCAGAACTATTATTAATCGTAATACATATACTTATTTAGTATTGATACCATCTGATGTACACGTAAATTGTCAATTGAATCATCACACCTACTTTATACATCCGAAGAGCATAGAGCTAAGCCTACAACTCATATTATTTTGTCGTTAAGGTTTTAGGAAAAACCGTCCTAACATGTTGATTATGTTGTTGGAAACTATTGGTTGGCCTTTGACGAGTCAAAAGTCATTGACGAAGCATGCACAATTGTGTTTGCAAGTCGTTTTTATAGGCTTACAAGTGCTTTCGGCTGTGCCCAGGTAAGAAATTCAACTGACGTCAAAAGAGGTAGTGTATGAAAGGGGACAGAATATCCGTTTTATACATTACTGTCACGTTTCAACAAATGTCCAAGTTACCTAAGTTCAAACAAAAGTATGTATAGAGAAAAGACACGAGTCCCGACCCTAAGCATTTTTTATGAAACATAGAATAAAAAAGAAGTTTAAGCCCCCCTTCCGTAATCAAAATTTATCGAGCCTGGCTAAAAGATCTTATCGAGAAAGTGGCCGTCATGTGCCGTTATTTTTCGGTGACGTCAGCTCAAACACAGTAATTTATTTCAACTTGTCTGCAGTGGAGGGTTAACTTGCGCTGGGGAAAGAGCATAGCTGCATTGCCGCTGTGGTGGGCAACAGCATCGTCATAGCTCCGGTTGACAGATTTTATCAGGAAAGTAGCCATCATGTGCCTTTATTTTGCAGTAAAGTGTGCTCAAAAACAGTATTTTATTTCAACTTGCCTGGAATGTTAACTTGGAGTGGGGAAACAGCATAGCAACGCAAAGTTCAATTAGGCATAGCCAAGGTTGTTTGGTGAAAGAGCATAGGCCATAAGCCTGCTTGTTCGGTTATCGTTACTGCAGTATTTTGTTAGGTTCCAGGTCCTCGTTCTCTAAGCTGCCAGGGCAAACGGTCGTTAAAGTACTTTTAAAAACATGACTCACTATCTTAACTTAATTCTGCCTACTCAGTTGCGTCTGCAGTAGTTATCGTCGTTAGCTACAAATCCAAATACGACACGTTAGGCCTTGAACCAGCCGGCATGCAGTGAACACTATTTTGAACATTGCGCAATGCCGCACAAAAATACATTTAATTTGGATATTAAAGTGATCACGGCCACAGATTATATCATATCATTATTTATGCTCTAAAACATTTGCAAAATATGTACTTTTGGTTGCATATATTATAACCCCTCCCCCAGATCGTCCCAATACTCTCCTCATTTATTACAAACCATTGGGTGCGGAATCCACAGTTTTCAAAATGGCAGCCATTATGGTTAGTCCCAATTCGACATTTTTTATAGGTAATATCGAAAACATATGTGTGATAAGTGTTAAGGGCAGGCTAATGTGTCAAATGAATGTAATGTAGGATGTGTAATGGGACTTTTCCAGAGTGGGCTACCTGAAATTGGAAATACAATGCTGTACGGTTCGCAGTTGTAGGCAGCAGTGGACTCCATATCAGGGAGTTTGTATCAGATACTCAAGTCACCCTTGCGAATTAAGTGCCACCGCTTGTTGGATCTGGCAAGCCCCCCTGTAGAGTGAAAGCTGGCGCTTAGGGGAGAAGGATGCCTGATAGTGGATACAGGTCCACAAGTACTGGCGGGTTCTATATAAGTGATAACAAGTGGCAAATTAAGCTGACGTCAAAGGAGGTAATGTGTAAAAGGGGAAAGAACATTGATTTTACATGTTTCAACAAATGTCCAAGTTACCTAAAGCATAACAAAAAAAATATGTGTGGTTCCGATAACCCAACCGACCCCACTGAAAAGACCCTAGTCCTGACCCTTCATAACTGTTATGAGACAATAAACAAAAAATGAAAGTTTCAAGATGTGTTTCCCTAATAGAAATTGCTCAACCTTACCTGAAAAAAGTTATAATTGAGAGATTAACCGTCGTCTGCCATTAATAGGCAGCAAAGTCAACTCAAACAGATCCTTTTCTTTCACCTTGTCTGGAGTGGAACGTTAACTTTGGCCGGGGAAAGAGCATAGGCTGAGTATGGCATAGTTGCATAGCTCTGGTTGTTCAGTGAAACAGCATAGCCTGGGTTGTTCACTGATTGTTTATAATATTTTGTTAGGTTCCAGGTGTCTCTTGGCCAAGTTACAAGAACAAATGGTCGTTAGAGTACTTTTAAAACATGTCTTACTATCTGAACTTTAATTTGCCTGCTCGATTGTATCTGCAGCTGTTTTGAGCCACCTTTCCCTAATAAAGACATTATCAAGAAAGTAGTCGTCGTGTGCCGTTACTTTGCAGTACAGTCAACTCAGACACAGCATTTTATTTCAACTTGTCTGAAGTTGAGGGTGAACTTGGACTGTAAAAACAACATAGCTCGATAGCCACAGTTGTTCAGTGAAACAGCATAGCCTGGGTTGTTCTGTGATCTTTCCTAATATTTTGCTGGGTTTCAGGTATCTGTTCTCTGAGTAACCAGGACAAACGGTCGTTAAGGTACCTTTAAAGCATGACTTATTATCTTAATTTTAATCTGCCGGCTTGGTTGTGTCTGAAGCTCTGACCATCATCAGTTATAAATCAAAATGCAACACGATATCTCAAGCCGGCAAACCATGCACCATTTTGGACCTGGCGCAAATGCCAGACAGTCACACAAAAATGAAGTTGATTTGAATATCAAAGTGAATTGCGGCCACAGCATATATTATATGATCATTAATGTTTTGAAATATTTGTATAATACATTATTGTGGTTTCATATATATTATAACCCCGGAAGATATTCCGAACATTACAATCTATATTTACAGACATTGGGTGCGGGATCAACAATTTTCAAAATGGCACCCATTGAGGGTTGTCCCGATTCAATATTTTCAAGAGGGAGTATCCAAAATATATGCGTGATTAGTTTTAACGAAGGCTAGTTTCATGAAAATGTGTAATATAAAGTATATCATGGGACTTTTCCAGTGTGAGAATTACCTAAAAATATACATACCACGGCTTGAAATTATCAGTCGTGGTTAGCGGTGGGCCCCAGAATAGGGGTTTTGTATCAGACACTGAAGTCACCCCAGGCTATAAATTAGGTGTCAGGACCAGTAGGTACTGCAAGGGCCCCTGCTGAGTGAAAGGTGGAGGTAAGGGGAGGGCTGCTCCGATAGTGGATATCGGTCAAAAAGTACTGGCGGGTTTTTATATAAGTGCATGTAAGTGGTAATAAATGAGAAATCGTTTTCAAATTGATAGAAAATCTCAGTTTTCGAAGTTTGGACAGGGAGAAGATTCCACAACTGTGGAATAGAATATGTAAAGCTGCTGCAGTAAGCTGTAATATTAGGATTGGGGGTATATAGAAAATGTTTGGATGTAGGTCGGGAAGTTTGACTGGCAACTTTAGTGATGTACCTTAGGTTGTCACGCATGCACGCTGGGGTAAGGTTATTTTATGCTTTGTACACTAGAACGCATTTGTGAAATTCAATATTTTTGCTTAGGGGATTCCAGTGTAGCTGCAGTCTGCCATGACATGAGCATTAAGTATATCTGATTTATGGAAGACTGGGCTCCTTACATTGACGCATGGCTATTTAAGGGAATTTGTTGTCAATACATCCAGACCGTCGCCACAGCAATTACCATAATCTATGCATGAAATAAACTTTACTGACTGAACTACAAATACAGACTTCATATGCAAATACAAATACAACACAAATTCAAATGCCAGACAAAATGTAGTATACACACACACACACACACACACACACACACACACACACACACACACACACACACACAAGAAACCCAAGACTAATACACCAGACACACACACATACACACAGAAGAACTTACAATGCGTTCCCTGTTATACTAATTTTACTAGCGACATATTTTACTTCAATTTGAACAATATCACTATCTTTTAATTTCATTAACATAATAAATATTTGATCAGATATACATATATATATATATATATATATATATATATATATATATATATATATATATATATATATATATATATATATATATATATATATAGGAAGCTTCGAAACCGTTTGCAAGTTCTTGAAAGCGAGGTCGCTATAATGCTGCAAAGGTAATCAGCAAACATAAGTAAACGTGTTGTGATAA
Organism: Hermodice carunculata; assembly: GCA_964020975.1. Classification (NCBI taxonomy): domain Eukaryota; kingdom Metazoa; phylum Annelida; class Polychaeta; order Eunicida; family Amphinomidae; genus Hermodice; species Hermodice carunculata. The sequence continues at coordinate 52,083,958 of OZ026630.1, read as the reverse complement.
GTCATGTAATAAAATTCAGTGTAACCTGTCTGTGGTGGACCCCGCTTGGGCTGGCAAAAATGTCCACAGTTGGCAGGTGTCCACAGTAAACAGGTGTTTTTAGCACGAAAAATGAATTTTCGGTCCTGGACATAAATGGCCACATTCTACAGCTGTCCTCATTAAAGAGGTGTCCACGAGGACAGATTTTACTGTATGCCTGTAGGTTTTATAGAGTAACAACATTTGAAGAACATACTATTCTTTCCGGGTCTAGTATTGTCGTCAAAGGCCTAGCTGGGTAAACGATGATATCCAAGGCCTACTCATAGCAGGAAGAGAATATCACTGCCCCGTCAAACAACATACAGAGTTAAGGATTGCATAACCTTGTGATACAACAGCCAGGTCACCGACATCTCTCATTCATTAATTATACAAACAGGACCGACACGTGCACACATTTGTGATACTGTGTTGTGTGGGCCACAGGTGAACGCATTGGATGCATACATGAAACACAGTGGGATGACGATGAGAAGGTGACCTTTGTTGACGCCACAGGGTGATACCCGGCCAACAATATTTTATCTCCATATTTTGCATGACACTGCCTTTCTACCGTATTTGATGAGCGGTAGAGAATATAGGCTTGCCGAACTTTGGTCGCTAGGGCCAGTTAGCTGCTGTATATATGCTTTACATGTCATTAATATCTGGTCTTTCTTGATATCCTTCAAACAAAGCGTGACCCATGATGCTTCGTCATATGTGCGACCCTCGTAAATAAAAATTCTGCTATGTGTAAAAATGCCCCTATATGTGAAAAAAAACTTTGTTTTATATGTAAAAATTAACGATATATGTGAAAACGTTTGTTACAAGTGTAAAAATATTGCCTGCCACAAGTGTAAAAACTATTGGTTACACATGTAAAAAAAGCACCAACTAGAAATGTAAAAATGAAAAACACTATATGTAAAAACAGATAAAATGAGCCAACAAAAACATGAACAGGCTGTGAAAGAGTTGTTTGTACCTCAAAACAGCAGTCTAGTTTTTAACTTTTTCACTGATGGGGGTCAAACCCGTATATTTTCATGAAAAGGTTTCATCTTTCAGGGAAACACTAAGAAAACGGACTAAAATTCTTGTTTTAAAAAACACATCTAAACAAATTCCTTCCTGGTATTAACGGTAAAAAACGGGGGCCAATATTCAAACCACATCAGGAAGTGGGGGTCAAAACTTTACAGGGTGTGGACAACAGGGGGTCATTTCCACCGCGCCTCCATACCTGCCACTACAGTCGACGTAAGCTCCCCAAGCTTTTATCTATAATGGTTTTGAAGAAATTCAACATTTTATTTGTGTATTGGTGTAAATTGCATCGATTAGAATATTACAATCTATGCCCATGGTTCACTAAATACGGCTAAATCACAAACCTATAACTTCGAATGGAAATAGTTTTTCATTAAAAAGCATTTTACCGAGACAAAACGAATTTTTATTAATAAAACCGATGTCAAAAGAGGTAATGTTAAAAGGGGAAAGAACGATCTTTTTAAACATGTTTCAACAAATTTTCAAGTTATCTAAGGCCCAACAAAAGTATACGTGTGGTTCCGGTAAACCGACCGACCCTACTGAAAAAGCCCAACCGTAAATAAATTTTATGACACCTTAAAAAAAGTTTCAAATTGCCCTTCGCTAATAAAAATCAACCAACCCTACATGGAAGATTTTATTGAGAAAGTTGCCATCGTGTGCCGTTATTTTGCAGTAAAGTCAACTTAGACACAGCATTTCATTTCAATTCTTCAGGACGGTTAACTTGGGCCGGGGAAACAGCATATCTGCATAGCTATGGGTGCTCGGTGATCATTATCAAAATATTTTGCTAGGCTCCAGGTGTCCCTTCTCCTAGTTACCAAGGAAACGGTCGTTAAAGTACTTTTAAAAAATGACTTTTTATCTTCACTTTAATCTGCCGGTTCGGTTGTCTCTGAAGTAGTTATCATCGTTAGTTACAAATCCAAATGCGACACGAAACCCTTGCAAATCATGCACGTGTTGGTGAGAGCTAGTTTGAACATGGCGCTATGCATTGGGGGACATTCAAACAAAAATACATTTGATCTGGATATCAAAGTGAGTTGTGACCACAGCATATATAATCATTATTGATGCTCTGAAATATTTGCAAAATATATGCTTTAGGTTTCATTATATTATAACACCCCCACCCCCAAGATCATCCCATTGCTATCCTCATTTTCAAACCATTGAGTGCGGAATCCGCAAATTTCAAAATGGCAGCTAAGTCCGCGTGGGTGAGTCCCTATTTGATATGTGGATGAGGTAGTATCCAAAATATATGAGTGACTAGTGTTAAGAGAAATGTGAGTTTGTCGAATGAGTGTAATGTACAATATATAACGTAATGGTACTTTCCAGTGTGATCATTACCTAAAATGTAAATACAATACATTGAAGTTATCAATTATGGGCGACGATGGGCCCCAGAATAGGTATATTGTATATGACTCTGACCCAGGCTATGAATTAAAGAGCAGCATTGGTTACAGTGCTTAGGACACCCGCTGGGTTAAAGATGGGGCTTGGTGAAGAAGTTGCCTAGATAGTGGATACAGATCCTTAACTTACGGTGGGTAGTTATATAATTGGTAATCATTAGTTTCATAAATTATTCACATCAGAGAATTGTTGATGACAATGGCGCCGCACCGTGGTTTCTATGTGTGCATGATCTACTTTTTACAGGGTTTCTAACTTTTTATGCACATCTAATTTAATCAGTTCCATTGCTTTCTGAGACCCATTGTAGCTGCCTACATTTTTGTGATATATATGACAGCTTGCATGCACACATGATACAGGTCTGAATCTATTTGATTGGCTATAGATGTATAATGTACTGCCCGGTTAAGTCGTTATGTGGAAAGTAGCGACCCCTTACTCTTCTACTATTTGTTATATTCTGGTTTTAAAATCAGCATAGAATCTTAGCCAAAGTTGAGACAAGAAATTCTTTTACGAAGCATGAAAACTTGTGAAGACGTGACCAATCATTGCATCTGAGAAAATATATTCCAAATTCGGTACTACATCAGCTCAGTGACATACTTTCTGTATGCTTATTCCACGAGAAATTTCCGTCGTAGACGGTGTTTACCTTGGTACATGTACAGTTGATGAAAACAGATAAACTCAAAGTCCAACTTATGAACCTACAATTATATTGTTTGAAATCTGCGTTCAAGTCCGGAAAATTCATGAAGTTTGGGCCCAGATTGATGTATCAAATGTATCACACAGGAAAACAATGTGAAACATGATATGAACATGTTGAACAACATTTATTATACCTGAACCAAAGTGGCCCATGTACGTCCGATATCTTGGTTACCTATACCCAGTTCTTAGTTTCTTATCCTCAAGGAACCAGTCAAATTTACCAATACTAGTTTTCTTTCAGTTTTCCTCATGTATATTTCAGTAATATTACACCCCCCCCCCCCAACATCGTCAGGCTTTTCTTAATTTATATTGACAGTCGCTTTAATTGTTGCCAGTTTCTAATTCTAATGGGAGTTTGTTCTATACGTTGCCAATTGCAATAACTGAGTTGGCAAACACATTGGGAAGTTTAAAAAGTAATATTGCTGTAATATATATTAGAAAGAAACAATATAATGCTCTTGGTACATATTGACTGGTTGCTTGGTAATAGGAAACTGGGAACCGATAACCAAGATATCGGACCTGCCCGAGGTTCCAAATTCATCACGCTCATAACGAAACTTCATCGGGTCTGCAAATACATATCTCGTTCGTTCGAATCTGCTACGCTATACAAAACGTCCTAAAACCGTGGTATATTCTTGTGTTGCAGAGCGGCATTGCCACTACTTTAAGAAGGTATGCAAGGTCTGTCGGAACAAAAGAGAATCAAGGAAATATCGGTAAGTGTACCTGTGACATTTGTTGTCAAACTAGTAGTAGTAGTAGTAGTAGTTTTATTGACCACAGTCCAAAACAATACAAACAAACAAAAATACATATATACGGATCATACAATAATCACTCAAAGAACACCAATATGTCATTGATAACTTTGAAATCATCTAAAGATTTGGCTTGTGATAGACACTCTGGAAACACTAAACTTTGTTTCCCATACTTGACCCTAATATGCTGTACAAGAGGGCAGTACTGCATAACATGCTCCTCATCCTGCACACTTCCACAAGCGCATAGCCTGTGGTCCCGCGGAATGCGGGCCCATCTACCTGTCTCCACCTTAAGCCTATGTGCAGACAGGCGGACACGTGAGAACGATAGCCTTAGATACTCAGGTATAAATGCGTTTATATCCTTTGTATATATCTCGTGTACCTGTTGTAAAGAGTTAATTTGCCTGTAAGTCACATATTTTGACTTCTCAGACTGCTTGACTTGGAGTAAACTGTCCCCTATCACGTCCTTCAGTCCAAGTAATGAATTCAGGTACGAGCTCGTGCTCGTACCACCCGATCTCGTCAGCTTTATCGCGAACATTAACGGGTCATCCTCCATCGCGTTCCTCTCACTGACCATCCTCTGAAAAAAAATCGCCTGCTTATACTTGACTAAATCTTTGAGCAATGGATACCCTAGCTCAACCAAGCACAAGTCATTAGTTGTCTGTGTTCTTACACCCAGTAAGGCTTTTAACGCACTCATATATATACTTTCTATACTCCTTAGCCCAACGTTTAGCCAACTTTCGCATCCATACAAAATAGCTGCCACAAAAGCGGCATCTAGAACCTTTCTTTTCACACTGAATGGCATTTCTGGGTTCTTGCTGAAAAAAGATACAAGCTTCCACAAATGTTTCTTCACGGACCTAGCATGTTCTCTCACAGCTGACACTGTGCTACCGTCACACGTAAATATACTACCCAGGTACACATACTTCTCACAATGTTCAACTTTCAGTGTTCTATCCGAACCTACCGAAAGTGGTAATCTTTCGTCAGGAGTTCCATTAACAGCCATGAATTTTGTTTTTGCCTCATTGATGACTATACCTGACAGCTACAAAACTGTTTTAAAATAACTAATTTCTCAATACATTTCTCTCTCGAGGTGGCGAATATGACAGTGTCATCCGTCAGCATCAACACATGTAACCATTTGAGAAAATCGTCCCACATACACTTTTCTTTAAATCTGCAGATGAGGTCGTTCACAAAAACAGTAAATAAAAAACATGAGGTTGGGGAGCCTTGGCGGACTCCTATCACTGCTGATATGATTGCTAAACCTAGTACACTCTTTGATTCTTTATACAAGGATGCTAGTGCTAGTAACATTACCATGCCACAACCTAAACGTTTCAAAATTCTAATAAGTGCATGTCTAGGTACGCGGTCGTATGCCTTTGAAAAATCTACGAACACAACAAATAATTTACGTCTTTTCCTAAATCAGTAGTCCAATATCAAACGTAATGTCACAATGTGTTCTACACACCCCCGCTTGGGTGTGGCACCTGCCTGTTCTCTGTCCGGAATAAACCATTTAGAGAGCCTGTTGCCTAATATATAATCATAGATTTTGGCAACACTATTAATAATACTGATACCCCTGTAATTATCACATTTCACTTTATCACCGTTTTTGAATAGCATCATAAGCTTCGCATAAGTCCATGTTACAGGGTAGCTCGTAATAAATACAGTGTTACACAGCGTTGTCAAAAATACTAACCACTCTATAGGTAGTAATTTGAAGAGACCAGGACTGACGCCATCTGGTCCGCAACCTTTTTCTGGTTTCAATTGTTTTTCAATCACCTCAATGACTTCATTTGGTGCAATAGGATTATCTAAGACTGGAATAGTAATGTCTGTGATAGCAACTTCACCCTGTATACGCTCAGCATCGGGTGGGTTCAAGAGTTCTTCAAGATGGTCTTTGAAAGCATCGTCAGATGGCGCCTCAGTTCTCCTCTCATCTAATTCCCCATTCCAATTGATAGCCTTCCATAACATTTTACTATCATGCAAATCAATTATTCTTTGCCACCTGTCTTTGTCATGAATATTAACAGATAGATCAAGCGATTCATTTCGGCCGTGTTTGCTTGCAGTTGCACAATTATACAAAATGTCAGATAATTCCTGAGCAGCTTTATCACCATTACCATTTTCAATATCTGGGATTTCGTATTGACTTAGTGCCTGTAGGAAAACATCTGGCTGTATGTCAGAGATTTTCACAGGTCGTTTACAAAGAGGTTTTGTGGGCGTATACAACACTGCGTGATCTCCTAGTTCACGAGCACGGTCCACCAGATTATTCATATTCACAACATTCAAGTTATCAAAGTTGTACCTAACCGTGACTGGAGCATGATCAGAAGGCATATAATTCTGATCCACATGAAAAAAGCTCACGGCATCTATCATTGATCTGGATGTCAAGCACAAATCCAGCTCAGAAATCCACTTAGATTTTTTTCTGTATGTAAGGCAACTTTTCCAATGTCGTGAGTCATTTTTTAAATTATTCACCATCAATAAGTCGCAGTCATCACATAGCTGCATCAACTTGTCTCCGTTCGCATTTGGCTTAGGAATACAATCTGGGATATTCTCATATGAGTACCGGGGATCATCCTTTACGAGATGATTAATGGCTTTGCCACATCTGGCATTCAAATCCCCAACTAAGATGCAGTGGTCAGTGTTTTCCATGCACTTTCCTTGAATATAAGCCCAGCCGTTCTCAGAATAGTAGCTTGAATCAGATGGAGGTATGTAACAACCACAGAATATGAAACTTGGAAAAGTAGACAATTTAAACCACACTTGATCCTCGCACTTAACGTCAACATTCGTTACTTTATCTGCAAGATAATTGCGCACTAGAACAGCTATACCGCCACGGTTTGTATGGCTATTTCTGCCTGGAATCACTCTAAAACCAGGTACAGAAAATGGAATACTTGTATGTGTTTCACAAAGAACCACTACACGCCATATCATAGTGTGGGTATACACAATTACCTGAATAAATCCAATTAAATGGTGTCTTGATCTATAAGAGGTTTTAAGTTCAGCTGACTCGTCAGTCAGCTGAGATTATGTGGTGGTTAGGCATCCGACGTCCGTCCGTCGCCCGTCGTCCGTCCGTCCGTCCGTCCGTCGGTGTCCACAATTCCCATTTTCGACTTCTTTTCCAAAACCACTGACCAGATTCACCTCAATCGTGGTGGGTGGTTCTCTACCAAGTTTGTTCAATGGACATAGTCCGGTGATTTTTGGATTTTTTTTTTTTAGATATTTGGAGTAATATCAGTATTAGTAGGTATACTTACCTCTCGACCACCATTGACAAGACCTCTGTGTCTGGGCATGACGCCCAAGAAATCGAGTTAAGAAGCTCGCTACTCTCTCTTGATCCTGAAAACCTGACGGTCCCGTGGCACCATCTCTGGGTCCATGTGGAACTGATGGTGACGTCAGGTGCACATGCACCCCGTATCATCCTTTCTCTTTTGAAGAGTGGTCAGTTGACATCAGCTGTAAGAGAAAGAGGGGTTGGTCGGGTGGGCTACTCTGGTGGTCGAGAGGTGGCGAATGAGTGCTTTAAAATAAACCTACCAGGGCAGCAGCAGTCATGTCCATGGGTGTGGAAGGTTGTTCCACGACCCTCATGGTCTTCGATGTGGTCTGCCTTTCAGAGCATAAGCGGCCTGGTGGTGGTAATATCCATTGTCAGATGGAGAGGATCTGGTGGACAGTGTGCAGTGGTCCCAGCGACCGCCAACAAGATGTCTGCAAGCCATAGGGATCCCGCTGGGTCTCTGGGAGACTAGTCTCAAGGGCCACAGCTGCCGCCAACCGAGAAATCTGCTGGCAGGAGAGGCGTCAGAGAAAGTCTAAGTGCCAAGAGGAAACTGACTCGAGGCAGAGGCAGCGAGCTGCTCTGCCAACAGAATCTCCAATTTAACTGCAGTGACAGCAGGAGCGGAGGAAGACAAAGTATCCAATCGCAAAGGCCAACACTGCTGGAGATGTACTCTGCCTGGTTCTGCAGATATCCTTGACTTACAATCCAAGCACGCAGATCTGAGCGCTCGAGCTGGCTGAGGTTCCGGAACACACAGATGGAAAACCCGAAGGTCCTCAGTCTCGAGGACTCATTCAAGGGGCCAGAGCTACCACTGACTGAGAAATCTGCTGGCAGAAGGGGCCCTGAGATTCCCAGACCTAACGGAGTCACCCGAGCCACCATAGGCGCCAACACCACCGGGACCAAAGGCCCACTAATGGCGTAAGGTGCCCCTGCAGATCAGGGTGTCTTCCTTCCACACAGTCTCCAATCGCAAAGCTGACACTGCTAATGGGGGAACGTCAGGTTTTCAGGATGAAGTGTGAGTAGCAAGTTTCTCAACTCGATTTCTTGGGCGTCATGCCCAAACACAGAGATCTTGGCAATGGTGGTCGAGAGGTAATGGTACGTAATTAATACCACAGTTCACAGGACCACCACAGTCTGTACATGTAGAAGCAGCTGAGCACAGGACTGTCACAGTTCTCTTATTTTTCAATTTTCATTTTTTTTAATAACCAAATTAAAATAATACTTGTTCCTTAACGAGTTTTTGGTACTAACAAATATATTGGCCATAAGAGAGCCAGAATGCGGTACATAGAAAAACGGACGACAGTATCAGAAGGCTAGCGAATATATGGACACTTGTAACACTTGTGCGGATAGGAATTTCCATCTTCGACTAATGAGCAACTTTATCCGCAGCCCAACTGTATATTCACTCTTTGTTCCGAAGTCATTATCTTGTGTAAATCAGTGAGATGATTTGTGCTATATAAACTTAATCTGGTTTGAGCTCTATTTATAGAGCTCAATAAGCGATTTATGGAGAGAGTTAATTGTACGAAATTAGACCAAATTAAGTCAGTCTCATAAATGATTTATTAGTGAAGCTTCAAGAATCATTTTGGAACGCAATATACCATATGATGAACTCCATAATTCGAACTATAATCTTCATAGTTCAAGGTCAGAAATATTACATGAATGATTTCTGGGATTCGGCTTGCAAACTAAATTGCTATTTATTTATTTATTTATTTATTTATTTATTTATTTATTTATTTATTTCTTGATTTATTTATTCATTCATTCATTCATTCATTCATTCATTCATTCATTCATTCATTCATTCATTCATTCATTCATTCATTCATTCATTCATTCATTCATTCATTCATTCATTCATTCATTCATTCATTCATTCATTCATTCATTCATTCATTCATTTATTTATTTATTTATAAACAAACCCAAATGATTTTCCCTGACGTAAAATGACGTACACTTTAGTTTAACCGAAACATTTGTTGCACAGTGGCGACGTAGTCAGTGGCGTCATCTGGAATTGATGCGCCCTTTCCCATTGTTGTTTTCTCGTTTGCTTAAAAAACAAGATAAGCCAAATTCCCAAGCCGTTCTGCTGGCTTGATCAGATGATGGCTAACCGGTCAAGACTGGAACCATCAAGGAATGGAACCAACTGCCAGAAATGGTGGCTGAGGCATCAATGATTGACTCTGTTATAGCCAGTTTCTGTGTCTGCCTAAATGGGACCAGCCTAGAAGACACGGGTTATGCCAGCTACACACGCGCACACTCAAAAGCACTACAGTATTTATATGATTGTAATTGGAACTTCGTCTATAGCCTTTTCATAACGCAACCCAGAACATTGACTAGGCCATCAATATTGATGTGTCAATTAACGGGTGGATGAAGGATGAAAGGTCACTTCCGGTAATTTAGAATTCGTTATGACTACCCTAGTGGACTTTTTGCATTAGAAAAGCCAGGCACCTCAGAGTGAAAATAAAACCATAAAGTGTAATTAGGAAGTGCTAAAACGAGTTGCATATACGAGTCTACATACATCACTGGCACACATAAATAATTCAGTAAAATTCTATGTTAAGCACAATTCATCGTTAGTTAAATTAAGAGTCCCACTCGTTTGGAACAAAAAAAAAGACCTGAGTGGTCTCGAACGCTCAGAAGTCCTGAAAAGAGTACGTTGTGAGGTGTTCTGTTGGACAAATTAAACAAAATGATTTTATTAAAAAAGCTGTGAGTGAAAAAGGTATATTCACAGTGAAGTAGGCACTCATGATTGATATATCTATTACTTAAAAAATTGAAAAAGAAACGTCGGGACAGGAAGCATGCACGGAATTCGTATTAGTACACACACTGCTGAAATGGTGAGCTCCATTGATGTGTCCTGGAGCTCACAGCTCCCATTGAACATACAAATTGCCGTCCAATCATGGAGAGTTATTAGTCTATATAAAGTTTTTTAAGGTCATTTATAAATTTTCGAGCCTAATAAATCAAATTTGAGGTCTGTAATTCTCTTTTTCAAAACAATAATTCATGTCGACTTTTGTATAATCGTATCAATTAACTAATGGACTTCACACCGATTTTATAGCTATGAATCATACATCAATAAAATGATATGGATACAAACAAAAAGGAATTATGCAGCTCAACAAATGATTTTCAAAAAAGTAGCTCGGAAAAATTTATTGGGGTCTAAAACTGAATTATTTAGATCAATAATTATTTTAGTGAACTCCATAAGCAGTAATGGAGCTCAAAAAGTCTAATTAAATGTTTAAACAGCTTGCCATAGTGAGTATCGTTATGTAATGTTATGTTTCGTATTGATGCTATTGCCAATATGTGAGGCCTAGGTATCTTAATTCGTATGTTACAACAACTTAAAACTTTCATATTCCTTTTCTATACAAAATTACATATTGTTTACAATGTAATTAAGGGTTCTGTTCATAATACCTTGAACAAACATAATTTCCATCTGTGTGCCCAAATCTTAATTTTCTATCGATCCACTGATACCATTGGTCTATGCTGGGAATGCATACCACTGATCCACGAAAAGGCTGTTCTAACAGAATGATGTCACTTTGTATATCTATGATGTAACCCGCTCAAATTTACAACCTCAAAAAAACCCATGTAGAAAAAGGAGAAACTGGTATGGGAATGCACTGAGATAAGACAACTTAACATGTTTGTATTGCGATCCCTAGCAGCAATACGTTAATTTCCTCAGACAAATAGAGCAAAGTATACCATTGACTGGTGGTGAATTTAACTATTCGGGTCAGGCGCGGATCTAGAAGGGGTGCAGGATGTGCGCCCTCACCGTCCACCCTCACCCACCCACCCACCTCCCAAAAACAAACAAACAAACAAACACACACACACACACAAACAAAAACATATTTTCTTTGTAACTCTGCAAACATCACTAGTTAATGTATATGAAAAATATAATTGCCGGTAAAATAATATTCTTAAGTCTGGTTCCAATCAAACAGTGACTCCCAAACCCGTCAAATCTCCCAATTTTCGACTTGTCTCCCGACTTGGTCATGTGAAGAAAAAGTACAAAAATACATAAGTCTGGCTCACTTATATTGTAGACTGCGAAGGATGCGGACCATTTTCATTGACTTTGTGGCTGTGAATACAAAGTTGATACGAATCAATGAAAGTTTATTGACTGCGCTGTTACAATACAATACAGCAATATGTCAAAAGGGACAAAACACATATACAGAGCAACAAACACTTGAAAATATCAGCTTCGATATCAGATGATCAGACTTCAACATAAGGCCGAGATGCTTCTTTAGTTTCATGCATGTTTCCAATACTTTTATCTTCAAACATTAAACTTGGATGACATCTGGAATGTCTTTTCCTGCTGATAATAATTTTAAGTGCTGTGTGAATTAAATGTCAGGAGGCGCTCCCGGGACCATTAACAAAAAGGTCAGTGAATATGATGTATATAATAAAGAAAAATGAGGGAGCTTGATAATGCCATGTGTCACTAAATCATATTGTCAACCTGATATCTCAGTGTGTTTTTACAATTATTGGTCTGTTCAAAATTGCACTATTTTTGCCCCAGCATGTGTCAGATTTCACCATTTTGCATGCTCAACTTATTTTTTTTTGGGGGGGGGGAGGGGGGAGGAGGGTGCCCCCGGACTCCTCTAGTGAAGCTTTGCGCCCCTCAAGCGCTCGCAACCAGCTTCCCTGCGGGTGCCTGTCGGGTATTGGCTGACCCATCACAACATGTATACATACATAGATATATAAAGTCACATCAAAAGCAACACAGGGAACAACTTAACATATTTTAAGAACACACATCAATTATAAAACTCTATTGTAAAAACATTGAATCTGAAGAACTCTCTCGACCCATTTCCTTCAGACGTTGTAACAGGACAAAGATCTTTCACACCAGGCCATTGTTAACATTTTTCACTCCAAGGACTTCAGGTTGAATGTTGCCTTCAAAATTCTACTCATCGTCATTGAGTTCTAGCATTTTTTTTCTGTTTATATTCAATATGTCTCAGCATGCTACTGGTTGACGATCCACTGTATTTTAGAGTCATTTGGCATATCTTGTACTTCACTTTATCTAGTTCTTTCACGCAATATTCCCACACTTGCGAATTTTGTGCCTGCAACATGGTGTTCTGACCTCCGACCCTGAGACCCTAACTCCTTATTCTCGATCAGGTTTTCCCGAGGAAATATTTGCCACCTTGACGATTACGTGTCCTTGTGGGTAACTCTTTTCCCTTTTTTTCTCTCCTTTTTCCCGTGTTTTTCCACGGGTACCCAAGATAAATGCTCACATACCCACTTTTTACGTAAACCTGGGTACCCAATGGGTATCAGTTTACACTGCAATGCTGTAAACACAATTTTAGTGTTTATAAATGCCAACATGAGTCCGGTATGGCATAAGCAAGTAAGCAATAGGTTTACAGCCTCCCAGGTTCCTTTCACAACAAGGCTAGGGCTGGGCGATATTGTCGCCCTCTTGCGGGCAAACGAAGAAGATTAAATAAGTCAAGTCAAAATGAGAAGCCTTCTACTAACTTCATATGATATTGGCACTCGCAGAAGGTTTATAGTGCCAGGATAGAACACTGAGTACCCAATGCGGTGCCCCATCAATGTAAATACCTTCCCTATGGTCGCTACAAAAATCAAATAAATACAAACAAAAACAAACATAACAAAACAAAACAAA